>SJYA01002619.1:101963-190947 GCA_006410615.1 Neotragus moschatus | reverse complement strand
TCTTCTCCAACACCACAGTTCTAAAGCATCAATTCTTCAGCACTCAGCTTTCTTTATAGTCCAACTCTCGTATCCATACCTGACCACTGAAAAAACTGTAGCTTTGACTAGACAGACCTTTGTTGGCAAAATAATGTCTCTGCTTTTTAATATGCTGTCAGGTTGATCATAGCTTTACTTCCAAGGAGCAAGCATCTTTTAATTTCATGGCTGCAGTCACCATATGCAGTCATTTTGGAGCACCCCCCCAACTCGGCAAATAAAGTCTCTCACTGTTCCCATTGTTTCCCCATGTATTTGCCATGAAGTGATGGGACTGGATGCCATGATCTTAGTTTTCATATTACTCACTTCCATATAATTACTCACTCATATGACTAAAAACTTTCTCAGAAAATAAAAAACTTCCTCAGAAAAATAAAACTTATAAAGTTATTTATAAAATTAAAAACTTTCAATCTATGAAACATCTTAGTCAGAAAATTAAATGATGAACCACAGATTGAAAGAGATTATTTCTAAAACACATATCAGATAAAGAATCTATACTCAAATTATACCAAATAGCTCCATTGGAATTTGGTAAGGATCGAAATACAAACCTGGGGGGGAAAAGGTAAATAGATAACAAATAAGGAAGGAAGAAGGACTAGGGTGGGGTAGAGACAGCCCCTTAAGACAGCTAACCCTAGGATCTGACATTCCCACACCTGGTCAGTGTCCTGAGAAAACCACCCTTCAAACAGGCATGCCCCCCCGCCTTCATTGCACCACTACTTACAATAGACAGATTAGATCTTAAAGAAATGTGGTATCTATATTCAGTGGGACATTACTCAGACATGAAAACTGCCACTGAAATTATGAAACTATGCCACTGGTCACCACAAGGCTGAACCTTGGAGGATCAAACACTACATGGAGTCAGCAACAGAGAAAGAAAATAGCAGAGGATGTCCCGTCTAGGAAAAGTTAAACAAAGAGACACTCTGGAAGTAATTTACAACAGCAAAGGAGGCTGAGAGCTTCACACACAGAACAAGAATCCAGGAAAATGAAAAGGAAAGGGCTAGGGATAAATTAGGAGGTCGGTACTAATGTATGCACAGAAATCTGTATCTGTGATAGATAACCCACTAGGATTGTCTCCTGCCTTCCACCCATGCACGTGTCTCTAACATACCCACAGAATCTGTGTCTGTATTAGCTAATCCACAAGGATTATCTCCTGCCTGCCTTCCTTTTTGCCTTTTTTCCATTTACATACACAAATACTTATCTCCACATATAAATGAATACCTGTCACCATAATAGATAATCCACAAGGACTATCTCCTTCCTTCGTTCCTTGCACATACAAAAGACTTTGTATCTCTAATAGTTACTCCACAGGAACCTGATGTTCACCATAAGGAATTTTATTCCACCTTGTTCAATAACCTCTATGGCAAAAGGGTCAATAAAAAGTACAGATATGCTGTATGATTGTGTCATAACCGAATCAGTCCGTTGCACACACTGCAATGAAAGGAGGAAGAGAGGAGTAGGTTTTTCTCTTCTTTCCTGAGAACAAAGAGGATAAAGAGAACAGTAAGCAGGCCTGCACATCCCTAGTTGTTTTTTTTTTTTTTACTTTAACTGCTCCTAACTCTGCAGGTCTGTAACTAAATTTGCTTTGCTCCTCCCTAACTCTGCAGGAGCTACAGTTCACATTTTTCTTTAGGCTCTCTGCTAAATACATCTCCTCTCTGCTTACAACACCCTTCCCCCTGCAGTTATCCATCAGAAAGTAGGCCACAGAGCCACTGAATGGCCAGACACAATTGCTGAGCTACTGGCGCCAGCCTGTGACTGCCTTTGAAACCGTTAAATGAAAACATCTCCTGCCATATTAATAAACAAGAAATACCACCACCATCAGTGATTTCTGCCCTCCAAAGGTGAATGAGGGCTCCCCAGACTGCGATCCAGGAGGTGTGGTCACCTCCTCCCATGGTGGCTGCTGAGGAGCTGGGGGAATGCAAGAAGCAAGGTGAACAAGGAAAAACACGACTGGCCCCAGACAGCTGAGGTCACATGAAAGGAGTGGATTCAGAGACCCCGAGGCTACATCTTCCCGTACACAGGAGGCTAAATTCCTTAACCGGATACCTGATCTTTGACGTGCAGACTGCCTGCTCCCTGTGTTGCAAACCTGTATATGGCCTGACTTACCCTCTGCCTCCTTGGAGCAGTTTTCTCAGAGCTACTGAGATGCTGTCTCCAGAGCCTGGAGTCCTAAACATTCGCACCAAATAAAATACTTTCAGGTTGTGACTATCTTTTTTAGTCGACAAAACAATGCACGAGGAGGAACTCGAGATCCTGCCGCCTGTGCCCCTCACCTCATGCAAGCCCTGGGCTCCTCGTGGAGTGGGGGCGCAGCTCTTGAGGCATGAGACTAGTGTTCTGCTCTCTGCCAGCTGAGAACTAAAGCCGCCTTTCTACTTCCTCCAAACTCTGTCTCCATGTTTTTCATTCAGCTTTGGTGGGCAGAGAGGCCAAGCTTTTGGCCCGCAACACACTGAGGACAAGCACAAAACTGCAAATAGACTAGACTTCAACATAGCGCTGGCGTGAGATTAAAGAAAAGGAAAGAAAAGTAATACCTAGTTTATTCCCTCCCACCTGCTGGACTCGGATGCTATTTGATCCTGGGAACGTGATTAGGCTTGAATTCCAGGGCTGGGCTAGTGTGGAGTCCAGACAGCCAGGCAGGATGCCCTTCATTGGGATTTGTTTCAATCCTGTACTGTCTCTGGTTTCCTCTGGCTGAGACCAGAATCCCTAGTGCAACCGATCGATGGTGGCCTGACCCTCTGGCCTTGAGGGCAAGAGTAAAGTCACCAAGTATCCAGGGCCCTGGTGCTGGGTCCCCAGCTGAAGCCTCCTTCCTGAGAGTGCAGCCTCCTAGGCACCTCAGCAGGGAACAGTGCCCCAGGTAGGCATGAGCCTGGAAGGGAGGGATGGAGCTTTAGTGGGGAGTGAGACCCAAGGCCTTGGGGGTTTGCTCAATCACATTTCACTCAAATTTATGGCCCAGGAAGTTGGCCTTCCTTAAGACTCTGGTTGCAGGTGGAACCAGAGTTGGGCATGACGAAGTGCTGCCACCATTTGGACATTTCCTATAACTACAACTTGCCCACCTGTGTTTACTGGCACCTGTGTGGCTATTAATGACCGCTGCCCTCTGGAAAGGTCTTGGGGTGGGTATTGCAGAAATCAATTCCAAACATAACTGCCTTTCAAGAAGCAGCTTGCAACAGGTAAATTTCATCACACCCTTTAGGAAACAACAACAACAAAAAACCCAGATGGCCTCAGAACAAGATGTTCCACATCCCTAAATATTACGGGAGGAATGCCGATCAAAACGACAACAAGAAATCAAATCCCACCTTTCAGAATGGCCATCCTCACAAGTCGACAAATAACAAATGTGGGAGAGAGCTGGGCAAAGGGGGAACCTCCCTGCATGGTCAGTGGGAATGGACATTGGCAACAGCTGCTAGAAAGGACAGCTTCTCTATGCCAGAAAAAAAAAAAAAAAAACCTTTCCAGAAAACTAAGCCCAGGATATTGATTTCCCACACCTGAACCTAAATCCTGAGAAAATCATCATTCAAAAAGACACACGCATCCCAACGTTCACTGCAATGCTACTTCCAATAGCCAAGACACGGACTCAATAAAACATCACCGACAGATAGACCTCAAAGAAATGTGGTACATATATACAACAGGCTGTTACTCAGATATAAAAATTGCCACTGAAATTATGAAATTAAGCCACTGGTCACAAGGATGGACCTTGGAGGATCATACAGTAAGTGGATTTAGCAACAGAGGAAGAAAATAGCAGAAGATGTCCTTTCTAGGCAAAGTAAAAAAAAAAAAAAGAACAACACAAAAGGAGACTCAGGGATTCATACACAAAGAATTGCAGGGAAAAGAATGGAAAGGGCTAGGGATGAATTAGGAGGTCGGTACTGACGTATACACAATCTGTATTTGTATTAGCTAACCCACAAGGATTATCTCCCTCCTTACTTTCTTCCATTTATGCTCACATACAGAGAAACATTTGTCTCTAACATATACATAGAAATGTGTGGCTGTAATAGATAATCCACAAGGACTATTTCCTTCTTTTCCTTGCACATGTACAAAAAAATGTATATTTCTAATGAAGAGTCCAGAGGGACCTGATATTCAGCACAGAGAAGTTTATGAATTTTGTTTAATAAAGTCTATGGCAAAAATTTTTTTTTAAAGTACGAATATGCTGTCTGTATCTGTCATAAGTAAATCAGTCCATTGCTCACTGAGTGAGTGATAGTTGCTCAGTCATGCCTGACTCTTTGCAACCCCGTGGACTGGAGCCTGCTAGGCTCCTCTGTCCATGGAATTCTACAGGCAAGATTCCTGGAGTGGGTTGCCATTTCCTTCTCCAGGGGATCTTCTCGACCCAGGGATCCTGCATTGCCAGAGTCTTTACCATCTGAGCCACCAGGGAACCCTACTGCTGCTGCTGCTGCTGCTGCTGCTGCTAAGTCGCATCAGTCATGTCCGACTCTGTGTGACCCCAAAGACGGCAGCCCAACAGGCTCCTCTGTCCCTGGGAGTCTCCAGGCAAGAACACTGGAGTGGGTTGCCATTTCCTTCTCCAATGCATGAAACTGAAGTNCTGCTGCTGCTAAGTCGCATCAGTCATGTCGGACTCTGTGTGACCCCAAAGATGGCAGCCCAACAGCTCCTCTGTCCCTGGGAGTCTCCAGGCAAGAACACTGAAGTGGGTTGCCATTTCCTTCTCCAATGCATGAAAGTGAAAAGTGAAAGTAAAGACGCTCAGTCATGTCTGTCTCTTAGTGACCACATGGACTGCAGCCTGCCAGGCTCCTCCATCCATGGGATTCTCCAGGCAAGAGTACTGGAGTGGGGTGCCACTGCCTTCTCTGGGGAACCTTACTATTAAGAGACATTTCTAAGTATAAAGACAGGTCAACTGAAAAAGTATCAGCAGATACATGCTTGACTTTATCTTATAATCTATAGACAATACATTAGAATATGTAATAAATCTGTATACCTTTTCCAAAGGAATACCCAAGACACAAGTAGCAATAAAGTTATAAATGACAGTCATCAATCAGATGAAATAATTTAGATGAAGCTTTTCTCTCTCGAAGAGATGAGACTGGGCAAGTGGTCAGGAAGGAAATACAATGTGCTTTTAACTTTGTATGAAAAATAATGTTGCTGATAATAATGTTCCACGTTGCTGAACACAGTTCTGTTTTTGCCAAATAAATCCTCTATTTCAAATTGCTGTCCCAATGCTTTATTAAAACTCTGCTTCTGGCCTTTGTTTTGGAATGTTACTTTTGTTGCCACCTCCTGATCGCTGCCCCCTGAAGCTTCTACTTCCTTCCTGCTGTCCCCTGACACCTCGGTTGCCCTCGCGCTCTACCCTGAAGCCTTGATGGCCTTCTCACCATCCTCGGAAGTTGCGATATCCTTCCTGTGGACCTTCTAGCTCTGGTTGCTCTGTGGCTGCAGAAAGCTGCCAGTGCCATGAATCATGCCACTTTTCCTGTACTTCTGTTACTGATGCAGTAGGGATATCAAAGCAAATACCCTGCTTTCCTTTGAGAAAGACCATTCCCTTCACTCTGGAATCAGTATCCTCACCCAGCTGCCCTTTAAGCTCTTTCCAAGCATAGCTAATGCTTGGCATTTCAGTTGAGCAGCACAAGATCATGGTCAGAGAGCCCGCTTCGGAGCTGATCAAGGAGCGCTGGTCTACCGACGTGGCACCGGAAATGCGGGCCAGGGCTGCTGCCAGGGCTTCCACAGCTCCCTTCTCTGCAATCAGCCTCTCGGCTGACTGCTTGAAGTGACCAATCGCAGTGGGAGGCACCGAGTCCAGGAGCCTGATGGCATGTTTGCTAGAAGCTTCTATTATCTCTGTTGCAGAAGGAACAGCTATTTGTTTAAATCTAACTCCCGCTTTTTGCTCCACTTGGGCAGACTGGTATTCTTTGTGCTGGTAAAAGCAGATGCAAACCCCGGTCCTCTCAGCTCTACCTGTCCGCCCATAACGATGAATGTAGGACTGCACATGCTTTGGTGGAGAACTTTGAACAACCAGATCCACCTTGGGGATGTCTAACCCACGTGCAGGAACATTGGTTGCAACCAAAACTCCCAAGTCACCATTTCTAAAACCTTTCAGGGTGATTTCCCTTTGCTTCTGTGGAATGTCTCCATGTAATGACTGGGCATCCTGCCTTAACAGCCACATTCTGTGACAGCTCCGGGGNTGCACATGCTTTGGTGGAGAACTTTGAACAACCAGATCCACCTTGGGGATGTCTAACCCACGTGCAGGAACGTTGGTTGCAACCAAAACTCCCAAGTCACCATTTCTAAAACCTTTCAGGGTGATTTCCCTTTGCTTCTGTGGAATGTCTCCATGTAATGACTGGGCATCCTGCCTTAACAGCCACATTCTGTGACAGCTCCGGGGCTTCATTCTTCATTTCACAGAATATGATAGTGTGCCCTTGATAACCACTGTACACTCAGCTCACGTCTCCCGTAACTGCTGTCCTCTGAGTCCAGTGGCACTCGAGAGCCAGGTGCTCTAGAGTTATTGCCGTTTTCTGCTCTTTTTACCAGTCAGGTCCACTTGTTCGCACGTAGAGTTCATGTATTTCATAGCAACATTATACACCCAATAGGGGCAAGCTGCAGCAAAAAGCAATGTGTGGGGATTGTCTTCCGAGTCTTTCTTGTGTGTCACACATAACATCTCTTCTGCTTGATCAGGAAAGCCCCTATCCAACATCTGGTCAACTTCATCCAGGGCAACATGCTTAAGTTTGGTGAGATCTAGCCTGCCATTCTGCAGGTGGTCTTTGATACGGTGTTTCACCATAAAAACAAGCCACTGCCAGCTTTTTTGTGATGTCACTGAAGTCTCTGCTTACTTGGCTTGACAATTCCCTTGTGGGTGCAAGAACCAGTACCTGAGGGGCACGACCTCTCTTCCAGTCTTGCAGTTCTTCAAGAAATTTCTCAGCCAAAGGGACAGCAAAGAAGAACGTCTTTCCAGTTCCTGTCCACACCTCTGCAATCAAATCCTTCTCACTATAGACATAGTGAAACGTCTTTGCTTGTATAGGAAACAGGAAGGTCACCCCACGGGCTTTGAGAAGTTTAATAGTTTCTTCAGATATGGGAAAATTAGAGAAAGCTCCTTCTTTTGGCTCCACAGTCATTCCCTGTTCTAACTCACTGTTTTCTTCACTGGCAGCTTCCTTGGAGTTGGAGTCAGGTCCAGAATCAGGGAATCCATTTTTGAGGTTGGGGCTTTTCTCTCAAATTTCTCCATTTATTTCTTTTTCTTCCTTCATTTTTTGGGCTTAGGTGCACCCAATTCTTCCTCAGAAGGCTCTTCATTTTTATAACTTTTTTGGTTTTAAGAGAAACAATTGTCTTTTCACAGGCCTCCTTTGATTTTTTTGAACTTTGGTTTTAGGAGAAATAATGTCATCTTAGTGTAAGGTCGGACCGGGGGCCATGATGGGCCGCCCCTTCCCTCCCCTGCCGGGCTGGGTGAAATCCCTAGGGAGGGAGCCTCCCAGATCCCGGGGACCAGTGACAGCACAGTTCGCCAGCTAAAGCTGCCCCACCACCGCCACGTAGAAGGACCTATCAGCCTGCGACACCTCAGCCCGGCAACCTATCCAAACCCCCATCCATTAACCTGGCCATCTCTTGCAGCGTGCATATATAAACAAACTTCTAACAGGGCACTCGGGCTTCCTCGACCTGCCCCGTTTGGGTCTGGGAACCCCGCCCGGGAGCGCTTCGCCATTAAAAAGCCTGTTAAGACACTCTTTTCGGGGTCCTGGTTGTCTTTACCTAACACTTAGGATGGCTCCTCTTTCTTTTTTGACTCTTTAGACTTAGGAGAATTCACGCCAACCTCAGAAAGCTCTGCTTTCTTTTGAACCTTTTTAGCTTTGGGAGAAATCATTTCTTCCTTTTCTTCTGCTTCCTCTTCAGTCTTACTAGATTTGGCTTCTCTTTTTTACCTTTCTTCTCATTTTGCTTTCGCGGCATCTCCATTTCTGCCACGGCTGCATCTGACTCCAAATCTGCGTCACTACAAAGTTTCCCTGGCATCACTCACACAAGCTGTGTAGGCTCACCAGTCTCAGTGGCTCACTGAGGACAAGCACAAAACTGCAAATTGACTAGAGTTCAACATAGCACTGGCATGAGACAAAATAAAAGGAAAGAGATCGAGTGTTAGCTTATGCCCTCGACCTCTGTGACTTGCTATCCCCTCCCTGGACCCTGAGTAGACTCAGTCCCAGGGCTGCACTGGGGTTGGGCGGACACAGCCGTGCAGGATGCCCTGCACTGAGGCTTCTCTTAAGCCTGTACTGTCTGGTTTTCTCTGGCTGGGGCTAGACTCCCTAGTGAACCCCAGCAATGGTGGCCTGACTGTGGATACAGGATTTCCTGATCCAGAGGATAAAGTCACCAAGTGTCGAGGTCTCTGGTGCTGGGTCCCCAGCTGAAGCCTCCTTCCCGAGAGTGCAGCCTCCTAGGCACCTCGGCAGGGAGCGGTGCCCAAGGAAGGCATGAATCAGAAGGGGAGGGGTGAAGCTTTAGGGGGAAGAAGTAGGGAGACTCAAGCTCTTGGGTGTTTGCTCAGACACATTCCACCCTAATTCACAGCCCAGGAAGCCAACATTCCCTGAGGCTCTGGGTGCAGGTGCAACCAGTTGAGCGTGAAGAAGTGCTGCCGCCTTGTGGACATTTCCTATAACTACACTTGCCCACCAGTGCTGACTGGCACCTCCAATTCAAAAGGCCTGTGGTGCAGTTAATGATAGCTGCCCTCAGGAAAGGTCCTGAGGCAGGTATTGCAGAAATGAACACCAAATACGACCTATGTTCAAGAAGCCAATTTCAAAGGTCAATCTTCCTCACATTAAGGAAAGAAAGAAAGGAAAGAGAGAAAAAGAACCCAAACGGCCACAGCCCAAGATGCTCAGCATCCCTAAGTATTACAGGAGTGACGCTGATCAAAACGACAACAAGAAATCAAATCCCATCTGACAGAATGGCCATCCTAACTGTCTGCAAACAGTGCATGGAGGGGAGGGCCGGGAGACGATGGAACCCCCCCTTCATGTTCCCTGGGAACAGACGTTGGCAAGTCTCTTGAGGGGAAAGCCTGCACAGGGCAGAACAAACAGGTCAAGAGAACTAATCCTAGGATTCCAATACCCACACCTGGGCCTATATTACAAAAAAAAAAAATCATCATTCAAAATGACAATGAACCCCAACCTTCACTGCAGTGGAACCTCCAACTGCCAAGACCCAAGAAAAGGTCCACTGGCAAATTAAATCTCAAGGAAATNTGTCTGCAAACAGTAAATGGTGGAAAGAGCAGGGAGATGACGGAACCCCCCTACAAATTCTCTAGGAATAGACATTGGCAACAGTTCTAGAAAAGACAGCCTCCAAAGGCCAGAAAGAGAATTTCAGGAGAGCTAAGCTTAGGATTTTAATACTGACACCTGGGCCTGTATTACAAAAACCCATCATTCAAAGTGACACATGCACCCAACATTCACTGCAGGGCTACTTCCAATAGCCAAGACACAGACCCATGAAAATGTCCCTCGACAGATTAAATCTTAAAGAAATGTGGTACATATATACAAGGGAATTTACTCAGACATGAAGAACCACCACTGAAATGAAATTAGGCCAATGGTCCCCAAAGGACGGATCTTGGAGGAAAATACACTAAGTGAAGTCAAAAACAGAGGAAGAAAATAGCAGATGGTATCCCTTGAGAGTGAAANATCTTAAAGAAATGTGGTACATATATACAAGGGAATTTACTCAGACATGAAGAACCACCACTGAAATGAAATTAGGCCAATGGTCCCCAAAGGACGGATCTTGGAGGAAAATACACTAAGTGAAGTCAAAAACAGAGGAAGAAAATAGCAGATGGTATCCCTTGAGAGTGAAATTGAAGAGAGATACAGAGGAAGTAATTTACAACATAAAAAGAGACTTTGAGATTCAAACACAAAGAATCCCCCCCCACCAAAAAATAAAAGGGAAAGTGCCAGGAATGAATTAGGAGGTTGCTACTACCCTAAACACAGAAATCTCTATCTGTAACAGATAATCCACATGGATTATCTCCTCCCTTCCACATATGTACTGAAATGTGTGTGTCTAACGTTGTTGCTGTATGTTCGCTAGCTTGTGTTTGACATTTTGCAAACCCCATGGACTATAGCCCCCCAGGCTCCTCTGCCCATGGCATCTCCCAGGCAAGTATACTGGAGTGAGTTGCCATTTCCTTCTCCAGGATCTGTAACATACCCACAGAAATATGTATTTGTATTAGCTAATCCACAAGGATTATCTTCCACCTTCTGTCCTTCCTTCATTTCTTCCTTCCAATCATGTATCCAGAGAAATATTTATCTTTAACATATACAAAGTTATCTATAGCTGTAATAGACAACCCACAAGAACTATCTCCTTCTTCGTTTCTTGCACATGTACAAAAAAACCTGTACCTCTAATAAATGTCCCACAGGGATTTGATGTTCAGCACAGAAAACTTTACTCAACCTTATTCAATAACCTCTATGGCAAAAGAATAAAAATACTAAAGCCTGTAATGTATATGTCATAGCTGGATCAGTCCATTGTACACTGCAGACAAGGACAAAACCACAAACCAACTAGACTTCAACATAGCATCGGCATGAAATTAAAGAAAAGCAATGCCTAGTTTATTCCCTGCGACCTGCTTGACTTAGGATGCTATTCGAATCCTGGCACCTGAGTAGGCTTGGGTTCCAGGGCTGGACTGGGGTGAGGCCGAGACAGCTGAGCAGGGTGCCCATCTTAGATACCCCCCTTAAACCTGTACTGTCTGGTTTGCCCTGGCTGAGGCCAGAATCCCTAGTGAACCCAAATCCTAATGGATTGATACACTGACTTGGAGGAATATGGAAAATCACCCAGACCCCAGGTCTCCTGGTGCTGGGGTCCCCAGCTTAAGACTCCTTCCTGAGAGAGCAGCTTCCTGGGCACCTCATCAGAGAGCAGTGCCCCAGGTTGGCATGAGGCTAGAGGGGAGGGGTGAAGCTTCAGAGAAAAGAAATAGTGAGATATGAGCTGTTGGGTGTTTGCTCAGGCATATTCTGCTTTAATTCACAACCCAGGAAGCCAACTTTACCTAAGGCTCTGGTTGCAGGTGGAACCAGAGTTGGACGTGAAAAAGTGCTGCTTCCTTGTGGACATTTCCTGTAACTTAAACAATGGGGGTTACTAGCCCTCTAGTTCACAAGATCTGTGGGCTGTTAATGACAGCTGCCCTCAGGAAAGGTCCTGAGATGGTTACTGCAGAAATAAATTCCAAACACAACCAACTTTCAAGAAGTCAACTGCAACAGGTAAACTTTCCTCACATCCTTTACAGAAAAGAAAAATCCCCAAATGGCCACAGGACAAGATGCTCAACATTCCTAATTATTCCAGGAATGCCAATCTAAAAGACACCAAGAAATCAATTTCCACCTGTCAGAATGGTCATCCTCATAAGTCTACAAACAATAAACAGGAGAGAGAGCCAGGCGGAGAGGAAACCCCCCTACGCGGTCAGTGTGAATGGACACTGGAAACAGCCCCTAGAAAGGACAGTCTCCTCAGGCCAGAAACTAAAGCTTCGAAAGGGCTCAGCCCATGGCCTGACATACCCACACCTAGGCCTGTATCCTGAGAAAACCGCCAGTGAAAAAGACACAGGCACCCCCCATCATTCACTACAGAGCCAAGACACGGAACCAGCCAGATGTCACCCGATGGATCAAAGGTTAAAGAAGATGTGTACATACATACAATGGACTATTAGTCATGAAAAATGCTACTGAAATTATGCCACTAATTGTCACGAGGATCAACCTTGGAGGGTCATAGACTAAGCAAAATCAGTCAGATGGAGAAAGACAGTAGCATATGATGTCCCTTGTAGGCAAAATACAAAAAGAGATACAAAGGAACAAATTTACAACACAAAAAGTGACTCTGAGAATTCAACACAATCAGAAGTTTCCAAGAAAAAGTGATGTCAAGGATGTCAGGGCTAACATATACATGGTAATCTGTATCTGTAATATATAACCCAGAAGGATTATCTCTTTCCTTCCTTCCTTCCTGCCAAATATACACAGAAATCTGTATCTCTAATAGATACTCAGGAAGGACCTCATGGGCAGCACAGGGTACTTTGCTCAACCTTCTGCAATAACCTCTATGGCAACAGAATCCATAAAAGATCAGACAAGCTGTATGTATATGTCATAAACGAATCAGCTGAAGACAAGCACAGAACCGCAAATTGACTCTACTCCAAGACAGCACAGGCACGAGACTAAAGAAAAGGAACAGAAAAGCAGTGCCTAGTTTATTCCCCATGACTTCCCTGAGTTGGGCTGCTCTCCCATTCCTGGAGCCTGAGCAGGCTTGAGTCTCATGTCTGGACTGGGCTGGAGTTGAGACAGCCAGGTTGAGACAACCAAAATTTTAATAGACACGTAACCTGCGATTTCAGCCCCACTAGGTACAACAGCCAAGACAGGACAACAATCTAACTGTAGAAGCACAGACGAATGGATTCAAACAATGGGGTCCATGTACGCAACGGAATTATTTCTCAACCATAAAGAAGTAGGAAATAATGCCAAGTCCAACCTCAGGAAAGAAAGTAGAGATGATCATTCTAAGTGAAGTGAGGGAGACAAGGAAAGACAAGTATCAGATGATATCACTTCTAGCTATAAACTAAAGAGGGATAAAATGAGCTTATTGCCTGAAGACACAGGCTTACAAACCTAGAAAAGAAACTTCTGGTCACCAAGATATAAAGATGTGGAGCATGGAGAAATGAGCTGCTTCAGACTAAGATATGCACACTACTATTGATAAAGTAAGTGACCAGGACCCACTGTGTAACACAAGGAAACTTACTCCACACTCTGTATTAACCTGTAAAGAAAAAACCCAACAAATCACATATACACCTATGTAAAAGTGAAACAATTAGGGGTAGAAAGAAAAGGAAAAAACAATACACCCACAAGATTGTAATTCACTGTATACTCCAGTTCAAATGATGGAATGAAAACAGAAAAATCAAAAAAGAAATTCTGATTCTATTCTTCTTAGGACATACTGAGCTGGGCTGGTGTCACATCCCTGGAGCCCAGCTGGTTTGGGTCCCAAACCTGTAGTCTCCTGGGGCTGAGGGAGCTGGGAGCATGTAGCAGGCAGTGTGTCTCCAAAATGGACCTGGAATGCCTGTTGCCCTCTGGAGAAGCCCCAACCTCCAGAGACAGGTAGGATAAATTAAGAGATTGGAATTAACATATATATATTAATATATATCAAATAGATGATTAAAAGTACCTACTGAATAGCTTAGGAAATTACTGAAACTGTAATTATCTATATGCAAAAAAGAACCCAAAAGAGAATAGATGAACGTTTATGTATAATTGAATCGAGTTCCTGCACACCTAAAACACAACATCAGAAATCCACTCTAAGCCCATAGAAGATAACAGGGAATTTAGAGGAGAAAAAAATGTGGCCTGAGGTAGTGCTGTCACTTTGTGGCCATTCTATGTAATAACACCACCAAGAGCTGTGCCCCAGGAATTTAATATTCACAAGGATCCAGGGGCTTTAAGTAAAAAACAGTCATACTCCAGGACTGTCCTTGGGGTTGTCATCGAAAAAGAATCCAAAACAAGGCAGGCATTAAAGAAGCCAATTTCAAGATGTAAGTTTAAGTCACACTCTAAAAGAATCACATGAAAAGATGTCAGCATCGCTAAACATTAGAGAAATGCAATTCTAAACTACAATGAGGTATCACTTCACACCAGGAGGAATGGCCATTGTCAAACACTGTGCACACAGTCAGTGCTGGAGAAGATGTGCAGACGAGGGAGCCCTCCTCCACTGATGCTTGGGGTGTAAACGGGTAACAGCCACTCTGGAGGACACCGTGAGGATTCCCTCACGGAGAAAATGAGAATGAAATTAGAAAACATCCCAACACCAAACACAAAATAAACCGCAGAGAGCATAAATATCTAAACGCAATGATGGATACTATGAAATTCTTGAGAAAAATATAAACAGGACACAGTCTGACATAAAATGCAGCAAGTTCTTTATGGGTCCACCGCACAAATCAGAGAGTGGGACTGAATTAACCTTAAAAGTATTTGCATGCCTAAAGGAATCCCTCAAGGAAAGACAAGGAGAATCCTCAGAATAGGAAAAAATATTTGGCAAAGGAGATACCCACAAGGGATTCATCTCCAAAACATACAAACAGCTTATACAACTTCATATCAACAATACGTATAACCAAGAACAAAATGGGCCAAAGATTAAAATGGTTAATTCTCTCAGGAAGGTCTATAGATTGCACTTAGGCACATGAAAATATGCTCAGAATCACTCATTATTAGGAAAACACAAATCAAAATCCAATGAGGTAAGTACTCACATTGGTCACAATGGTCATCTTAAAACGTCTTAAAGAATAAATGCTAGGACTTCCCTGGTGGTGCAGTGTGAAGAATGTGCCTGCCAATGCAGGAGACATGGTTTGGAACCATGGTCTCAGAAGATCCCACATCAGTGGGGCCACTAAGCCCACATGTGCCACAACTGCTGAGCCTGTGCTCTGCTGCTGCTGCTGCTGCTAAGTTGCTTCAGTCGTGTCTGATTCTGTGAGCAGCCCACAGCAGCCCATGAGGCTCCCCTGTCCCTGGGATTCTCCAGGCAAGAACACTGGAGTGGGTTGCCATTGCCTTCTCCGGAGCCTGTGCTCTAGAGCCCCTGACCTACAACTACTGAGGCCTCCCACTGCAACTCCTGAAGCCTGGTGCTCTAGAGCCCACATTCTCTGCAACCAGAAGCCACCACAAAGAGAAGCCTCATTCTGACAGTGAAACTTGAGAGTAGTCCCCGCTCACTGCAGATAGAGAGGTGGATTTCTGCAACCAAGGTCCAGTGCAACCAAAGACAAATGAATAAGTAAAATTATTTACAGAAGAATAAATGCTGGAGAGGGTGTGGAGACAAGGAAACCCTCCTGAACTGTTGATCACAATGTACATAGGTCCATTCAGTAGGGAGAACAGTATGGAGGGTCATTTGAAAAATAACATAGAAGTACTTCAGGACCTAGGAATCTAAATCCAGAGAAAATAAAAAAATTAAAAGACACTCCTGCAATCATAGCCCAAAGATGCAACAGCCAAGTCTGGGAAGCAAGCTAATTGTAGAAATTCCAGATGAATGGATACAGATGGTAGGGTACCTATACACAATGCAATATTTCTCAGCTATAAGGAGGTAGGAAATAATGCCAAGTCCAGTCACAGAAAAGAAATTAGAGATGATCATTCAAAGTGAAGTAAGGGAGACAGGGACAGACAAGCATCATATGATATCATTTCTAGGTGTAATCTAAAAATGGATGGACATGAACCTCCTTTTTAAATAGACACAACCTTGTAGACTTAGAAAAGAAACAGCTGCTCCATAGAAGGCTATGGGTGAGGGAGAAACGAGCTGCTTGAGACTAATATACGCACACTACTATTTATAAAGTCACCAGGACCTACCGTGTAACACAAGGAAACATATGCAACACTATGTGATTACCTACACATAAAAAAACCCCCCAAATAATGTATATACATCTATGTAGAAGTGAATCAAGTTATCCTAGATAACGACCCACATGACTGCAATTCACCTGTTTACTCCAATTCAAATTACAGAATAAAAACATTAAAGAGAAAAATAAAAAGAAGTGCTGACTCTATTTCCCTCAGGCCATAGTGACCTAGGCTGTTGTCACATCCCTGGAGCCTGACTGGCTTGGGTCCCGAGGCTGGAGTGTCCTGGGGCTGAGGGAACTGGGAACATGTGGCAGGCAGTGTGCTTCCGCACAGAACCTAGGGTGCCTTTGCCCTCTGCAGAGCCTCCAGATACAGGCATGAGAAATCAGGAGTTTGGAGTTAACATATACATATTAATATATAATCAAAAAGATGATCAAAAATTAACTGCTGAAAAGCAGAGGGAAGTTTATTGAACACACTGTAATCACCTATATGCAAAAAAGAACCCGAAAGAGAATAGATAAATATCCATATATGACTAAATTGAATTCCTGTACACCGGAAACAAATACCACATCAGAAATCGACTCTATTCCAATATAAAATAGCAACGAAATTACAGATTAAAAAAAAAAGGTGTGGCATGAAGAAGTGCTGCCACCTTGTGGTCATTTTCTGTGATTACATGATGAAAAGTTATGCCGTTGGGCATTTAATATTCACAAGGATTCAAATTCTGTAAGGAAAAAACACATACACTTGAGGTCTTAGGAGTGGACATCCAAAAAGAATTCAAAACAAAGCAGGTGTTCAAGTGGCCAATTTCAGATGGTAAGTTTAACTCATACCCTTTAAAAAAATCACATTAAAATGTCACCGTCGCTAAATATTACAGAAATGCAAATCAAAACTCCAATGAGGTATTTCCTCATATGATTCACAACTGCCATTGTCCAAAAGTCGACAAACAATAAATGCTAGAAAAAGTGTGGAAAAAAGGAAACCCTCTTACACTGTTAGTGAAAATGTAATTAAATTAGTAATAGACTATGGAGAATGGTGTGCAGGTTTTTAAAGAAATGAGAATGAGAATGCAATTAGAATACTCCCTGGTGCATACATAAAGATAAACTCCAAATAGATTAAAGACCTAAATAAAAGGACAGATATAATGAAACTCTTGAGGAAAGGAGAACACACTTTGACATAAAATGCAGCAAGTCTTTTTCCGATCCACGTCTTAAAACCATGAAGACTAAAACAAAAATAAACTAACAGGACCTGCTGCTGCTGCTAAATCGCTTCAGTCATGTCCGACTCTGTGCGACCCCAGAGATGGCAGCCCACCAGGCTCTGCTGTCCCTGGAATTCTCCAGGCAAGAACACTGGAGTGGGTTGCCATTTCCTTCTCCAATGCATGAATGTGAAAAGTGAAAGTGAAGTAGCTCAGCTGTCCACCAGGCTCCTCCTCCCATGGTATTTTCCAGGCAACAGTACTGGAGTGGGGTGCCATTGGCTTCTCCTAATTACCCTTAAAAGCGTTGTAACAGCAAAGGAAACAGAAACATAACAAAAAGACGATTCTCATAATTAAACTAATATTTGCAAAGACACTCACAAGGAATGTACCTTCCAAATGTACAGCTTATGCACCTCAATATCAAACAAACAACCCAATCAAATAGGGGCACAAGATTTAGATGGGCATTTCTCCAAAGAAGACACAGAGGTGGCCCTGAAGCACATGAAAAGATGCTCACCATCCATAAGATTAGAGGACTGTGAATCAGAAATACAATGTGGTATTGCCTCACATGGGTCAGAATGGTCAGCATAAAAAAATCTACAAAAATAAATGCTGGAGAGGGTATGGAGGAAAAAGAACTCTCCTCGCTGTTGGGGGGAATGAGTCAGTAAATCTATGAAGGAGAACAAAACAAAGGCTCATTAAAAACTAAACAGAGAAGTACCACAGGACCCGGCAATCCCATTGTTGGGCATAAATTCAGAGAAAATCATAATTTTAAAGACAGGTGCATGCTGCGTTCATGGCAGCACCATGTACAATAGCTGAGACCTGGAAGCAACCTTAGTGGATAAGGACAGATGGATGGGTAAACAGGATGGGGTTCATGCACACAGTGCCGTATTACTCAGCCATAAAAGGGTGACATCATGCCATGTCCAGCCATAAGGGGATCATAGTAAGTGAAATGAGAGAAAGAAAGACAAGTATCATAGGATATCACTTAGTGCTGATTCTAAAAATGGATACAAACGAACTTCACCAAACAGAAACGGCCTTGCAACATAGCAAAGCACCTTATGTTTACCAAAAGGGAAAGGTGGTGGGTGGTAAGAAATGAGCAGGTGTTGACGAGGACTCCAAATCAACACTGCATAGTAAACTATATGGGAAGAGAACCCAAAAAAAGACATGTACACATCTATGCATAAGTGAATGTTACTGTCCACCTAAAACAAAAACAAACAGACCCTACAACATTGTACCTATACACCTATACATCAAAGAAAATACAAATTACAAAGAGTGAATGTCAGCTCTATTCCCCTCAGGCCTTGGTGAGTTGGGCTGCTGTCACATCTCTGAAGCCTGGGCAGGCTTGTTTCCCAAGTATGGACTGTCCCGGGGCTGACGGAGCTGGGGAGGGTGTGCCAGCCAATGAGCCCCGCCCCATGGACCTGGTGAGCCTGTTTTCTGCATGGGCCCACAACCTCCAGATCCAGGAGGACCCTCCTGCAGTGAAACTATGCCTACTGCACCCAAAGAATGTGGAGGCTTTGGGCTGAAAGAGCTTGAAAAGCCCCATGGGCTCCTGTCTCCTGGTGGTGGGGTTCCACCTCCAGCCTCCTTCCTTAGGATTGCCCAAACTACGGGTAAAAGCATGCTCCACAAAGTGGAGCACCACAAAGTGGTGTTGCAGGAACTGGGACGTGTCCAGGAGACAGGGGTAAGGAAGGAAGAAGGAGTGGGACACAAGCCTTGGGTGTTTGTTCTGGCACTTTCCACTCTAACAATACAGGAACAGGACTTTCCCCAAGGCTCTGGTTCCCCGAGGAACCAGAGTTGGGCATAAAGACATGCTGCCACCTTGTGGCCATTTCCCATAACAACAACCGTAAAACCAATGCTCATAGGCACTTGATATTCCCAAGGCTTGAGGGGCTTAGGTTAAAAATCACCTGCCCTCAAGAAATATCCTAGGGGCGGTCATCAGAAAAACATTCAAAACAGGGAAGCCATTCAACAAGCCAATTTGAATAAGTTTAACACACTGTTTTAAAAAATCACAGGAAAAGATGTCAAGATCACTAAATATGAGAGAGCTGCAAATCAAAACTTCAATGAGGTTATCACCTCACACAGGTCACAATGGCCAGAGGCAGAAACTCTGTAAACAATAAATGCGGGAGAGGGTATAGAGCAAAGGGAAGCCTCCCACACTGATGCTGGGGATGGAAATTGGGAGCAGCCACTGTGGAGGACACCAGGCAGGTTTCTTAGCATGAAAATGAGAATGAAATTAGAGTACAACCTAACACCATACACAAAAATAGACTGCAAAAAATTTAAAGGTCTAAATAAATGGACAGATTCTATGGAACTCTTGAGGAGAAAAAGCAGAACACACTCTGACATAAAATGCAGTAAGATCTTTTTTGATCCACGTCTAAGAATCAGGACATATAAAACAAAATAAACAAATGGGACCTAACAGAGGTTATAAACATTTGCACAACAAAAGAAACCATCAGTGAAAGAAAAAAAGACAACCAAGAATGGAAACAATTTGTGAAAATGAAGATAGACACAGGGACTTTATCTCTACACATAAAAACAATTCATACAGCTCAGTATCAAAAACAAACAATCCAATAAAAAATTGGCCAAAGATATAAATGTACATTTCTCCACAGAAGGCATAGAGATGGCCATAAAGTACAAGAAAAGATTCTTACATCACTAGGTACTTACTCGAAAGGCAAGTCAGTTGTATTACCTCACATCAATCAGAATCACTATCTCAAAAAAATCTACAACAATAAATTTTGCAGAAGGTGTGGAGAGAAGAAAACCCTCCCACCGTGAAGAGGAATGTAAATGGGTACATCCACTAGGGAAAACATTACAGAGGTTCTTTAAAACACTAAACACAGAGGTACCAAGTGACCCATCAATTCTATACCTAGGCATAGATTCAGTGAAACCCAAACTTTTAAAAGACACCTGCACCCCAGTGATCATGGCAGTACTAGGTACAATAGCAAAGACAGGAAAGCAACTTAAGTGTTCAAGGACAGATGAATGGATACAGAGATGTGGTATATATACATAATGCAATATTACTCAGAAATAAAGAGGGATGAAATAATGCCATTTCCAGTTACAGGAAAGAAACTAGAGATGATCATACTAAGTGAGACAGGGAAAGACAGGCGTCATAGGATATCATTTCAGGTGGAACCTAAAAATGGATACAAATGAACTTTTTACCAAAGAGAATCAGCCTCAGAGACTTAAAAAAGAAACTTATGGCAACCAAAGAAGAAAGTTTCAGGGGGCAGAGAGCCATTAGCTGGTTCAGATAATGTATATACCATAAAAAAGGTGCTGAAGGGTTAGCAGTCACAAGTAAGGCTGTAAATGACACCCACCCTCAAGAAATGTCCTGGGGTAAATCATTGGAAAAGAATTCCATACAGGGCCAACTTTCAGGAAAGCAGATTTAAGTGGTAAATTGTACAGACAAGGTGTAAAATAACAAAAGCACATGGAAAGATACTCCACATCAGTAATTATTAGATCAATGCCAATCGAAACTACAATGAGGTGTCACCTCACACTGGTCACAACGGCCATCATCAAAAAGCCCTACAAAGAATAAATCCTGCAGAGGATGTGCAGAAAAGGGAGACCTCCCACCATCTTGGGGGGAGTGTAACTGGTGAAGCCACTATGGAAAACAGCATGCAGTTTCCTTGAACACTACATGCACAGGTATCACATGATGCTACAATCCCACTCCCAGGCTTAGATCTGGAGAAATTCATCACTGAAATTCATTCAGTGAAATGACACGTGCACCCCTATTTTCAGGCTAGCACATTTACCATACCAAAGATGTAGAGTCCACCAAAATGTCCACTGACAGAAAAATGAAGACTGTGTGGTATATCTATACACCGGAATACTACTCAGCCACTAAACGGGATGAAATAAGACGTTGGCAGCCACATGGATGGACTGAGAAAGTTTCATCCCAAGTGAAGTAAGTCAAAGAGAAAAAGACAAATATCCTAAGATATCACATACAGGTGGAATCTATAAATTCCTCCCAATGAACTAATGTACAAAGCAGAAATGGATTCACAGACTAAGAAAACCAAATTCTGATGATCAAAAGATAGTTAAAAGGGAGGGGTAAATTAAGAGTTTTGATTAATATATAAACACTGCTGCTGCTGCTAAGTCGCTTCAGTCGTGTCTGACTCTGTGTGACACCAAAGACGGAAGCCTACGGAAGCCACGAGGCTCCTCTGTACCTGGGATTCTCCAGGCAAGAATACTGGAGTGGGTTGCCATTTCCTTCTCCAATGTGAAAGTGAAGTCGCTCAGTTGTGCCCGACTATTAGCGACCCCATGGACTGCAGCCTACCAGGCTCCTCTGTCCATGGGATTTTCCAGGCAAGAGTACTGGAGTGGGTCCCCATTGCCTTCTCCGTGTGTGTGTGTGTGTGTGTGTGTGTGTGTGTGTGTATGTGTTATAAACACTAATATTTATCAAATTGATAATCAAATAGGCCCTACTGAATAGAACAGGGAACTCTACTGAAAAACTGTAATAACCTATATAAGGAAAAAACTGGAAAAAGAATAGATATACTTCTATGTAGAATCAAATCAAGTTCCTGTGCCAACAAGACAGTGGAAATCAACTCTACTCCACTGTAAAATAAAAATTAAATTACCTGAGCTTGGTGAAGGGGAAACCAGACAGTGGTGACCTATGAATTAGTATGTGATATGCTATGATATTAGTATGACACCTCCAAACGTTTTCACTCAGCAGAACACAGAGCAGCAATCCACTCAAAGGTGCCTGACCTCAAGTGAATGCGACAAGGTGCAGAGAACAAAAAGGACCACAGGTTAATCAGGGCAACACCCTCAACTCAGATGCTGGGAATCTCTGAGGAGACAGGACACACTGCAGGTAAAGAGAAGATATGGGGTCTCCGGGTATAGGAACCTGACCCATGTGGATGGGGGTGAGCCCACACAATCCCCAGACCTGGGGTCCCATGACCCTTGGTTAGGTCACCAGGTCTCTGCCAATTGGGCCCCTAAAGTGGAAGCAAGTGTGTTCCTATAACCCCCTGGGATGGTAGAAAGAAGTGTAGGGTCAGTCTTCTCTCCCCACATTGTCCCAGAGAAGTCTTCCTCTTTTCTCTTTGGTTCTGTGTGATATTAACTGTTTCTACAGCTGTCATGATAATGTTGAACACACTACCTTGGTTCTGGCAGGCTCGGTCCTTTCTTGTTCCACTGAGGTGTTGAGAAAACATGCCAGACACAGGGCTGAGAGATGAGGGGCAGGTCTGGTCTCTCCTGAGGAGGGACGCTTAGCCAGGAGATCACAGCAGCAACCTCACCTGCTGCCCATTGGCCTTTTGTCTGATCCATGTGCCCTGCAATCAATTCACCAGGTGAACCTGCCTCCCTTACCACCATGCTTGTGCTGGTGAGTTGGAATAATTACCAGGTAGACACTTGAGGAGTCTCCAGGAGCCCCAGGGAGGGTGAACCTCGCAGGGGTAAAGAGGCAAACAGGCACAGGCCTGTATAAAGAGAACACCGTAAAGCATGAATTCCTAAACACAAGTGAAGCGCACATGTATTCTTCCCTTTTTCCTAGTTGTCTATGTGTGGTCTCTCTCTACACATGATCCTGACCCATGTAGATGGGGTGAGACTCACACAGTACCCAGACCCCCCACCTGGGGTCACACATCCCCTCTGTCAGGACAAGGACACCATGGCTGTGGTTGGCGGGTTCCCAATGTATAAACAAGCCAGGTTCCTGGGACCTCCAGGGATCCTAGAAAGAAGTCTAGGGTCAGTCTTCTCTCCCCTCAATTGTCCATGAGAAGTCAGGACCCTCCTGTTTTCACTTTGGTTCTGTGTGATTTTTGCTGCTTTGAAAGCTCATGCTAGAGGTGAACACTCTACCTCGGTTCCGGCAGGCTCTGTCTGTCTTGTCCCGCTGAGTGCTGAGAAAACAGGAGAGCTGGGCTGAAAGACGAGGGGCTGCTCTGTTCTCTTCGGAGGAGAGTCGACGGGAAGGAGAGCACAGTTGCAACCTCACCTGCTGCCCATTGACATTTTGCCCAATCCCTGTGCCCTGGAACCAATTCACCACGTGAACCTGCCTCCCTACTCTACCTGAATGTGCTGGAAAATTGGAATGATTACCAGGTAACCCACCTGAGGGGTCTCCAGGAGCCCCAGGGAAGGTAAATCTGGCAGGGGAGAGACTAGGAGCCCGACCGCAGCACTGACCCCCGGGGAGGGCCAGGGAAGCCCACTCAGAGGAGACCACGGTTCCCAGAGAAGCCCACCCAGCCCCAGAGCCCAGACATCTGAGCGCTGATGCTCAGACGCAGGCACAGAGTTTCCCAGACAGAGGCCAGGCCAGGCCTCCACCTGGGTCCCCATGTCCCAGTGCACAGGTCAGGGCTAAATGTTCCCACTGCAGAAACCGCAGAGTCTCATCTAAACATAATCAGTGTAGACAGGACTTGGAGAGGTCTAAACCTATCATGTAGATGGAACTTGGTCAGGTTCAAACTAGTTTAGGGCTGGTCTCCCAGCAGGCACAGGTCACACACATGCAGGGTCTCTCATCGTTGGATGGGGGGCTCACCCTCATGTGGGAACTAGGATGTACATTTCTTGAAGAAGAAAGAAAGCATCACCGGGCTCCACACCACACACATCAGGAAACTGAAAGGATCTGTGTCAGCAGGCAAAACAACAGTGTTATCAGTTTCTTTGGCCGCATGATCATCAGGATGGAGGGGAGACACAGAATTTCTTAGAGTGCAGCCCAGTGTCCTATAAAGATACACCAGAAGTGGCCTGATCCCAGCATCCCAGGCCTCCAGCAGGAGGTGGCCACACTGGAAGTCTTCTGGAAGAGTACCTTCTTTATCAGAATAAAAATGTGTTGTTGAAATTGCAAGCATTCTAGTTATTATTTGCAAACCTAAAATATTCTTAAAATCTTGGCACTCTGATCATTGTGTTTCCCATTAGTTCCTTTGTATTCAGATTTTCTGGGTAGAAATAAGCCATCATTTCAAATTAGTTTCTTCTAATTCTATGTTTTGTTGTTATATGAATGAAAGGTCATATTTGAAAAAAAATATAAAAATTTTCCTGCAAACAATAGTGACTCAAAGAGCCCATAAGGGCCATGTACTTTGTTTTCTAAGAGTTTCATTTTTCTCCTTGAAGATACTGAACAAATAGGCCTCCTGTTTTTTTTGCTTCTCTGTTCCAACTGAGCTGAAAAAATTAATATATCAAGATATAACAGTTTTTGAGTTTTGAAATATCATACCAGGATAACAGGGGTTCGAGGAAGTGGAATGCTCCTATGCTATTGGCAGGCAAACCACATCCTTAAAGCTTTTGGATGTTGGTTCAAGTACATGCCAGAATATTGTGTGAAGTGTTAGTTGCTCAGTCGTTCTCTTTGCAACCCCATGGACTGTATCCTGCCAGGGTCCTCTGTCCATGGGATTCTCTAAGCAAGAATACTGGAGTGGGTAGCCATTCCCTTCTCCAGGGGATCGTCCCAACCCAGGGATCGAGCCCGGGTCTCCTATATTGCAGGCAGATTCTTTACCATCTGAGCCACCAAGGAAGCCCAGAATATTGTACAGACCCAAATTAAAACTATCTAAAACTTTCATTGGCAGGGTCACTACCTTTGGGCATGAGGATGCCTTGTGGCAATTCCCCACAACAGCAGCCTTAAAGGTTTTGCTTTTGAGTACTTAATATTCACAAAAATTGCTGGGCTCTAAGTGACAATCTCAAGAAATCTCCAGAGTTAAAGAATAAAAAATGCAGGGAAGATCCCACATGCCACGGAACAACTAAGCCTGTGTGCCACAACTACTGAGCTTATACTCTAGAGCCTGCAAGACACAAGTACACAGCCCATGCCCTGCAACTCCTGAAGCTCATGTGCGCTAGAGCCTGTGTTCCACAGCAACAGAAGCCACTGCATGAGAAGCCCACCCACTGCAAAGAAGACCCTGCACAGCCCAAAACAAACAAATAAAAATTTTCTTGTGAATTATTCATCAGGCTTGTTCCAATTCCACAGGGACTTCGCCACAGTCACTAGGAGGAGAAATATCACTGGTTTTCCATGTGCTCCTATTTTGGCTTCTTCTCTCAGAATATGAATCGTTTCTTTCAAATCCATCACAGCTGCATTTATATTATCTACCTTGAGAAAGGGAAATAAGCAAGAACACATCTAAGATCATAAAAATACCAAATTATAGTATCATAAGACTTTGATGAAACTTTGTGAACTCATGTGTCTAACTCCTCTGCCTTTGTGCAGAACCATTCTTTAACCATCACAAAAATCAGCTTAATATTTCTAGAGAGCAAAAAGGAGGTTGCTAAATTTTCCTAGGTGAAGAACCTCATGCTGTAGAATTTTCTCCATTAGTCAACATTTCTCCTTATGACCTAAATGATGTCTGCTCCACTTCCTAGCATGTTCTTGTGGCAACACTACTGATGATTCTTCACAAATTCTTCTTCCTAAGAGCCTTGGGTTCCTCCTTTATACGAGGGAGGCCAAGAGATCAAAACAAGATAACAGATAAGAAGCTCTTAGCACAGTTGATAGAAGGTACTCGACAAATATGAGTGGTTCCCTGATCTCCAAACCTCCCTTCTGCTAAACTCTCTGGTTATTACTTTTATATTGGCCATTCAGTGTGGCATGTGGGATCTTAGTTCTCCAACCAGGGAACTGTGAGCACTTCTAGGGAGTTACTGAGCATGAGGGTGGGTTTGTGCTTTGCTGTGCTTAGTCACTGAGTCATGTCTGACTCTTTGTGACCCTATGGGCTGCAGCACGCCGCTTCCCTGTCCTTCACTATCTCCCAGAGTTAGCTCAAACTCATGTCCATTGGGTCAATGATTTCATCCAACCATCTCATCCTCTGTCGTCCCCTCTCCTCCCACCTTCAATCTTTCCCAGCATCAGGGTCTCTTCTAATGAGCCAGTTCTTCACATCAGGTGGTCAAAGTTTTGGAGCTTTACCTTCAGCATCAGTCCTTCCAGTGAATATCCAGAGCTGATTTCCTTTAAGACTGACTGGTTTGATCTCATTTCAAGCCCAACAGAATCTCAAGAGTCTTCTCCAGCACCACAATTTGAAAGCATCAATTCTTCGGTGATGACTGGCTCTAAACTTTGCAGTCTGACTGATAGGTATATCAGTTAAACTTTATATATAAATATATGCATGCATGTTAAGACACTTCAGTTGTGTCTGACTCTTTGTGACCCTAGGGACCATAGCCTGCCAGGCTCCTCAGTCCATGGGATTCTCCAGGCAAGAGTACTGCAGTGGGTTGTCTTGTCCTCCTCCACATATGTATATATACACATACACACATATTGTGGGTGTGCATAGGTGCACATGATATCTGCTGTATGCATTATTTGCTTTTTTATTTAAGATGTCTTAGCAAATTTTTCCATGTCAGTAAATAGAAGTCAACTTTTAACCTAGTACATAGTACCCTAAATAATTATTTCATAGAAATAAACAAGTTGACCTAATCATTCCCGTAGTAATAAACATTTGGATTATAAGAAGGGAAGTGTGCTCTTCTCAATGGTTCAGTGATAAACTATGCTTCCCTGGTGTTGCCTGTTGAACAAGAGTTTTGTGTGAGTTTGTAGAAAACACTCCACTGGCATTTGAGGCCACATGCACACAGCAGGGATTGGCGGGGACAGATACAAATATACTAGAGTGAAATTAAGAGATATGGAGGACACCTTCAGATATTCTAACAAACTTGAGCTAAAGAAAAAGAGACCAGCGGGAGTAAGAGTAGAAATTTTTGAAGAGATATCTGAGAAATTGAAGAGAAGAGAAATATGAGTTGAAGAGAAATATGAGTTCTCAAATTAAAAGTACACGAGGCCCAGACATAGAGAATGGGCTTGTGGACACAGTTGGGGGAGGCGAGGGTGGGACGAATTGAGGGTAGCATTGACATATATACACTGCTGCTGCTGCTAAGTCGCTTCAGTCGTGTCTGACTCTGTGCGACCCCACAGACAGCAGCCCACCAGGCCCCCCCCATCCCTACTACCATGGGTCAAATAAACAGCCAGTGTGAAGCTGCTGTATAACACAAGAACACAGCTCGGTGCCCTGTGATGATCTAGAGGAGTGGGATGGATGTGGAGGGTGAGAGGGAGGCTCAAGAGGGAGGGGAAATACGTATGCATACAGTTGATTCGCATTGTTGTACAGCAGAGATTAATACAGCATTGTAAAGCAATTACATTCCAATAAAAAAGAAAAAAACTATAAAGCAAACATTTTCCCAGTTGCTGACGATAAAATATAGCGTAACCTGTTGTTCTGTCACTCAGTCATGTCTGATTCTTTGCAACTCCACAGACTGCAGCATGCCAGGCTTCCCTGTCCTTCACTCTCTCCTGGAATTTGCTCAAACTCATGTCCATTGAATGGATGACACCATCCAACCATCTCATCCTCTGTCGCCCTCTTCTCCTCTTGCCCTCAATCTTTCCCAGCATCAGGGTCTTTGTCAATGAGTTGGCTCTTTGCATCAGGTGGCCAAAGTACTGGAGCTCCAGCTTTAGCATCAGTCCTTCCAATGAATATTCAGGATTGATGTCCTTTAGGATTGACTGGTTTGATCTCCTTGCAGTACAATTCAAAAGCATCAGTTCTTTGGTGCTCAGCCTTTACAGTCCAACTCTCACATCCATACATGACTACAGGATAGCTTGAGCTGGCCCAGCCAAATCCTTGTGTATCACTTCATGTTGTTCACATGTGTATCTGATCTCAAGGCCATTTTCAATATGCGTAATCGTATGCTCTGTATAATAGTAAAATGCCTTTAAAACTTTATTTAAAAAAAAATTTAAATGTCATTGTTCTTATGGGGATATAATAAATGATTACTGATTGGATTGATGTCTAATTACTCTCATTTTAAAGATGTAGAGTCTGATGCACAGAGTGATTAATTTTCTTGAGGTCATATGGAATCCATGAGTATAATTGGTGAGATATTTTGAGTTTCTCAGATAAGTAGTATCATGGAAAAAAAGACCCCTGCTTATACTCTTCCCCTCCCAAACATAACTAAATGACAACAAAATACTCAAAGGAGATATACCAATCAATGGTAATATGTGTCTACTATTGGGATTTTAATTCAAACAAAGACACTATAAAAGCTATAGAAGAACAAATTTTACTATCTATTAGATATTTCATGATATTAGAGGATAACCATTAATTTTGTCTTAGGAGCCATTATGATTTTGTATAAATATGTAAAAAATGCAATAAATACAAACATACAACTAAACTATAGATGAAATTACATAAGGTCTAGAAATGGCTTCATAGTAACATAAGAAGGAGGAAATGGGATGCGATGGAGGGAGTGTATATCAAAAGCAATAACTCTAGTATAATCATGAGAAAAATCACAGACAAATCTCAGCTGAGGGACATTCTACAAAAAAACCGACTAGTAATCCTGAAACGTATCAAGGCCATTTCAAACAGCAATGCCAAGAAACCATCACAGTCAAGAACAGCCTCAGGAGACACGGTAACTAAACCTAATGTGGTAGCTGGATGGGATTCAGGGTAGAAACTAAGCAAACCTGAATAAAGTATGTTTTAGTTGATAATAGAGTATCAATTTGGCTCATTTACGTGACATAGGTACCATACTAATAGTAAAACATTAATATTAATAATATATAATTTTAAAAGAACCTAAAGAGATTAACCACCATTTTTAATAAGTGAACCTTGCTTGGGTCTTGATTAGAACACATCAACTATAAGGACATTTGTGAATCAATCTAGTAAATTTGATAAATTTGTGTATGATGCTGAAGCTGAAGCTCCAATACTTTGGCCATCTGATGTGAATAGCTGACTCACTGGAAAAGACCCTGATTCAGGGAAATACCGAAGGCAAAAGGAGAAAGGGGCAATGGAGGATGAGATGGTTAGATAGCATTACTGACTCAGTAGACATGAATCTAAGCAAACTCTGGGAGATAGTGGAGGACGGGGCAGCCTGGTGTGCTGCAATCCATGGGGTTGCAAAGAGTTGGACACAATTTTTCGACTGAAGAACAGTGGGCTCCAGCAAGCTTCTGTTGAATGCACTTCCACTTTCCTATGAACAAGAGTTTTAAAGTGGTCATCAGAGCATTCCTTAATCTTCTTCCATTTTACCTTATCTTCTAGAAACTTCTTGAAGCATTTAGTGTGTGGAAGGCTCTCTTTCTCAGTTCCCAGTGCTCCTGTAGATGTCCCCTAATTAAAAAGACAAAAACAAACAAAAAAAACATATATCTGCTTCTACTGGGCAGAATTCCTGCTTTTTTCCTTCAACTCTTTATTCAAAAGTTAGAAGCTTATGAGAGAATTCTCAACAGTCACTGACTATCCTTGAGCCTTTCTTTTCTTCCCTGCAAAGTGGAAATCACCCTGTAAAGTTGTCGTCAAGGTGAAAGGGGGTGTGGCATGGATTGGGATATTAAGATTGACATGTATACATAAGTATGTATACAATAGACAACTAATGAGAACCTACTGTATGGTACAAGGAACTCTACTCAAGGCTCTCTGATGACCTAAATGGGAAGGAATTCCAAAGAAAGAGGGGATATATGTATACATGTAGCTGATTCATGTTGCTGTNTGCCCTCAATCTTTCCCAGCATCAGGGTCTTTGTCAATGAGTTGGCTCTTTGCATCAGGTGGCCAAAGTACTGGAGCTCCAGCTTTAGCATCAGTCCTTCCAATGAATATTCAGGATTGATGTCCTTTAGGATTGACTGGTTTGATCTCCTTGCAGTACAATTCAAAAGCATCAGTTCTTTGGTGCTCAGCCTTTACAGTCCAACTCTCACATCCATACATGACTACAGGATAGCTTGAGCTGGCCCAGCCAAATCCTTGTGTATCACTTCATGTTGTTCACATGTGTATCTGATCTCAAGGCCATTTTCAATATGCGTAATCGTATGCTCTGTATAATAGTAAAATGCCTTTAAAACTTTATTTAAAAAAAATTTAAATGTCATTGTTCTTATGGGGATATAATAAATGATTACTGATTGGATTGATGTCTAATTACTCTCATTTTAAAGATGTAGAGTCTGATGCACAGAGTGATTAATTTTCTTGAGGTCATATGGAATCCATGAGTATAATTGGTGAGATATTTTGAGTTTCTCAGATAAGTAGTATCATGGAAAAAAAGACCCCTGCTTATACTCTTCCCCTCCCAAACATAACTAAATGACGACAAAATACTCAAAGGAGATATACCAATCAATGGTAATATGTGTCTACTATTGGGATTTTAATTCAAACAAAGACACTATAAAAGCTATAGAAGAACAAATTTTACTATCTATTAGATATTTCATGATATTAGAGGATTACCATTAATTTTGTCTTAGGAGCCATTATGATTTTGTATAAATATGTAAAAAATGCAATAAATACAAACATACAACTAAACTATAGATGAAATTACATAAGGTCTAGAAATGGCTTCATAGTAACATAAGAAGGAGGAAATGGGATGCGATGGAGGGAGTGTATATCAAAAGCAATAACTCTAGTATAATCATGAGAAAAATCACAGACAAATCTCAGCTGAGGGACATTCTACAAAAAAACCGACTAGTAATCCTGAAACGTATCAAGGCCATTTCAAACAGCAATGCCAAGAAACCATCACAGTCAAGAACAGCCTCAGGAGACACGGTAACTAAACCTAATGTGGTAGCTGGATGGGATTCAGGGTAGAAACTAAGCAAACCTGAATAAAGTATGTTTTAGTTGATAATAGAGTATCAATTTGGCTCATTTACGTGACATAGGTACCATACTAATAGTAAAACATTAATATTAATAATATATAATTTTAAAAGAACCTAAAGAGATTAACCACCATTTTTAATAAGTGAACCTTGCTTGGGTCTTGATTAGAACACATCAACTATAAGGACATTTGTGAATCAATCTAGTAAATTTGATAAATTTGTGTATGATGCTGAAGCTGAAGCTCCAATACTTTGGCCATCTGATGTGAATAGCTGACTCACTGGAAAAGACCCTGATTCAGGGAAATACCGAAGGCAAAAGGAGAAAGGGGCAATGGAGGATGAGATGGTTAGATAGCATTACTGACTCAGTAGACATGAATCTAAGCAAACTCTGGGAGATAGTGGAGGACGGGGCAGCCTGGTGTGCTGCAATCCATGGGGTTGCAAAGAGTTGGACACAATTTTTCGACTGAAGAACAGTGGGCTCCAGCAAGCTTCTGTTGAATGCACTTCCACTTTCCTATGAACAAGAGTTTTAAAGTGGTCATCAGAGCATTCCTTAATCTTCTTCCATTTTACCTTATCTTCTAGAAACTTCTTGAAGCATTTAGTGTGTGGAAGGCTCTCTTTCTCAGTTCCCAGTGCTCCTGTAGATGTCCCCTAATTAAAAAGACAAAAACAAACAAAAAAAACATATATCTGCTTCTACTGGGCAGAATTCCTGCTTTTTTCCTTCAACTCTTTATTCAAAAGTTAGAAGCTTATGAGAGAATTCTCAACAGTCACTGACTATCCTTGAGCCTTTCTTTTCTTCCCTGCAAAGTGGAAATCACCCTGTAAAGTTGTCGTCAAGGTGAAAGGGGGTGTGGCATGGATTGGGATATTAAGATTGACATGTATACATAAGTATGTATACAATAGACAACTAATGAGAACCTACTGTATGGTACAAGGAACTCTACTCAAGGCTCTCTGATGACCTAAATGGGAAGGAATTCCAAAGAAAGAGGGGATATATGTATACATGTAGCTGATTCATGTTGCTGTACAGCAGAAACTAACGCAACTCTGTAGAAGCAACTATACTTCAATAAAAACTAAAAAAAAAAAAAAAAGATTTAGTAATAGCATGTATGTTGAGTTTAGCACAGAGCCTGGAGCATGTTAGTCGCTCAGTCGTGTCCAACTCTTTGCGACCCTATGGACTGTAGCATGCCAGGCTCCTCTGTCCATGGAATTCTCCAGGCAAGAATACTGAAGTGTGTTGCCATTTCCTTCTCCAGGGGGTCTTCCCGATCCAGGGATAAAACACTAGTCTCCCTCATTGCAGGCAGTCTTCACCATCTGAGCCACCAGGGAAGCCCACCTGGAGCATAGTGGAAACCTAAAAAACGACCACGGTTTTATTGTTGTATCTCTAATGGTATTATTTAAACCTCACCATGGAAGGATGGCTAGAAAGGTAGGAGTTTAGCAATTATTTGTCAAGAAGGTATATTGCAAATTTGCTTAGTATATAACAGAATTATATAACAGATACGCAACGTGTGCTCTTTAATCTGGTTACAAATACAAATAAAATTGTGGAAATGTCTCCTCTTTCTAAAAAGCATACAAATCTAATTAACATGCCACAGTAGTCAATCAACAGTGTAGAATTTAACTCTGGGTGTTTGTATTTATTGCAGTTGGCCTTGGAAGAGGGAAGCAGCCTGCAAGGTCCAGAAACATCAGGAAGCAATATACTTTCTTTACAGATTCTCTACATGAATCAGGTCAGGTCTTAAAAAATAAATAATTTCAAAACCATTCTAATCAAGCTTTCAGGCTGAAGTTGAAATGTAAGTAATGGTGATGATGGTCATAACAATAGTTCATATATAACTGCTCAAGTGGCTCAGAGGTTAAAGCGTCTGCCTGCAATGTGGGAAACCTGGGTTCGATCCCTGGGTTGGGAAGATTCCCCTGGAGAAGGAAATGGCAACCCACTCCAGAATTATTGCCTGGAGAATCCCATGGACAGAGGAGCCTGGTGGGCTACAGTCCACAGGGTCGCAAAGAGTCGGACACGACTGAGTGACTTCACTTTCGCTTTCCAACCTTTCTAGCCATGCATCCATGATGAGGTTTTAATAATACCATTACAGACACAACAATAAAACACAGTTGCTGTTTTTCAGGTTTCCACAATGCTCCAGGCACTGTATAAATTCAACATACAGTCACTAACTCTTTTGTTTTCATTTTTATTGGAACTCCGTGGGAAGTAGGCTGACTGCTGAAGGAGACCGCAATGTGTGATTGAATGCATGATCCCAGCCTGATCACAGGAAGGATTAAATGTTAGCGCTATCTTTCTTGAGATTTAACAAGACAAACTAGAGCTAATTATGATCAGTCTTACTAAATTTCTACCCTGCAAATTTGGATACTGTGATAATGCAGACCTGGTGTGTGTGAAAGACAATTAAGATATACGATTTCAGTGCTGTCAAGTGGAAATTTTCTATCAACGGTGCACCGTTGGATGATATAGGCCAATCCTTTGTGTGTTTATTGTTTAGTTGCTAAGTTGTACCTGACTCTTTTGCAACCCCAAAGACTGTAATCCACCAGGCTCCTCTGTCCACATTTCCCAGGCAAGAATTCTTTACCACTAAGCTACCAGGAAAGCCCCTTATGTGTTTATCATCTCTCAATTTTGTGCACTTATTTTTTAGATTTTCTTTTTTTCGTATGGCTCATTGGTAAAGAATCCATCTGCCAATGCAGGAGACTTGGGTTCAATCCCTGGGTTGGGAAAAACCCCGGAGAAGAGAATGGCAACCCACTCCAGTATTCTTGGCTGGGAAATTCCACAACTTAGCAACTAAAACCACCACCACCGTTTTTAAAGTCTTCATTAGATCTGTTACAACACTGCTTCTGCTTTGTTTTGACTTTTTGGCCATGAGACATGTGGGATCTTAGCTCCCTAAGCAGGGATGGAGCCTGAACTTCCTGCAGTGGAAGCTGAAGTCTTAACCACTGGACCACCAGGGAAGTCCCTGTGGATTTATTTTTGACTCCTAAGTGCAGTCTGCTTCAGTGTTATAGAGGTTCACCTCAGGCTGAAGGAATAATACTCATGTGCCACAAAGCATCTGAGTGGTTTTAAGATGGAGAGAGGTTCATGAGGGCACAAGCAGGGATGCAGCAGGGGTGTCAGTCTGTGCTGCACACGTGTCTTGGGAAGATGACCAAAATTCCAGAGCAGAGAGCTGAGCTATGAAACTCAGAGTCCCTCTGTGGGATGATGTGGAAGCGACTCTCAGAAGTATGGCTCTAGGATGCATCTGGATGGCCAGGGTTTAAGTACATATACACTGCTGATACTGTATTAGAGGTGGCTCAGCTGGTAAGGAATCTGCCTGCAATGCAGGAGACCCAGGTTCCATCTCTGGATCAAGAAAATCCCTTGGAGAAGGAAATGGCAATCCACTCCATATTCTTGCCTGGGAAACCCCATGAACAGAGGAGCCTGGTGGGCTATACTACATTGGGTTGCAAGAGTTGGACACAACTAAAGCAACTGAACACCATATAAAATAGACAACAAATGAGATAACCTGCTGTACAGCTCAGGGAACTCTACTCAATGTTCTGTAGTGAACTAAATGTTAAGGAAAATTTTAAAAAGGGCATATATATGTATACACACACACACACACACACACACACACACATAAATATATGGGCTTCTCTGGTGGCTCAGACAGTAAAGAGTGTGCCTGCAATTCGGGAGACTGGGGTTCGATCCCTGTATTGGGAAGATGCCCTGGAGAAGGGAATGGCAACTCACTCAAGTATTCTTGCCTGGACAATCACATGAACGAAGGAGCCTGACACCCATGGGGTTGCAGAGTCGGACACGAATGAGCCACTAACACTTTCACATATGTATAGGTATAGGTGATTCATTTTGTTGTACAACAGAAACTAGCCCAACACTGTAAAACAACTGTGCTCCAATAAAAATTAATTTAAGAAACTGTGAAGAAAACAAAAATAAAAACAAACAAAAAACAGAGCACCTGTTGAGCTCACTGGGGCCCGCAGAGTATCGCCTGCCTGTGACCTCACGGGGCAGTGGCTTCAGTGCAGCACAGAGAAAATCTCTGTTCTCCTTGTCGGTTTAACCATACAACACACAATCCTGTAAACAAATTAATTTCCCTGGGGACTTTTGAAAGCATCCTAACTGTATTATCATTTTCCTGCATAAAGGAAGCTTAGCAAGAAAACAATTATGGAACGGACTTGAAATGATTTCCAAATGGCCATCAAATAGAGATGGCAGTCCACAGACATTCCGAGGGGAAAAAAAAAAGTTGCTCTTGTTAAATCCAGATTTGTTTATTCTGAAAGCTCGGTTGACCCTCTCCTGTTCTTTTTTCCCTTTGGGCAGAAATTCTTTGGCGCCAGAGTTTAAAAAAATTTAAATGTCCACAGCCTTTGTGCTCTGTCCCCTCACTCCAACCTGTTATCAAGGCCAAGGAATTCTCAAATTTGGCCTGTTCTGCAATGAGCTGACCAGGCTGGGGTGGGGAGGATGAGCAGACAAGCCACTCCAGTATTCTTGCCTGGAGAATCCCGTGGACACAGGAGCCTGGTGGGCTATAGTCTATGGGTCTGCAAGGAGTCAGATACTAACTGAGCAACTGAGCACACACACACACACATAAACAAAAATAATGCTAAGCCTCAATTAACTAGAACTTTGATTCAAAAACAGTGCCTTTGGCAACCCATTCCAGTATTCTCGCCTGGAGAATCTCTTGGACAGAGGAGCCTGGTGGGCCACAGTCCATGGGGTCACAAAGAGTGAGACACAACTGAGCAGCAAACACTTTTAGAAAAAAAGACAAGTAACAAAAAATAAAAGGATAAAAGATATTTATTTATAATTCCAGGGGATGTCCCATATCAGTAAACTGTTCCATTTCTTGTTCCTTCTATGACTACTTTCAGTTACAATCATTCAGTATAACACACTGGAAGCAACTGAAATACCTCAAGCGTCAAAAAACATTAACTTACCTCTGGCATACTGTACTTTTTAAGGCAGAAGTATTTTCTGCAGTTGTATTTTCCAGCAAAACTGAAGAGTGTTTGCTGGTTAATCTTCAGTTTACTAGACCACACATTTCAGAGTTATTCCAGTTAACTGACGTTTACAGTCTTAAGATCATATTACCAGAGAGGGAAAAATTTCCCTTTTCCTCAAGCCATTTTAAGAGACCTCTGCTGCCAACACATCTCCCGTTCTTCATGAAAATATCAAGTGAAATACTACTTTGGATGGAAATTTTTTTATCCTAATTACCATTTAGAAAAAATTCTTTTTAAGTTGACACTAAAAAGAATTATGATTTCTGCACATCTTCCACAACTATTTGATAGAGCTTAATTACACATACATTTTTAATGAGATAATCATTTTCAAGGGAAAGAAAAAGAAAGTTATTTATATAAAAATTTTGCTTTATAAAAGTGTATAAATATCATCCTGCAATATACTTCCCATCCCTGTGACAGTGAGGTCATAAATATTAAATCTTATTTCTTGTATAGAACTGTGTAGGTGTTCAGAAAGTATATTTTCCAGCAGGTGTGAGTCTATTGGATATCAAAGCAGTTGTTAAGAGATGTTAGTATTTCATTCCATTTCTCCCTTTGTTAAGATTATCACCAAATGTCAAATTGATGATGTCTGTTTAGCCAGGCACCACCACCATCACCATCATCATTTCAATTCTGGGAATTCTGAACAGCATGCCTCATTCACAGAGACGGGTATAGTTTATATATACTATAAACTTTAAGTGATAAAGATTAAATGATAAAGAATCCAGTCTTAAAGTACACCTTTAGATACTCTGTTCTTAACAGACTACTGTGAATTTGTACAAATTCAATTTTATCATTTAAAACTGTACTATGTAATATATTACTAGACTATTATGAAATATTTTTTCTATAAATGCACTCAAAATTTTCTGAGGCATTTGTTAAGTGTATTTGTAGCACTATGCCAAATGCTAACAGTCAGATATTTCAAAACTCCAAGGATGAAGTCAGCTTTCTTCATTTTCTGAAAATTAACTTGAGTTAGTACGAATTCTGTGAAAATACTGACCTACTTCATCTTATGTAACCTTCAAAATAGCTCAAACAAACAAAAAAACACAAACAAGCTACATAAAACAAGAATCTTTCAATTATAAAACTGCTGAAATATCATGAGTCAGCTGATCTAAGAAATTATACAACATAAAGCTGAAATAGCTATTTTTTTTAAACAATTAAATCCATTCTTTTTTCTCTTAAGGTTACAAGAAAACGGAAATCACCCGTTAAATCATGCAGAGATTTAAGTCCACATTTATTTACCTAAGAAACCAAAATGTTTCTTATCTTACAGTTATAAATATTCATAACACTCAAACTCTTTTTTGTGACCAATTCTTTATGCCGTTGAGACTAGACTGCATGGTACTGTTTAGCCAGGATGTATTGTAACGCTGAATTCGGTATTGTTCAGCTGGATGTTATAAAGCTGAATTATATATAAAATATTATTTCTGGTATCTGCCCATCTTCTATTGAAGTGCCATTATTATTGCCAGGAGAACTAAAAAAGAAAAAGACAGTCTTGCTAGCAGTAGGTGTTTCATGCACCACTTTCTTCAGTCCTTTTGTGCCATAGTGGGAATCTGGACCCTAAATGAGAGCAAATGGTTCATTAGTAATTTTCATTTAATAAGCACTCAACTGGATGTGGCATTTCAATTAGATTAACAATCTACTTTATTTCTTTATAGCTCTTGTATAAAAATGTATGCCAAGTCATTTACTGAAAAATGTTGTTTCTGCTACAAGCTAATTAATGACTAAAAATACTGAATGCAGAGCTCGGGTATTAGAGAACAGTGAAATGGTTTTTTTAAAAAACTGTTTTATCTTCTATTAAACTTGCAATCTCCTGCTCAAAGGGGCTACTAGATTCTTGTGGAGAACTAACCATTTCTTCCCAAGCAGAGCTGTGCTGAGAGGCACTGTTTTTCTCAAAGCCGTGGTACAGTTTAGCTCCCAGCTTCTTGCTTTCCCTGCTTCCGCCAAGGATGTATTGTGAGTGATTCTCAGCTGCTATTGAAACACGTGCTCTGCAACACGAAGGAGGAAACCCTGGGCCCTCACAGCTCACCAGGAAGAACATTCGGGAAGACTCTTACTTTGAGTGTTGCACATGCCATGTAGCACAAGTTGGGCAGGATCTCTATGGGTTCTTTGAACATGACCCTGAATGTGTTAGCAGTTCCGTCACAACTGAATCCAGTATCGTTTTGTCCCAGTGTTTGTTTTTTTTCATATTCAATGATCTGTAATTTTTAAAAGAAAAGTTAAATTTAAGTTACATCAACTGAAACAAAGTTTCCTAGAAAATAATATGAAGCCCTTAGGAACAGCACAGCAGGCTTCTACTTCTTTCTGTTGTCATTTTTCTCTGCCATCTCTAACCACCAAAGATGGCTTGAAACACATGGTCAGAAAATGCATTCACCACAGTGAGGATGGGAGGATGTCAGATAACTGGGCCTTGGCCGCAGAAGAGGAGCTTCTAAAAAGGACACATGGCTTGGGAATTGGTGTTAAAGAATGTGTGGATTTTAGAAACCTGAGGGAAATGAGCCTTTACTCCTTGCTAGCCTCTGTCTTGTTGCTGGGAAATTCCTGTAACATCCTATGTGGATATTTAAAATATGATAATTCTGTCTGTCCCATAATCTGTGCCAGGCACTGAGACACCCTCAAGGAGCTTCTAGTCATGAGAAGACAAGTAAACAGGGACAATTCAGAACAGCACCTGCAGTAGGAGAGTTGTGCTTGAGATGAAGTGGAGGAGGACAGGAAACACTGATTTTGTCAGGAAGTGGTGAGGCTACACAGAAGAGTTTTAAAAGCTCAAGTCAGAGGTCCAGGTTATAAGAGAAAAGTCTTCAGGCAAAGGCAGTATGTGTGGAAGCCAAAGCTCACAAAGCCATCTTTTTGCATACTTCAGATAAAAAGAGTAATAGGAACACAGGCTGAACCAGTACAGGCAGTGGAAGATCAGACAGTGGCCACCGTGGGGGGAGAGAGACCAGAAAAGATCACGCGGGATGTCTGGGGTGCTGCAATGCACTGTTCCTTCATCAGGCCGCTGGTTACACAAGCGAGTCCACAGTATATGAAAATGAAGTCATATACTTATAACTATGTATACTTTTCTGTATATATAATTGGCCCCTGTGGACATGGAGGGCTGACTGTATGACACCATTTTATATAAGGGGCTTGAGTATCTACGGATTCTCGTAACCACACGGGGTCCTGGAACCAACCCCTCGAGGATACGGAGGGACCACACTGTATCATAGCTCAGTAAAAAATTTAAAAGAAACAAAAGACATGCTGGCACCCGGGAATAAAGTAGTGGAGACACAAGATTTGGTGGTGGCAATGTAACCTAGAGCAAGCCACTTCACTTCTCTGAACTTGTTTTATCTTTTAATTTGGGAAAAAATTTGTTTGCCTTCTTCCTAAGGCTACTGTGAGAATCAAATTATAAAACTAGAGCAACAATGATAGCAACAGACTCTGTTTCAAACACTTTACAGGCATCGTCTCAATTGGTCCTCAGAACATTATAATGGAGGTACTATGCCTATCAAAGTAAACAAGGAAACTGAGGCTTACAGGGGTCACATAATCTGCCCACAGTCACACCGTGGAGATAGCAGAGTTGAAATTCAAACCCAGGGAGACCTATCTGGTAATGTATCTAGAGGGTGCATAAGACCAGTCACTCAGTGGAAGAACATAAAGAGAAGTCCTATTTCTATTCATTTTCTATTTTATCAGCTAAGTACACCTATAACCCTGATGCTCTCCTTCAGTTTGTAAACAAGGGCTCTAGAGTCTCACGTAACAAGTGACGGGCACTGAAGGAAGAGAGGGCTCTTCAGCCATAGAGAATATCGTGGGACCCTCGCTCTCCCAGGCCTGCAGATTACACAGCCTGCCTAAGTGGGTTTACGGATCCTATTAGATAGGATCTCAACAATATATAGAGTAAAACCAGGAGTGACCATGAAAATCTTTATACCCTTCAGAGGTCTTCTGTGATTTTTTATTTTCTAACCTTTAAAATCTCTCAGATAAACAAATTTCGGTGGCTTTTGAACCTATTCGTTAAAAATATTAAAACTGTAACTTTCTGATTTATAAGAGCAACAAATTGATATGAATGATATAAATTTATAGCTGAATTTCACTAGATTTTAGTGGACAGGATTTAAAAATGAGCATGATTTCATTAGCCCAGCCAATAAAGCAATCCTTCCATTTGGAATGAGGTATCTTTTTGAGGGGGCTTCCTTGATAGCTTAGTTGGTAAAGAATCTGCCTGCAATGCAGGAGACCCCAGATTGATTCTTGGGTGGGGAAGATCCGCTCGAGAAGGGATAGGCTACCCACTCCAGTATTCTTGGGCTTCCCCTGTGGCCCAGCTGGTAAAGAATCCAGCTGCAATGCAGGAGACCTGGGTTCGATCCCTGGGTTGGGAAGATCCCCTGGAGAAGAGAAAAGCTACCCATTCCAGTATTCTGGCCTGGAGAATTCCATGGACTGTATAGTCCATAGGTTCACAACGAGTTGGACATGACTAAGCTATTTTGTGAGTCTTTGTGAAGAAGTGAAGTATCTTTTCTGGGTGTCATCAGATAAGGTCTTTGAATTGTTGTGTGGTCCTGAAGACTAATGATGTATTTTGATCACAAAGTTTACTCATGTTTTCACTATTAAAAAAAAGAATATTAATAACATTTTGGAGAGGGCCGTTTTTTCTGTTGATAGAAGTCTGAAATATTGTTTACTTCCTTTTTCCATTGTTTTGTGTTTTTAACTTATGTACCAAATTAGTGTAGTACTGCATAGGTGTATGTGTATAGTAGATAAAAGTACAATGTGGATGTGTTTCAAAAATAATTTTACTAACTACGGCATGCAATGGAAAGTGTGGAGAACACTGGTGGACTGGGAGGGAAGGAGAGAGGCGCTTCACTTTCTTCAAGGGTAAGTGATCATGCCTTATCTGAAAAAACTGAGGTGGAGCAGACCTAAGAATGGGGCAGGGCACAGTCAGACCATCAGAGACCAGAGATGTCACCAGGAGTTATAGGCAGTTTCACGCTCTAGAGTTCAAGTATCATGAAGAAAGCAGGTGGGTGTTGCAGATAGCCAGTGCAGATAGGAAGGGCTAACAGAAGGGGTTCCTGGACAAAGGAGAGCTCCTTATAGTGAATGGTTCTGTGAAGGGGCCCAGGACCCCAATTTTCTGAAACTACAAACTTTAGATCAATTGTAAAAAGGAACCCTCTAGGTTTAAAATGCTACTAGTAGGCTTTCTGATGCCTTTGATAATTATACTGAAACTTGGATTTCATCAAAACAATACCTTACTGCAAAATTACACTTGTTATATACTTTAGATGGTATAGAGTGGGTGAAAAAAGTGTACCTGTATATTCACTTGATAATCCGAGGGGCCATGAATAGAGCCATATAAACCAAATCCAACTATAGCAATTCTTCTGTTAACTGTGAACCTGAGGGAATGAGGCCAAATATCAAATAACATACAAAATTCAATAAGCATTCATGTTCTAAAGGCTTATACATTTTTTAAGTGTTACTCAGCACATCTAACTTTGCTCATAATAAAGAAAACTATTAAAAATTAAACATCCTTAGAAATGTCTTCTGCTTACCAAAAACCTCTAGCTAGAGTAACTTAATGGGAACTTAACTAGAATCTGTTGCCTGCACTGTACACCTTTGAGTCAAGCATTTCAGCCGACATGCCCACTTCTGTTGTGATAATTTTAGTCCACATCTACCTGCACATCTCCTTCATGAACACACAGATGTGTCAACCAGCAGCATCCCAAACTCTGACAATTCCTCGGCTAAATGACTANGATAGCCAGTGCAGATAGGAAGGGCTAACAGAAGGGGTTCCTGGACAAAGGAGAGCTCCTTATAGTGAATGGTTCTGTGAAGGGGCCCAGGACCCCAATTTTCTGAAACTACAAACTTTAGATCAATTGTAAAAAGGAACCCTCTAGGTTTAAAATGCTACTAGTAGGCTTTCTGATGCCTTTGATAATTATACTGAAACTTGGATTTCATCAAAACAATACCTTACTGCAAAATTACACTTGTTATATACTTTAGATGGTATAGAGTGGGTGAAAAAAGTGTACCTGTATATTCACTTGATAATCCGAGGGGCCATGAATAGAGCCATATAAACCAAATCCAACTATAGCAATTCTTCTGTTAACTGTGAACCTGAGGGAATGAGGCCAAATATCAAATAACATACAAAATTCAATAAGCATTCATGTTCTAAAGGCTTATACATTTTTTAAGTGTTACTCAGCACATCTAACTTTGCTCATAATAAAGAAAACTATTAAAAATTAAACATCCTTAGAAATGTCTTCTGCTTACCAAAAACCTCTAGCTAGAGTAACTTAATGGGAACTTAACTAGAATCTGTTGCCTGCACTGTACACCTTTGAGTCAAGCATTTCAGCCGACATGCCCACTTCTGTTGTGATAATTTTAGTCCACATCTACCTGCACATCTCCTTCATGAACACACAGATGTGTCAACCAGCAGCATCCCAAACTCTGACAATTCCTCGGCTAAATGACTACTTCAGTTCAGTTCAGTCACTCAGTTGTGTCTGACTCTTTGCAACCCCATGAACTGCAGCACGCCAGGCCTCCCTGTTCATCACCAACTCCCAGAGTTCACTCAAACTCACGTCCATCGAGTTGGTGATGCCATCCAGCCATCTCATCCTCTGTCATCCCCTTCTCCTCCTGCCCCCAATCCCTCCCAGCATCAGAGACTTTGCCAGTGAGTCAACTCTTCGCATCAGATGGTCAAAGTATTGGAGTTTCAGCTTTAGCATCAGTCCTTCCAAAGAACACCCAGGACTGATCTCCTTTAGAATGGACTGGTTGGATGTCCCTGCAGTCCAAGAGACTCTCAAGAGTCTTCTCCAACACCACAGTTCAAAAGCATCAATTCTTTGGCGCTCAGCTTTCTTCACAGTCCAACTCTCACAACCATACGTGATCACTGGAAAAACCATAGCCTTGACTAGACGGACCTCTGTTGGCAAAGTAATGTCTCTGCTTTTGAATATGCCATCTAGGTTGGTCTACTGAGGGCATATTAGACAGAGGCACTGTGCCTGGCCCTGCGGAAATAATGGTCAACAAGACAGTCTCCAGCCCTATTGCACTTATGTGGAGGACACGGATTATAGATAAGTAAACAAAGAGTTAAATCATTAATTATAAATTGTGCTAGGAATTGTGAAGGAAGCAAGCTGCTGTAACAGCATAGGTGGTGAAGGACTTGGGCATAGGACATGAGTTACACTGGCAGATCAGAGTGGGATTCCACACTAGAACAACGAGCAGGTCCAGTCTGGTCACTATAGCTAAGAAACAGACCCACCTTACTCCATTTATAAACGTATGAAAACTAGCATCAAGCACAAATGGCACAAATGATTGTATAATAAGGAATCTATAACATAAAGGAGTTATCCTCAACATTTCATGTTTCAAGAACTGAAGTCACAGGTTTAATTTTACTATTACTGCTACCACACCATTACCAATTTATGAGCACTTCCTGTGTTAGGCACTGAGCCCAGTTCTTTATATGAATTATTTCCTTTAGTCATAATAGTTCTATAAACTAAGTAACAGTATTATTTTTATCACTGTCAGTTTTTATAGTTGAATAAACTGAGGTTTAGAGAAATCAACCTGCCTGGATCAAAACTGCATACCTGAGCTGGGACACAACCCCAGGGCTGCATGAATCAAAACGTCACACTCTTAAACATCATGCTAAAACTCCCAGTATGAGACTCTCCTTAAAATTTTAAAAATTTATAATATAGCTTTTATTATAAAAAAGCAATGTACTATTTTAAAAAGTTAGAAAATGTAGCTAAACAAATAAGAGGAAAAATTTAAAGCATCTCTAAATATACTATCTAGAGATAACTTCATTTTTAATTTGGTGCATTTCCCTTTCAGACTTTTACTTCTATTTTTAAAGAACAGAAAAATAAGACTTTTTTCTGTGAATATACATGTGCTATTTTAAAAACCATGTCAGTATATATTTTTATAACTTCATATAAAAAGGTGAAAGGTTATTACCAAGTTCATTATATTAACTAATTCCTATATGTTAGATAATCAAGGTTGTTTGCAATTTTTATTGTTATATAACAATGCCATGATGAACAATCTTCCTAGAATAAATTCCTATAAGGAGATTTTCTGGGGAAAATAAAAGGTATATTAGATATTAGATAAACTTTATCAAACTGCTTTCTGGGAAGATTATAAAACTTTACACCCAAGAAGGAATCAAAATCACTGCTACCTCACTCTCAACTACAAGTATCATCTTTTTACTGTTGAGAAACTGATGACTGACAAATTCTATTTATATTTGATCATTAATGAGTTTGGGCTTCCCCCTAGCTCAGTCAGTAGAGAATCTATCTGCAATGTAGGAGACCTGGGTTCGATTCCTGGATCAGGAAGATCCCCTGGAGAAAGAAATGGCTACCCACTCTAGTACTCTTGCCTAGAGAATCCCATGGACAGAGGAACCTGGTAGGCTACAGTCCACGGTGTTGGAACAGCTGGACACGACTTAGTGACTAAACCACCACCACCACCATTAATGAGTCAGCACATTTGCTTATATGGATATGGTCTACTGGATTTTCTCTTTTAATGAAAATCCCATTCATGTTCTTTCCCCGTTTTCTTGGCTGAGGAGTGTCTTTTACATGTGGATTTGCAAGTTCATGCTTTGTCAGTAATATCAATTTCAGAAAGTTTCATTTGTCATTTATCTTTCAACTTTATGGTGGTTTTGGACATAAACATTCTGACTTATTTGTAGTCTAATTATGATCTATGCCAAGTTTCGAAAGGCCTATCTCATCCTTGTAATAAATATTCTGTTCCAACCCTTTCTCAGTTTCATTTTTTTAATGTTAAAATTTCAATTTATCCGAATGCTAGAAGATGGCATCAGTAAAGCCTGAACTTTATTTTCCCAGTGGTTAACTTTTGCCTCACATTCTGAATGTTCATTTTACATTAGATTGGCTTCTGAACTCTTTATATACACTCTCTTATTATAGCTTTACAATATTTTTCATATTAACACCACTCTCTTAAAAGAAATATTTATCTTTGTAGATTAATTTTGGAATAGTTTTGCCAACCCACCCCTCCCTAACAGAAACATGCGACCTCTATAAGGAACTGCATAACACAGAGTTAGTTTGGAAAGACACTGTCTGATTTCAAAGTTCTCCAGTTCTTTAGGTGGTATACCACACTGTACATTTCCTATAGGATTTAATTCTGCTACTTTGTTATTTGTTACTATTGCAGGTAGGTCTGTTTTTACTATTATTAATGAAAATTCAAACATTAAATTTGGGGGGGGGGGCACTGTGCTGTGTGGCTGGCAGGATCTTAGTTTCCTTGACCAAGGATTGAACCTGCACCTCTGCAGTGAAAGTGCTAAGTTCTAACCACTGGACTGCCAGGNTTTTATAACTTCATATAAAAAGGTGAAAGGTTATTACCAAGTTCATTATATTAACTAATTCCTATATGTTAGATAATCAAGGTTGTTTGCAATTTTTATTGTTATATAACAATGCCATGATGAACAATCTTCCTAGAATAAATTCCTATAAGGAGATTTTCTGGGGAAAATAAAAGGTATATTAGATATTAGATAAACTTTATCAAACTGCTTTCTGGGAAGATTATAAAACTTTACACCCAAGAAGGAATCAAAATCACTGCTACCTCACTCTCAACTACAAGTATCATCTTTTTACTGTTGAGAAACTGATGACTGACAAATTCTATTTATATTTGATCATTAATGAGTTTGGGCTTCCCCCTAGCTCAGTCAGTAGAGAATCTATCTGCAATGTAGGAGACCTGGGTTCGATTCCTGGATCAGGAAGATCCCCTGGAGAAAGAAATGGCTACCCACTCTAGTACTCTTGCCTAGAGAATCCCATGGACAGAGGAACCTGGTAGGCTACAGTCCACGGTGTTGGAACAGCTGGACACGACTTAGTGACTAAACCACCACCACCACCATTAATGAGTCAGCACATTTGCTTATATGGATATGGTCTACTGGATTTTCTCTTTTAATGAAAATCCCATTCATGTTCTTTCCCCTTTTTCTTGGCTGAGGAGTGTCTTTTACATGTGGATTTGCAAGTTCATGCTTTGTCAGTAATATCAATTTCAGAAAGTTTCATTTGTCATTTATCTTTCAACTTTATGGTGGTTTTGGACATAAACATTCTGACTTATTTGTAGTCTAATTATGATCTATGCCAAGTTTCGAAAGGCCTATCTCATCCTTGTAATAAATATTCTGTTCCAACCCTTTCTCAGTTTCATTTTTTTAATGTTAAAATTTCAATTTATCCGAATGCTAGAAGATGGCATCAGTAAAGCCTGAACTTTATTTTCCCAGTGGTTAACTTTTGCCTCACATTCTGAATGTTCATTTTACATTAGATTGGCTTCTGAACTCTTTATATACACTCTCTTATTATAGCTTTACAATATTTTTCATATTAACACCACTCTCTTAAAAGAAATATTTATCTTTGTAGATTAATTTTGGAATAGTTTTGCCAACCCACCCCTCCCTAACAGAAACATGCGACCTCTATAAGGAACTGCATAACACAGAGTTAGTTTGGAAAGACACTGTCTGATTTCAAAGTTCTCCAGTTCTTTAGGTGGTATACCACACTGTACATTTCCTATAGGATTTAATTCTGCTACTTTGTTATTTGTTACTATTGCAGGTAGGTCTGTTTTTACTATTATTAATGAAAATTCAAACATTAAATTTGGGGGGGGGGGCACTGTGCTGTGTGGCTGGCAGGATCTTAGTTTCCTTGACCAAGGATTGAACCTGCACCTCTGCAGTGAAAGTGCTAAGTTCTAACCACTGGACTGCCAGGCAATTCCCTAAAAATTTTTACTGTGGCAAAATATATAACAAAATATACAATCTTAAGTATTTTAAAGTCCCTAGTTCATTCACACTGCTGCTAACCACCAGCAACATCCATCCCTGTAATGGAATTTTAATGACATGAGAACATCACTGGCTTTTGCAAATACATTTTGTAACTGACCACTATTCTTTTTTATTGGTTCTAACAGATTTTTACTGATCCTGAAGCTGTCTGGGTTGTATACTTGTCCTCAAAAGGCTTTCTAACCCAAGGAGGTATGCTCTGTTTTCATGAGGATTATGAAGCACTACTAGCAGGCAGCCAGGGCCACCAGGTTTACTGCAATGCTTGGGACACGCTCCCAAAAAAAGAACCCCAATTAGTTCAAGTGTCCAGTCAGAATTCATGCAGATAAAACACCTGTTTTGAACTATGAGCTTCGAACCTAATTAAAACTTACTTACAGACCAAAGATTTTTATGGTAATTTTAATATTCACGGACTTTTACAAGAGGTGATTACAATTCAAGTCAAGGAAGTAGAGTTTTGGTCAATTCTCATTGTTTGTGGTAGTTTTCACAAACACAGAATCAGCAAATACTAAACCACTGCTCTTGGGGGAATATGTATACACACCTTGGGCTTCCCTGGAGGCTCCTGCTAATGCAGGAAATGAGGGTTCAATCCCTGGTTGAGAACATCCTCTGGAGAAGGAAATGGCAACCCACTCCAGTATTCTTGTCTAGGAAATCCCATGGACGAAGGAGCATGAAGGGCCACACAGTCCATGGGGTCGCAAAAGAGTCAGACATGGCTTCATGACTAAACAATAACACACACACCCGACTTATGCGGAGTATAATCTTAAATTCTATGAATGATTCAAATCTTTCCTGGGAATGACTGAGAATGCACTACTGGTGTTGATTTGGAGGTCACAAATAAATTCTAGTGAGTAGATGAGTTCTCAAATATGGAAAAACAGGATGGACTGTAATGTGCTTTGTTTGAAAACCTTTAAAGAAAATGACAGAAGTGGCAGCAGCACTCCGCATCCTGTTCTCTGCACCTGCAGCTGTCTCAGCATGCCGGTATGCACAGGTACTATGTCTGATTGCTTCCTGTCTTTTGTTGCTGCCCAAGTGGCTACATGTTGAGGTATGCATTTTATTTTACTATCAGTTACATTTATTTTCCTTTACATTACAACTAAGTCATTATACCACTTAAAAAAAAGAAACACAGGCTTCCCTGGTGTCTCAGTGATAAAGAATCCACAGGGGACATGCGTTCAATCCCTGATCTGGGAGGATTTCACATGTGCAGAGCAACTAAGGCTGTGCACCACAACTACTGAGCCAGTGCTCCAGAGCCTGTGCTCTGCAACAAGAGAAGCCACTGCAATAAGAGAAAAAGCTAAAACTAAATAATTATACAAGAAAAAGTTACTCTTAAAAGAAAAAAAGAAAAAGAAACACATTATAAACTTCATTTCAGGTTACTAAAGGGGGAATACAAAATATTTATTATAAAAGGAGAAGTAGATCTGATGGAGTGCAGAACTACTAACACAGATGTTATCTGCAAAAAATGGAAAAGACTCTTCCTTTCCAATATTTATTTATTTATATTGAAGTATACTTGATTCACAATGCTGTGCTAATTACTGTTTCTTTATCCTTTATGCCTACATCAAGTGTTAAAAGAATACTGCTGAAATCAGCAAGGTTACCAGGCACCCCTATCTTGAGGGTTCAATAGTCTATTGTGTTAAAATAAGTATTCCTCTAGACCTAGCCTATTAATAGTTATACCTGGATTGAAGGTGAAATTTTATCAAAAGTTTTTGACATCTATCCAAATACACTGTTTATTTTTCTTTGATCTGCTACCATGGTGAGTTAAAGTAACACGTTTCCTAGGATTGAGCCATTCTTTCAAACTCCAAACAAACTTTCCCTTTTATGGTTTCTTTGCACTCCTTTTCCATTGATGGACTTTTTTAGGAATAGTCCTACAAAACTCACTGTTGGATGATGTTACTTTAAAAGATGTTCAATGCCTCACTCAGTGTCCTCTTTCTAAGAAACCACAGGAGGAACTTAAGTCTGTATCTGAAATGGCCACCCTTCTCCTGAGCAATATGTGTGCCTTTCTTGTTATAAACACTTCAATTTCTATAACTTTACAGCTTCAGAACCAAACTTAAGATGTTAGAACTTGTATCTTGCATATTTATCTCCACTGGATGTTATTTTTCCAACTCTGATTTATCTTTTTTTAAAACTGGAGTATAGTTGATGAACACCTATTTCTGACTTACATCTACCTGCTTTTATAGTATTGTCCTTGTGAGGTACTGCTAGATTTAATAAGCTATTTTAGGTAGGATGTCTTTTCTATATCAGTGAGCTTGTTAGATTCCTATATAAGGGTTAGGCTTCCTTCAATAATTAACCAAGAAGTATTTTCTTCTTTGAATGTTCAAGGAAACAATTTGTTCCCTGAAAGTCTGATCAAACTCACCTGTCAAAACCACCTTGTGAAGGGACAGTTCTTTGATAACTTTTAATTTCTTCCATTGTAACTGGTCTAGTCAGGCTTTCTTCTTCAGTCAATTTTGATTATTTATATTTGCCTATAAAATGATCCATTCCATGAAGATGTTCAATTTATTAGCACAGAGTAAACCCAGAATTAAAATAAAAACGTCCTCAGTATATGATTATATTCCACTATTTGTAGATGTAGTTTCTTTATTACCTTTGCTAGAGGTTTACTTTATTGGTCTTTTTCAGGAACCAGCTTATGGATTTAGCAATTCTATATTTTTAATTCATTAATTTCTATGCTTATCTATTCTTTTTCTCTTTTCATATGGCTTTTTGCTATTCATTTTCCAGCTTCATGGGTGAAATGGTTAAATCATTTATTTCTACTCTATTTAGTAAAAGTAGTTAATTATTGCTAATTCTCTCTGTGATGCTGTGGCCTCATCCTCTAAGTTTTCATATATAGTATTCTCACTGTGTGAATTACTACTAAATAGGCCACAAATGCATTTTTATTTCTATTTTAGCCCAATATTTACAGGAGTCCTCTCTCCCTTGGGAGTTCTAGTTTTAAACAAACTTGGTGTTAGTTTCTAGTTTTATACCGAAGTGCTATTAATATTCAATAAGTGAAAAATCCAAAAGGCAGGTTTTATGAAAACAGATACATATCCTATTTTCACATTTAGCCTAAGAAACACGGTAGGGCAAATATAAATTCCAAAATGATTACATGTATACATCTTTTAAAATTAAAAAATTTTTTCCCATTCAAAATTGTTATAAATGTATACTGAGATACTTTCCATGTAACATCTACGCAAAGAAAAAACTTACACTAAACTGGGTTAATGTTCAATGTATTAAACTGTAGCCCTAAGACTCTTAAAACAGTGTTTGATCAATTAAGGTCTAGACTTCAGCTCCCCACCAGAGACAATCTTTACAAAACTCATAGACCCATTCAATCCTTCCTTACTTTACTTGTTTCCTAAAAGGTTCCCTTGCTCATAATTCAGTAAGGAGACCAATAAGCCTTCCTTATTGCTGTATCAAGTTAGACATGTATTAAACAAAGTATAAAATAAAATGTGGTTAATCATCTTCCAGGATATGAACAGAGAGTCAAAGGCTAACCACTGCCCTGCCCACTCCTGAGACTCCAATATGGCAGATACCTGATCCGGTCACTTGTGCCACTGTAGCCCCACCGGCTCTCTACTTGCTGGAACCTATTGATGCAGCACTCCTTTCCTCTGATGCAGCATCTCGGTCGATCAATGTATTCAACACGGGGTTTAGGATTGACAGTGAAATGAAGAAAGAGATTGACCACCTCCCGATCTGATAGAATTCCAGACTGAGCAGGACCTGTAGAAATAAAAGCATAAACCTCAATAAAACTAACTTCACTACAATTCCTAACTGTGTAGTATTCCACATAATAAGGTGAGTTCAAATGGGAAAGATGTAAAGTAAAAATGAGGTAAAAAAAATCTTAGCATATGTTCAGTTCAGTTCAGTTGCTCAGTCGTGCCCAGCTCTTTGCGACCCCATGGACTGCAGCATGCCAAGCTTCCCTGTCCATCACCAACTCCCGGAACTTGCTCAATATGTAATTTTGTACATATTACACTGCCTGGAGATTCCCAGGGACAGGGGAGCCTGGTGGGCTGCCATCTATGGGGTCACAGAGTTGGACACGACTGAAGTGACTTAGCAGCATTATAATATGCAACTTTAGCATATATTTAAAACTTTTACTAAATTCATCTGAGGTTAACCTAATATATAAGTGTGCAAAGCACTGATAAATCCAAGCTTAGGTGAAACCTTGAGATCAGAGAAAGATCTCTGGACTTTGCTATCCATTCACCCTCTCTGAGGACTCTGTTTACCAGAAAGGAAAAGTGAAGAAATGCTTACAGTGGTAGGCAAGAGTTATCCTGACCTTTTCCTTCCTCACCTGTCTGAGGCTATAATTGAACAACGGGATATGTACAGGTGGAAATAGATGGCACAGTGCTCTTTCCACTGTGGGATTTTGAAATTAGCAGAAGGCAGGAGTTAAGATTTGGAAGAGTTGTGAAAGCAGTGTATCACATGCTATACTTCTCTCACTCACTGCTTCTGAGAAAACTCCAAACTGCTTAAATTTACCCAAGAATAAATGCTATTCCTCATAAAAGATGCCAGGAGATCTCTTCCAAGGCTGGAAAAACAATTTAGATAAGAGACTGCAATACACTGGAAATTTGGTTTCGGTTCAGTNTCCAGCTTCATGGGTGAAATGGTTAAATCATTTATTTCTACTCTATTTAGTAAAAGTAGTTAATTATTGCTAATTCTCTCTGTGATGCTGTGGCCTCATCCTCTAAGTTTTCATATATAGTATTCTCACTGTGTGAATTACTACTAAATAGGCCACAAATGCATTTTTATTTCTATTTTAGCCCAATATTTACAGGAGTCCTCTCTCCCTTGGGAGTTCTAGTTTTAAACAAACTTGGTGTTAGTTTCTAGTTTTATACCGAAGTGCTATTAATATTCAATAAGTGAAAAATCCAAAAGGCAGGTTTTATGAAAACAGATACATATCCTATTTTCACATTTAGCCTAAGAAACACGGTAGGGCAAATATAAATTCCAAAATGATTACATGTATACATCTTTTAAAATTAAAAAAATTTTTCCCATTCAAAATTGTTATAAATGTATACTGAGATACTTTCCATGTAACATCTACGCAAAGAAAAAACTTACACTAAACTGGGTTAATGTTCAATGTATTAAACTGTAGCCCTAAGACTCTTAAAACAGTGTTTGATCAATTAAGGTCTAGACTTCAGCTCCCCACCAGAGACAATCTTTACAAAACTCATAGACCCATTCAATCCTTCCTTACTTTACTTGTTTCCTAAAAGGTTCCCTTGCTCATAATTCAGTAAGGAGACCAATAAGCCTTCCTTATTGCTGTATCAAGTTAGACATGTATTAAACAAAGTATAAAATAAAATGTGGTTAATCATCTTCCAGGATATGAACAGAGAGTCAAAGGCTAACCACTGCCCTGCCCACTCCTGAGACTCCAATATGGCAGATACCTGATCCGGTCACTTGTGCCACTGTAGCCCCACCGGCTCTCTACTTGCTGGAACCTATTGATGCAGCACTCCTTTCCTCTGATGCAGCATCTCGGTCGATCAATGTATTCAACACGGGGTTTAGGATTGACAGTGAAATGAAGAAAGAGATTGACCACCTCCCGATCTGATAGAATTCCAGACTGAGCAGGACCTGTAGAAATAAAAGCATAAACCTCAATAAAACTAACTTCACTACAATTCCTAACTGTGTAGTATTCCACATAATAAGGTGAGTTCAAATGGGAAAGATGTAAAGTAAAAATGAGGTAAAAAAAATCTTAGCATATGTTCAGTTCAGTTCAGTTGCTCAGTCGTGCCCAGCTCTTTGCGACCCCATGGACTGCAGCATGCCAAGCTTCCCTGTCCATCACCAACTCCCGGAACTTGCTCAATATGTAATTTTGTACATATTACACTGCCTGGAGATTCCCAGGGACAGGGGAGCCTGGTGGGCTGCCATCTATGGGGTCACAGAGTTGGACACGACTGAAGTGACTTAGCAGCATTATAATATGCAACTTTAGCATATATTTAAAACTTTTACTAAATTCATCTGAGGTTAACCTAATATATAAGTGTGCAAAGCACTGATAAATCCAAGCTTAGGTGAAACCTTGAGATCAGAGAAAGATCTCTGGACTTTGCTATCCATTCACCCTCTCTGAGGACTCTGTTTACCAGAAAGGAAAAGTGAAGAAATGCTTACAGTGGTAGGCAAGAGTTATCCTGACCTTTTCCTTCCTCACCTGTCTGAGGCTATAATTGAACAACGGGATATGTACAGGTGGAAATAGATGGCACAGTGCTCTTTCCACTGTGGGATTTTGAAATTAGCAGAAGGCAGGAGTTAAGATTTGGAAGAGTTGTGAAAGCAGTGTATCACATGCTATACTTCTCTCACTCACTGCTTCTGAGAAAACTCCAAACTGCTTAAATTTACCCAAGAATAAATGCTATTCCTCATAAAAGATGCCAGGAGATCTCTTCCAAGGCTGGAAAAACAATTTAGATAAGAGACTGCAATACACTGGAAATTTGGTTTCGGTTCAGTTCAGTTGTGTCCAACTCTTTGAGACCCCATGAATCACAGCACGCCAGGCCTCCCTGTCCATCACCAACTCCTGGAGTTTACCCAAACTCATGTCAGCCTACCAGGCTCCTCAGCCCATGGGATTTTCCAAGCAAGAGTACTAGAGTGGGGTGCCATTGCCTTCTCCAGTATCTAGTGATATATGAAAAGAATCATGCATGACAACCAAGTCTGGTTTATGTAAGGAATCCAAAGGTTTAACTTGGAAAATCAAACAATGCATATTAAGAAAATTAAAGAGGAAAACTGCATCACTATCTCAACAGAGGAGAAACATTGATAAAATTCATGATAAAACTCTTAGCAGAGTAGTAATAGAAGGAAACTTTCTTAATCCAATAAAGGCTATCTACAAAAAATTTACAGCAAGCATAAATTCCTCTGTTGGGAAATACAGAAAACTTTCTGCCTAAGATGAAATAATACAGGATATTCACTTATCTGTACCTCTTAGCATGCTCAAGCCTCTAAGTCATATAGTAAGGCAAGAAAAAGAAATCTCTAAGAATTAGAAGGGAAGAACAGAATTATCATTGTTTGCAGATCACATAACTGTACATGTAGAGCACAATGAACTACAAATGAATTATTAGAATTTTTGAATTTAGCAAGGTCAATAAAGGATACAAAGTCAATATAGGAAAACCAACTGCACTTCTACTGGCAAACAATTAATTAGGACATGAAAATTAAAAAATCAATCACTGTAATAACATTTAGCAAGTCAAATATGTACAGAATAAACCTACCAAAAAAAAATGCAAGACCGCTACCAGAAAACTCAAAATATTAATACTACCAAGAGAAATGTTTAAAGACTTAAATCAAAGTTTATAGAATAAAAAACAGAGTATCAAAAAAATATCAATTATCCCCACACCAATCAATGGCTTCTATGCAACTCCAATCAGAAACCCATGACTTTTTTTGGGTGGAAACTAACAAGCTGCTTAAAATGTTTATATGAAAATACTTAAGACCAAGAATAGCCAAGATAATCCAGAAGAACAAAACTAGAGGATTTTCACTATCAGATTTCAAGATTCACTTTAAAACTACAGAAATGAAAACTCCACATATTTGGTTCAAGTATAAACAATACAACAGAGTAGAATAAACATTACAGAAATAGATGCATTCATATATAATGAGCTGATTTACAAAAGTTAGCACTGCTATAGCTGAGTTGGTAAAGAATCCGCCTGCAATGCAGGAGACCCCAGATTGATTCTTGGGTCAGGAATATCTGCTGGAGAAGGGATAGGCTACCCACTCCAGTATTCTTGGGCTTCCCTTGTGGCTCAGCTGGTAAAGAATCCACCTGCAATGTAGGAGACCTCGGTTTGATCTCTGGGTTGGGAAGATCCCCTGGAGGAGGGAAAGGCTACCCGGTCCAGTATTCTGGCCTGGAGAATTAGTCCATGGGGTCACAAAGAGTTGGATACTAAGCAAGTTTCACTTCCACTATCATTGTTGCTGGCTCAGACAGTAAAGAATCAGCCTGCAACGATGGAGATGTAGGTTCGATCCCTGGGTCAGGAAGATCCCCTGGAGGAGGAAATGGAAGCCCACTCCAGTATTCTTGCCTAGAAAATTCTATTGACAGAGGAACCTGGAGGGCTAAAGTCCATGGGGTTGCAAAGAGTCAGATATAACTGAGCAACTAATACTTTCACTTTAGCACTGCTGGGCATGGGGGCAAGGGTAGTTTTTAATATATAGACACATGGGGAAAAAATGAATCTCGACCCCTAACCTCACACCACACACGTGTGGGAAAAAAACCACAAAAAACAAAAACCCAACTGGATTACAGACTGAAAAGTTAAATGAACAACAATAAACTTCCTAGAAGAAAACCTAAGAGAATATCTTTTATCACCTTGAGGCAGGTAAAATTTCTTAAGGGAAGACATAAAAAGCCTTGACCTTAAACAAAAAGATTGATAAATTCATTCATTAAAATTAAGATCTTCTATTTATAAAAAGACAACATTAAGATAATGAAAAGACATTTCACAGACTGGGGGATATTAGCTGTATATACACATATTATATATGTCTCTAACATATTCTGGATACAAGTCTTCTGTCAGATTATATACATGGAACAAAGCTAGAGGAGGTGATGAAATTCCAGTTGAGCTATTTCAAATCCTTAAAGATGATACTGTGAAAATGCTGCACTCAATATGCTAGCACATTTGGAAAACTCAGCACTGGCCACAGGACTGGAAAAGGTCAGCTTTCACTCCAATCCCAAAAAAGGCAATGCCAAAGAATGCTCAAACTACCGCACAATTGCACTCATCTCACATGCTAGTAAAGTAATGCTCAAAATTCTCCAAGCCCAGCTTCAATAAGACGTGAACTGCGAACTTCCAGATATTCAATCTGGTTTTAGAAAAGGGAGAGGAACCAGAGATCAAATTGCCAACATCCACTGGATCATGGAAAAAGCAAGAGAGTTCCAGAAAAACATCTACTTCTGCTTTATTGACTATGCCAAAGCCTTTGACTGTGGAAAATTCTGAAAGAGATGGGAATACCAGACCACCTGACCTGCCTCTTGAGAAACCTACATGCAGGTCAGGAAGCAACAGTTCGAACTGGACATGGAACAACAGACTGGTTCCAAATAGGAAAAGGAGCACACCAAGGCTGTATATTGTCACCCTGCTTATTTAACTTCTATGCAGAGTACATCATAAGAAATGCTAGGCTGGAAGAAGCACAGGCTGGAATCAAGACTGCCGGGAGAAATATCAATAACCTCAGATATGCAGACGACACCACCCTTACAGCAGAAAGTGAAGAGGAATTAAAAAGCCTCTTGATGAAAGTGAAAGAGGAGAGTGAAAAAGTTGGCTTAAAGCTCAATATTCAGAAAACGAAGATCATGGCATCTAGTCCCATCACTTCATNTCAGATATGCAGACGACACCACCCTTACAGCAGAAAGTGAAGAGGAATTAAAAAGCCTCTTGATGAAAGTGAAAGAGGAGAGTGAAAAAGTTGGCTTAAAGCTCAATATTCAGAAAACGAAGATCATGGCATCTAGTCCCATCACTTCATAGCAAATAGATGGGGAAACAGTGGAACCAGTGTCAGACTTTATTTTTCTGGGCTCCAAAATCACTGCAAATGGTGATTGCAGTCATGAAATTAAAAGACGCTTACTCCTTGGAAAGAAAGTTATTACTGACCTAGACAGCATATTAAAAAGCAGAGATATTACTTTGCCAACAAAGGTCCATCTAGTGAAGGCTATGGTTTTTCCAGTGGTCATGTATGGATGTGAGAGTTGGACTATGAAGAAAGCTGAGTGCCGAAGAATTGATGCTTTTGAACTGTGGTGTTGGAGAAGACTCTTGAGAGTCCCTTGGACTGCAAGGAGATCCAACCAGTCCATCCTAAAGGAGCTCAGTCCTGGGTGTTCATTGGAAGGACTGATGCTGAGGCCGAAACTCCAATACTTTGGCCACCTCACGCAAAGAGTTGACTCATTGGAAAAGACCCTGATGCTGGGATGGATTGGGGGCAGGAAGAGAAGGGAACAACAGAGGATGAGATGGCTGGATGGCATCACTGACTCGATGCACACGTGTCTGGGTGAACTCCGGGAGTTGGTGATAAACAAGGAGGCCTGGCGTGCTGTGATTCATGGGGTCACAAAGAGTCGGACAAGACTGAGTGACTGAACTGAACTGAACTGAATGGAGAGGATATGAGGCAACTGGAATGAACTCTTGACTAAGTTTGGTATTTGGCTGTGAACTGTTACAACTACTTTGGGCCACTCTTTGGTAGAATCTATCAATGCTAACATACGTACACTCTGCAACTTTGCAATTATACTGCTCCCACTCAATAGAAATGTTCACATATAGACACCAAGCCACAGGTATAAGAATGTTCTCAATGGTCCCATATAGAAACAACACAAATGTCCAACAGTAAAGTGGATAAATAAATCATGGTTCATCCATACAGATGACGCAGCAATGAAAAAGTGTGTGGTTTTGCCATACACAGCCACATAGATGAATCTAACAGACATAATGTCAAGAGAAAGAAGCCACACACAAAAGAATACATGCTGAATGCATGGCTTCCTTTATAATAAGTTTAAAAACAGACAAAACTCATTTATAGAAGCCAGAAAGTAGTCATCTTTGGGAGGGAGATAGAGACATGCATGATGGAGACTGGAGGGATATGATAATATTATAAAGTGGTATGTGTGGTCACATAGGTGTTTTCACACTACTTATCCACTTTACTATGTAGGTGTTATAAACAATTTACAGAAAGAAAAAAACAAATTATTCCAACCAGCAAAAACAACTTGGGAGAATATTGGAACATAATAAGAAAAATTTGAATACCTCAATAGAATAAAAGTCATCAATGTTAAAAAAAAAAAATACAAATGGCCAATGAACATAAAGAAGTATAACTGTAAACAATTATGAGTTTTTTTTCTTTTAAATCAATCTGGCCATGACTTAGAAGCAGAATATACTCAGTGTTGATAAGGGAAATAAGAACTAGGCACAGAACTAAGAAGCATCAACCCTAAGAGTCAGAAAGATCTATCACAGTAACTCTGGGTAAGGTGCTTAACCCCTCCCAGGTTCTAATCTTAAACCTGTAAGATACCGTTTAACTTCTATGTATTTATAATATTTTTTAAAGATATAAAATATATAATTTAAAAAATGCAAATATATAACCTACAATATTATCTTCAAGGGCTATCAGGAGAACTGGAGGAAATCACACACACAAATGTATACACATAAATAGCTTCTTTTTCTCTCTCGCACAAGGAGACTGACTGCCCAGTGCAATAGTTTCAAGTAGATTTTGGACAAGTTATAGCCTTACCTGCCGCAAACTCCTCAATGGTCATCAGTGGGAAGCGGATCAAGGACAGTGCTTTCCCCAGAACTTTCTGCTTGTTTCCAAAGGTCATAGGCAATTGTTGTCTTTGACATTCTGCTTCTGCCCATCGTACAACAGCTCCAAAAAGTCGACACTCTCTAATACTAAGAGTGTCTCTTTCTAGAACTGCACAGAGTGTGTCTACAAGTAATTTACAAAAATAAGTCAAATTAGGAATATTTTGCTATTTAACAAAATACTGACAAATACTTAAATTAAAGTTTCAACTCTCAATAAAAAATAGGTTACTTAAAGCTATAGATTCTACATTTAAAAATATTAAAGAATTAAAGGAACTGCAAAGAAGTCTTTAAAAAATTACAATAAGGTTAATATTGAACTTATTGTCATATATGAAAGCCTACATACAGTATCTCCTTATATATTTCATGCCATTTATAAGCAAACTCAAATATCCAGGATAAGAATAATAAATCAGAGAAAAAGGCTCCCAATCAGTAATGAACAAATTCATAGATTTGAATTCATAGTTGAACAAGTTCAACCTCAGATTACAGTTAATTAATTAATTCAGCAAATACTTCTGATTAATCACTCACAATGTGTCAGGTACTATTTTAGACACCAAGGATACATCATTAAACAAAAAGGTTTACAAATTCTTTCCTTCATGGAGCTAACATTCTAATGGGGGAAAACATTAAATAAACATAAGTAAGTTATAATGTGTCACATAATAATGTAGGAAAAAATAGCAGGGTAAGTGGAATAATCAGAAATGCAGCTTAAAACAGGACAGTTTGGATTAGCCTCATTTGAGCTAAGATCTGAAGGAGGCTTTGGGTCAGGGTTGGTAGGCCAGATAGACATCTTGAGAGAAGCAGCATTCCAGGACCAGCCAGTGCGAAGGGTCTCTTATGAGGGTGTGCCTGGCGTGTCTGAGGAAGAACCAGGAGGTCAGTGTGGCGGGAAGTGAGCGAGCAAGAAGGGAAAGTAAGAGGTGAGGAAGCTAGAACACGGGTGGGGGGGGGGAGCACGATGCATTCATAAGGCATCCTGCAGATCATTTGGCTTTTGAATGAAAAAGGGAACCTCTGGAGAGTACTGGGCTGTGACATTTTATGCTCTACAAGGACCACCCTGGAAGCTGTGATAAGAAGAGATGGTAACAGAAGCAAGAGTGGAAACACAATCAGTCGGGAGGTTCTTGTGGGGTTCCAGGTGAGAGGTGATGGTGGCCTGGACCAGGCAGAAGTGGTGAAAAATGATAGGATTCAGGGTATATTCTGACAGAGACAGGAGACTTCCTAACAGATTGGATAAAAGGGTGACAGAAAGCCTAAGTCCAGGGTAACTCTCAGGTTAATGGTAAGCAATGGTGGGCTGACAGTGGCACCAACTGAGATGAGAGCAACTATGCAGAAGTGGGGTGGGGAGAGGAAATGGTGAGAGGCTGAAGTTTAATTTTGGACATACTAAGTTTGAAGCCCTATTTGACATCTAAGTATAAATGTCATGACCGTAACTCAGGCCCTCACTCAGACTCCTTTTCCTCTTATCATGGGAAAAATTAAAATAGGCTGAGTTATTTCTAAGCTACACTAGACCAGAAGCAGTAAGTTCAGAGAAAAGGGCTTTAGAGGTTAACTTATTAACATGAGATGACATGCTGCAATCTAACAGGGACAAGAAGAGAGGAAAACTCTGAAAAGCAGACAGAAGTACTTGAAAAGGACAGTGTGGAGTCTTTTACACAAAGAGAAACAGATGTTAAAAAGACTTCAGAGACCTGGCGGTTTCAGTTTACAATAACTGATACTGATAATAATGAGTACTAATAACCAGAAGAATCCTAAATTATAGTCAATATGTATTGTTTAATAAGGACAAGCAAAGTAAAACATTTTTTAGGTATCTTTCTCAAATGGCCAAAATGAAAGTCTTGTTTCTTAAAAAAAAAGACAGTTCAAGATGTACAGAAAAATTACTTAGAGAACTTTATTTTCTAAAGACCTTAAATATAGTAGGCATTATTATAAAATATCTAATAATTGTATTTTAAGTTTAAATAAAAATGAGGATACTATATTGCAGAAATCAATGAAAACATTAAAATGCAGTTAAATTGCCCAGAAACACACACCTCAGAAAAATTTGTTAAAAACAAACTCTGTTCTGCAGTGGCCTACACATTCATACCAGAACCAAATATTGATTTAATAAACACAGCTATCATTCCAGCAAAGACATCATAGTCCCTAGAACAGAGAGGGGCTCAACAGTATGTTAAAAATGAAAAGGTTAAGCATAACCCTTTGATTTTTAAAAACTCAAGCTTTTTTCTTCTCTAACAGCTCAGTAGATGTGTATAAACTAAGGCCCCAGGAAAACCCAGAAAATGAATGTAAATCAATTAAATCAATATACCTCAATAGTTGCAGAATTAGGAAAACATTATTACTATAATATTTAATCATTCAATAGAAAAACAGACAACTTTCAACATACATGTTTCTACCTTGTATGCCAGTAACTGCAGTAAAGATAAACACAGAAACTTAAAGACTTGAAAAACAAAAGGCACATTATACTGCCCCTGGCATAATGTAAACTGATTCTGTTCAACCAAAGGATATATTATCTTTTTCCTTTGACAGAATACTGCGAGAGAAACAGTATCTCACTACTTGTGAAAAGGTAAACATATCCTTCTAGAGCACATATTCAAACGCCAAAGGAGAAAAAGCACCCCCAGAATGTAAAACAGCTATTGAAAAAAATGCTCCTGAAGCCAGGGCTTGCTTTCTCTCAGCTCCTAGACTGCTCTTTCATTCCCAAGCCTTAACAAGTACACTTGAGACAAACTAGACTATGAGGTGAGAACATATAGGCTTTCTATAGACAGATGTGTTATAATAAGAAATGACAGCTGAGAGCCTAATAAAGATCATGAAAGCTCATAAGATTATATTTATATACATAATACAATACTGGGTTTAATATAAACCACTGCAAGTCAAATTCAATCAACAAATATTTATGGGGTTTTCATCCTATGCAAGGAGCCTACCTCAAGACTTCCAGGACCCAATGGCATGACTAATGTAGAAGCTATTTACAAAACAGCTTCTTGGAGTGAGTCACCCTGATGCCAGCAGCATCATTTCACGTGAGAGTGGACTGAAGTGGAGCACCTGACGCCCCTTCAAAGGAAAGAAACTGGGATTGAGTCATGCTTCCTTGCCAATGGGTGGAGTGCTCAGGGCTCTCAAACATCCAGTAACTCAACAAAAACTCAAGAGCACACAATGTGCAGGTGCTGGGGAGGAACTTAGTGTAGTACCTGCCCGTCAGGATAATGTAGAGGAGTATAAATCCTTCCCATGATAATATACAAGAGACAGGGAAACCAAGACAGAGATGTTACTGTAAACAGGAACATATTAAATTTCATGGAAGAGGGGGGGTAGCAGCTTTTAAGAAAGGAGTCTCTGCAGTTATAATCTGAGCCCAGACATGAAGACTAAGAACCAGCCAAGATGGGAAGGAACAGCAACATTCCAGACACAGCCAATCAGTCTAACAAATATTAACTGAACACGTATTGTGTTCTACTACTGCTTTCAGTGTTGGAGGTACAGTGGTAAACAAGACAAAGGAGTTTAGAGTTTAAGAAGCTTACAATCTAGAAGGGGAAGGTCAACAATCAACATATACATAAACAAAAGACCCAGGCAAGATATTCAGAGAGTGATACATATTAAGAGAAAAAGAAATCTGAGTAATGGAACAGGGATTGTTTAGGGGAATGTGGTATCTACTTTAAGTAGGTGTGAGATGGCACATCTCAGGTCTCCTTTAACCTAAGATCTGAATGATTAGAAAGAAGGAGCCATATAAAGAAGCTCCAATACTCTGGTCATCTGATGCGAAGAGCCAACTCATTGGAAAAGACCCTAATGCTGGGAAAAATTGAGGGCATGAGGAGATAGGGGTGACAGAGGATGAGATGGTTGGATGGCATCACTTACTCAATGGACAAGAGTCTGAGCAAACTTTGGGAAATAGTGAAGGACAGGGAAGCCCGGCCTGCTGCAGTCCATGGGGTTGCAAAGTAAGACACGACTGAGTGACTGAACAACAATAATACAAAGATTTAGAGTGGGGAAAAGGATTCCAATCAAAAGGAACAGCAAATACAAAGGCTCAAAAAATAAAAATAACTGTGGCCAGTGTATATGGAACACAGTGAATGAGGAACAGAATGGCAGGGGACAGATGAGAGAGAGAGAGGTAAGTAATGACTGCCAGCTCTTTTTTTTCTCTTCTTCCTGGGATGTGGATCATCTGCATCTCCTCGCCTCCCCGAAGTGAGGAGGGGTCTGGTGACTGAATTCTGTCCAGTGAAGTAAGAGCCAAAACAAGGGTGCCATTTCAAGGCCAAAGCTCATAAAACATTGGTGTTTTCCTATTTGTCAGCAAGGTACAGATAATAACTCAGCCATAGGAAGTACCAGAAAGCTAATCACCGACCAGGAATACTGCCTCGGACTGCTGTGTGAGTGTGAAATCAAGTTCTTTGTGTTGGAGTCAGTATGCATTTGGAGGGTTTATCTGTGCAAATATGTTGAGCTTGCATTTTGGGGTATATCTGTTATCAACACCATGGCTAAGCGTAGCCTACCCTAATAAAAGGTCTAATCATGTAGGATCTTGTAAGCTTTGTAAGGGATTTGAATCTTCCTCTAATTGCAGTGGGAAGACACTGGAAGCCAAGGAGGTGATACAATTTGCTGCTATGTAGAGAATGGACAGGATGAAAGCAGGAGTGAGTGGACAAGATGAGAAGACAACCCTCAGGATGGGAGAAAATAACTGCAAATGAAGCAACAGACAGAAGATTAATCCCCAAAACTTAAGCAGCTCTTGCAGCTCATTATCAGAAACACAAACAACCCAATCAAAAAATGGGCAGAAGACCTTAACAGACATTTCTCCGAAGACATACAGATGGCCAAGAAACACACAAAAAGATGCTCAAAATTGCTCATTATTACACAAATGCAAATCAAAACCACAATGAGGTATCATCTCACACCAGTCAGAATGACCATCATCAAAAAATCTACAAACAATAAATGCTGGAGAGGGTGTGGAGAAAAGGGAATACTCTTGCATTGTTGGTGGGAATGTAAATTGATACAGCCACTATGGAGAACAGTATGGAGATTCCTTTAAAAACTAGGAATAAAACTACCCTATAACCCAGCTAGAGAAGACTCTAAAAAGTTCCTTGAATAGCAAGGAGATCAAACCAGTCAATCCTAAAGAAAATCAACCCTGAATATTCAACCCTGGAAAAACTGATGCTGAAGCTCCAATACTTTGGCCACTTGATGTGAAGAGCCAACTCACTGGAAAAGACCCTGATGCTGGGAGAGACTGAGGACAGGAGAAAGGTGACAGAGGATGAGATGGTTGGATGGCATCATTAACTCAATAGACATGAGTATGAGCAAACTCCAGGAGATAGTGAAGGACAGGAAGCCTAGTGTGCTGCAGTTCATAGGGTCACAGTTGGACACAACTGAGCGACTGAACAACATGACCCAGCAATCCCACTACTGGGCATATACCATAAGAAAACCATAATTCAGAAATACTTCTGTATCCCAATGTTCACTGCAGCACTATTTGTAACAGCCAGGACACAGATGCAACCTAGATGTCCAGTGACAGATGAATGGATAAAGAAGTTGCAGTACACATATACAATGGAATATTGCTCAGCTATAAAAAGGAAGAAACTTGAGTCAGTTGATCTGAGGTGGATGAACCTAGAGACTGTTATACAGAGTGAAATGTCAGGAAGAGAAAAATAAATATTCATACATTAATGTATATATATGGACTGTCGAAAAATGGTACTGATGAACCTATCTGCAGGGCAGGAATCAGACAGATGTAGAGAATGGAATTGTGGACACAATAGGGGAAGGAGAGGGTGGGATGGATTCAAAAAGTAGCATTGAAACATACACCTTATCATATGCAAAACAGATAGCCAGTGGGAAGATGCTGTATCCAAAGGGAGCACAGCTAGGTGCTCTGTGATGACCTAAAGGGCTGGGATGGGGAAGTGGGGGATGGCAGGGAGGCACAAGAGGGAAGGTACACACACACACACACACACACTGACAGCTGATTCACAATGTCATATAGTAGAAACCAATACAACATTGTAAAGCAATTATGCTCCAATAAAAAATAAAAATAAAGTAAAAAAAAGAGTGAGTGGCAGCAGGGAGACAACAGGAGAGCAAGGAGCTTATCCAGGTGAATGAGACTTAGACCAGGTGGGAGCAATAGACAAAGTAGTCAGAACTAGGGATACTAATTTTTAGGGGGGTGGTGGGGTGTGGGCTGCACCATACAGCTTGTCATATTTTAGTTCTTCGACCAGGGACCGAACCTGGGCCCAGCAATGAAAGCACCAACTCCTAGCCACTGGATCACCAGGAATTTCTCCAGCATACATTTTGAGAGAGAGAGCAGAGAACATATGCTGATAAACTGCATGTGGGGTATGAGTAGTTAAAAATAACTTCTAGGTTTTTAGTTATGCATGGTGGTGCCATTAAGGAAGAGAAAAAAAAAAAAAAAAGAAAAAAAACTGGAACCAAGGAACAGAAAAGATACTGGGGAGTATGGGGACAATCAATGGCTTTCTTTTAGCTGTGCTATTGAGAAATGCCTATAAGAGCTCCAAACGAAGATGTCAAGTAAATAGTTGGCTACACAAAATTTGGAGCCCAGAATAAGATAAAAGATATTTTGGGCTTATTAGATGATGATGATATTTGGAGTTATAGGCTGGATCCGCTCCTTCTGCTACCCTACAGGACAAAATTCAAACTCCTGTGACTGCACGGCCCCCACACCCTGGATTTCACTAGCTCTGCACTGCCCATTCTCTACACACGCTTTCTTCATGTGGTTCTACCTGCCTCTAATGACCTCCCCTCTTCATTACCAAAATACTATCCATTCCCTAAGGCCCATGTCAGAACTTCCTGTACCAAGATTCTCCTAACATCCCATTAGAAGGAACTCTCTCCACATTTTGGATTGCATAGTAATTATTTTCTATGTATCTAGTTCTGAAAAGGCGAAAAGACAGTTTGCCATATGTCATCTTTTCTATGTAATGTCTTAATATTAATTTTCACATATTTCTTTCCTGATTCTCCAAATAGATGATAGTTTCCTAAAGAAAAAAAAAATCAAATCTTACCCTTCTTTGTATTTCTTATAGGGCCCTGATATAATGCTATGCATATGGTGAGCATGAAAATTTGTTTGATCTGCTATCTTTTAAAAGGCAAAGAGGTAGTTACGACTTTAGGACTATTTCAGCAAAATAAAGAAAGCAAAACTGTTAAAGAGGCAAACTTAAAATCACTTGGAAAAACCACTGATTTAAAAACAGCTCCTCTGCCAACAAGGCTCACTAGTAACGCATTACTGTACTTAAAAGGTTAACATTTTAATTCACAGTGAACTTACCTATGTCAATATCAGTAAACCCTTCTGCACTTATTGCATCCATTGTGTTTTTGTCTATTGTGTCTAGACAAAGACTAGCAAGCTGAGGTTCATCAAATAAACGAGCCTAAACATATAAAAAGATAGTTATTTTCACAGTTATTCTAACTTCAGGCTGTCCATATTCAAAGGTAATACTGTAAACAGTTATAACTGACAATTATATAAAAACTCATACTTAAAATACAATTATAATATGCTTAAAACTTTTCAATCCACAATCAGAAATAAAAGAGAAAAGCACAAATGTCCAAAAGATAACAATTAATTCAATTACCATTAACAACTGTTTTTATTTTTATATGCATATATATTACATATTTTGATCCTTAATGAAACATTCTAGGGTAGACAAGGCAGACATCTTCCCACTATACAGATGAGAAAAGAGAGGTTCAGAGAGGTGCACTGACTCTAGCCAGCTATGTTCCAAAGTGAAAGTGAAAATCGCTCAGCTGTGCCTGACTCCTTGCGACCCCATGGACTACACACACTCCATGGAATTCTCCAGGCCAGAATACTGGAGGGGGTAGCCCTTCCCTTCTCCAGGGGATCTTCCCAACCCAGGGATTGAATCCAGGTCGCCCACATTGCAGGCGGATTCTTAACCAGCTGAACCACAGGAGAAGCCAGCCCTTAAATTCCAGTCTTAGGATCTTTTCACTAAATGGTAACATCAATTGTCAAGCATACCAGTACCAACATTTTCCCCCCATTTCCTGTTTGACTGGGGGGAAGAGAATAAAGCACAAAAATTTTTGAGTATTAAAGTTCTGGGAACCTAAGCAAAAACCAGGCCTAACAACAGAAAAGCAAGTAAGTAAATTCACACGATAGAATATTATACAATGAGAATGAACGATCTACAACTACACACAGCAATAGGAATGAATCCCAGAGACTTAATGGTAAGCATAAGGAAGTACTGTATATGTTGAGCAAAAGAGTATACGGCTGACCCCTGAACAACTTGCAGGTTGTGGGCACTGACCTCTGTGCAGTTGAAATCCACACAGAACTTAAAGTTGGACCTTTGCATCTGAGCTTCCTCCATATCCGCGGATTCAACCACAAATCATCTACTATTTACTACTGAAAAAATTACATGTATAAGTGGACCCACTAAGTTCAAGGCCATGTTGGTCAAGAGTCAACTGCTATATGATTTCAGCAAAGCTGAGCTTTAAGAAGTCAGAAGTCAAACTTATGTGTTTTATCAGTATGTACATTATAATTCAAAAACACAAATTTAAAAGTAAAATTCTAATGTTGGCAGATATTCTAGCTGGCCAACTCTGTATTTATAGTTGATTAATATTTATAGAGAAAAATGGATTGTTTTACTTTTAGGAAAAATAATTTTTGGTAAAAGTTATTTTATTCAGAATAGGAATATTTTCAGTCATTCAATATGATATATCTGCCTGGGAATCTACTGCTGCTACTTAGGAGTAAAATTAACTTTCTCTAAATTTGAGTGTGGCACTATTTTTAATGACTGTATTGCCCCAGAGTGTTTTCCCTGTATAATCCACGCTGGGACAGCACACTGGTTCTTTGTTTTAGAGGGATGCTGGCCTAGGTCCTCTCAAGTAAATGAACATTCTCAATTCAAATGATTCACTTGGCAGGAACAAGACATTCACATGACAATTCATGGACTAATTCACATGACCCCACCAAAGAAAAATCTGGAGTAATGTTGAGTTCTAAGACCAACAAAGCACTGAAAAGTTCCTTTTTTCCTCAGTGACATATGTTAAACCTTGCTACTCAAAATGTGGTTTAGAAGCACCAGCATGATCTGAAATTCTGTTAGAAATGCAGACTTTCAGGCCCATATTGCTGTGTGTAGATCTAGAACAACAGGAATGAATCCCAGAAACTTAAAGGTAAGCAAAAGAAAGTAAGATAAATGTTGAGCAAAAGTATACAGCTGACTTTGGCTTACTCAACTAGAAACTGGATTTTCATTGTCAAAGTTTAATTTATTTGCTTCTAATTTTTCTTTTTTTGGCCACATCGTGTAGCACATGGGATCCTAGTTTCCCAACCAGGGATCTATCTGACCCAAGCCCCCTGCAGTGGAAGCTCGGAGTCTTAACCACTGGACAGCTAGGAAAGTCCTATTGGTGTCTAAATTTTATGACTGAATTAAAAAAAAATGAAAGCAGTTAAGTGACCCTCTTCACACACAATAAAATTCTTCAGACAACAAAGAATCATGATTATCAACTTCTTTATTAGATTTTCATCACAAATTCAGAAAAGGAAAAAAAAATGCAAGTGGCAAAGAATCCACCTGCCAATGCAGGAGATGCAGCTTTGATTCCCCGGTCAGGAAGATGCCCTGGAGAAGGAAATGGCAACCCATTCCAGTATTTTTGCCTGGGAAATCCCATGGACAGAGGAGCCTGGAGGGCTTCACTCCACGGGGTCGCAAAAGAGTCAGACATGACTTAGCAACTGAACAACAGATATCACTTGTTAGTTATATAATCTTTATTGAGTTATTTCACCTCTCTGTACTTCTATATAAAAAGTGGATGATAAGAAAATCTTCACCGAGGATAGCTACAACTCCTAAAGTTATTGTAAAGATTAAATGAATTAATCCATACAAAGTATTTAGAATGGGACCTGGCACACACTAAGTCACTCAATACATTTTGCAGTTATTATCAATATCACCATACTCTATTGGTTTAAGGTTGAGACCTTTTACCACTTGCTGTCTTACATTACATTAGATATTTACCTCTTTAAGCTTCCATTTCATCTTTGAAAGGGGGATGATAATAATAATAAATAACATCACAGCTTAAAGAAAGAGTAAATGTGATAATATATACAAATGGAACAGCCTGTGTCTGGTGTACAATACACACAGACATGGAGTTCTGTGATTATGTCCAAGAAGAGGTGACATCAGCATGTTCTTTCTTCTGTAACTATAAATACTCAATGGCCAGAGATTTACAAAAAGAAGTATCATCAATCATTTGTGATATGACAGAATGCATGCACAATGGGAAGCAAGTCTGACTCCACCCAGCCTGCTATGAGACTGGGCAGGTAGCTAACTAGTCAGGTTTTAGTTTTTTCATTTGGAAAATGAGAGGGTTAAGCTAAGGAATATCCATGATTATTTCCACTACTAATATTCAGCAGGATTACATATTATCAGCTTAGACATTTCCCCCCCTCTCATTTTAACTCTCTCACCTCTGTAAAGACCCTATCTCCAAGTAAGGTCATATTCTGAGGGTCCTGGGGATTAAAATTTCAACACATGAGAATTCACCCCCTGGCACTGAGTTACAGACTAGCTTAGGATTTTTTTAAACAATTCGTAAAAGGGTATCATTACATTGCCTAAGAAGAAAAAAATCAATTTACTTATGTCTCAAGTATGAAGCTCAGATTATAGGCATTTAACAAGTGCTAAATAGTGTATGTTGAGGACTGGTTAATGGCTCCATAAATGTGTTCAGTATGTAAACATTCAGACTATACACGTATGACATGTGCACTTTTCTGTATTTATAGTATACACGTTGAAAACTTCCGTGTCAAAGAAAGAATATTCTTAAATTTTAACTCCTCCAAAATATCACATGACATCCCTTACACGTAGAATCAAAAAAGAAATGATACAAATGAACTTACTTCCAAAACAGAAAGAGACTCACAGAAAGATTTAGAAAATGAACTCATGGTTGCCTGGGGGAAGGTACAATTAAGGACTCTGGAAAAGTCACGTACACACTGCTCTATTAAAAATGGATAACCAACAAAAACCTATTATATAGCACATGGAACTCTGCTCAATGTTATGTGCCAGTGTGGATGGGAGGGGAGTTTGAGGGAGGATGGATACATGTATATCTACAGCTGAGCCCCTTCACTGCTCACCTGAAAGTATCACACAACACTGTTAATTGGCTATACCCCAATACAAAATGTTTTTGGTGTTCAAAAATAAAAATAAATTCTAAACCCTCTAGAAGTGGGTCACCAAGCTGACAGAATACAGTAAATCTTACAACTGCTCTGGACTTGAAATACTCAATGTTAATTTCAGACCCAACAAAAATAGAGCACTAAGGTCCAGAAAGCAACAGCAGAAACAACGCTGGACACTACTCTCAACTCCAATCCTAAACAGCTATGTAACTTTACAGAGATGAAACACCCTATTTACATAAGGCTTGGCTCAGACGGTAAAGAACCTGCCTGCGATGCCTGCAATGCAGGAAACCTGGGTTTGATCCTTGGGGTCAGGAAGATCCCCTGTAAAAGAGAATGGCAACGAATTCCAGTATCCTTGCCTGGAGAATTCCATGGACAGAGGAGCCCGATGGGCTACAGTCTGTGGGGTCTCAAAGAGTCGGACACAACTGAGTAACTAACACCTTCTTCAGTTTCTTCGCCTATATAATACATTAACTCTAGTTTTTCTATTCTAAAATCACATGAACCTGATATATTTCCCTCAATGAAATCAGAAGATTTCATATGCTTTAAAAATAATGATCTTGGACTAATTCTCCAGGAAATATTAAATATTCACATACGTTAAACCCAATTTTTAAAGTTAAAAGATACATACCTTAGCTACATCAACTTACCTGCGTAAGTAACATAAAGGCATTATCTGCCCTGAGATGTTTGGTGAGAAACTCCACACAATGCGCTTCCAAGGCTGGGACTGCGTACTTCTTAGCCGTATAAAGAGTCGTCATAACTGTTTCTGGGCCAATTTGAACTTCATCTGAATACAGAAATCTGGAAAGCAAGTGGAAATTGCAGAGATGGTCAGGAGGGTTTTAGAGAAGCAATCCATTGGAATTAAGTCTCTGAGGAATATTTGAAAAGATAATTAGCAAAGTGAAAAATAACTTGAAAAGCACATCAGACTTTCCAGGGTTATTTGCACATACATCACCTCATTTTATTCTGACTCAATCCTGAGAGGTAGGCAGTCTCCATATATAGAGGAGACTAAAGTTAAGTCTTCAAGCCAAATTTTTAAAGGCCTTTTAACATTTCACAGCAGGTTTCTCTCTTCTTCATCAAAAAATGTTCACTTAAGCAAACTTACAGACAGCTTAAGTTAACATCTCTGAATGTCAAAACATCCATTTATATCCTGATGATGGTATCTTCTTATTCTGGGCCTTTCCTTATTATCTCAGAATTAGCATTATGACCAAAGACTAGCGTACGGGGGTCAGAAGAATAAAACAGTTTATGATATCTTAAATGACCCTATATTGCTATGCACTTTTGAGTATATGGGTCCAATTTTCTCTCGAAATACTACCAAACCAACACCATCTTACCCACTGCCTCAGGAGCTGATTCTACCTGTTACTAGGTAAGTCAGATTCCTACAAGTGCACATAGAGGATAAGAATCTCAGAGAAGGCCTGGGCAGTTCCTGCTGAATTATACTGAAGCTACTGCATATTCATTTTAGTTCCTCTGCGGTTCCTCAGAAACCCTTGAGCTTACTGCCCAATTCTCAGTTACACTCAGAGCAGCTGAGGGTGCTGGAGAAATAAGGTATTGAGAACAGTTCAGTTCAGTTGCTCAGTCGTGTCCGACTCTTTGCGACCCCATGAATCGCAGCATGCCAGGCCTCNACTTCCAGTGGAAGCTGTTCACTTCCATCTTTCCCTGGTGGCTCAGATGATAAAGAATCTGCCTGCAATGCAGGAGACTGGGGTTTGATCCCTGGGTCAGGAAGATCCCCTGGAGAAGGGAATGGCTACCCACTCCAGTACTCTTGCCTGGAGAATCCCATGGACAGAGAAGCCTGGTGGGCTACAGTACATCGGCTCACAAAAAGTCAGACACGATTGAGCGACTTCCTTACAACTTTTCAAGATTATACTGTTTTCAAACATTTTTCCAAAACCTTTCAAGCCAGCCATCTGTATCACCCTCATAATACTCACTTAACGATACGAGCCATTTAGTAATGAGTGCATGGAATTAAAAAAAAAACCTTAAGTCTCTTATAGTCAGGGGTGGGGGATGAATAAAAAAAGAGGGAAAATTAGCATTTGTTGAGTCTATCATGTGACAGATGCCAATTCATTTAATCCTCTCACAAGGAAGGGAGGTGCTGCTACCTGCATTTTAAAGATGGGGAAACAGGCTGAAGAAACACAAGAGCTGTCTACCATAACACACCATTTCTGACTTCTGACTGCTTTCAGTGTTAGACTCTCAGACCAGTCAGGTGGGAGCCCTCTTAATTTGCCTGGACTCAAGAAGAGATCCCTTGAGTTTGAATCTGTTCTATCATTTGCTAGCTACATGACTTTAAACAAGTTATCATTGTGCTCCTCTCTGTTAAAAGAGATGTGAACAATAGTATCTTCTTTATAATGCTCTGGTGAGGATTAGTATCAGTTAANGTCAGGTGGGAGCCCTCTTAATTTGCCTGGACTCAAGAAGAGATCCCTTGAGTTTGAATCTGTTCTATCATTTGCTAGCTACATGACTTTAAACAAGTTATCATTGTGCTCCTCTCTGTTAAAAGAGATGTGAACAATAGTATCTTCTTTATAATGCTCTGGTGAGGATTAGTATCAGTTAAAATACACACAAATAGTTAGTAAACATTAGCTATTTATTTTTTATACTGCTTCATTTTTTACCTCTGCTATTTTCCTCTGTATTTCACAAGATTTCAAGTGTTCCAGCCCTTCTATTTTCCCCCCAGCAACCATACAGTTAAATTTCTAAGAATTCTTGCTTCTTGAGTATAATTTTTTTTAACTCCACAGTACCATGTCTCATTTTTATGGATGCGAAAAATGTTCTCAGTCTCCAAGTTTTAAAAGTTCCTTTCTGTTCCCTGAATTACCTACTTCCTTAAGGACCAGCTGTTCTTGGTCTTTATCATTCATATTCTGACTTTCCTTATATGTCAAAAGATTAATGATTATCTCCAGTGACCATTCCAGTAGCTGGTGTGTTTTCTTTGCTGTTGAGTAAGTAGGGCTGCTTTCCAGCTAAAGCCTTCTCCAAAATGGAGAGGTGGGTGGGGAGCTGTCTATGTGGGAGGCTCGCTGACTGACACCTTACCTGAGAGTGGGAAAGCAGCCTTTAGGTCAGATACCACACCTCCTCCACCCCCTTTCAATGCCATTGCCCTGAATTCCCTAAGATAAGCCAGCATCCTAGTTCTCCTCAGGTGGTTTGTCTAGTTTATGTAAAGAGGAGTCTGTCGGCTATTGCGGAGGGGAGTGGGGACAGGGGATGGTGGTGCTGCGCAATGGTTAGTATACAAGAGCTGGTTGAGGGGATGACCTTCTCATTTCACCTTGCTCACCACCAGCTTTCAACTTAAAGCCATGCTGGGGCTCAGCCAGGAAGGACAGCCTCCACTCCATCACAGCTGCTCCTTCTCTGGATTCTGGGTTCCAGCCACTCCGCTTCATTATCAACACACTTCCAACTGCCTTGTCCCTTTTCTACACTGGCTTCCAACCTCTCTCTCTCTCTTTTGTCTTCACTGTAATGCGTTTATTTCTTTTGTATTTCTCTATATAGTCATTTTAACTGGAACAGACAGAAGGCTAACAACACGCTCAATTCCCTTCTTAAACGAGAAACCGATTAAGTTTTTAAGGAAGAATAGGAAGAAGGCTTCATATCTGTCTTAGTTTGTTTTCAGGAGAAATTGATAGAGTTATAAACTATAGAGCTGAGATGCGGGGCCTTTATTACCACTGTTTGAATAGATTCAAGCTTAAGGAAACCAGTTCCACAAAATTGAAGTACATGGTTCTGTAACAATCTATAATTGGTGTCCTTGACAAAAAGAGCTGGAAAAGGTTCCTACAAGAACTTCTACTTGAGATCCAAAACATGAAAAGAGGGTAGGAAGAACATTCCAGGAACCAAAGAATTGTGTTTTTAGGCTATACTATATGGCCCACAGGGCTTCACTGGTGGCTCAGTGATAAAGAACCTGCCTGCAATGCAGGAGACCTGGGTTTGATCCCGAGGTCGGGAAGATTCCCTGGAGAAGGGAATGGCAAGGCACTTCAGTATTCTTGCCTGTAAAATCCCATAGACAGAGGAGCCTGGTGGGCTGCAGTCCACAGGGTCGCACAGAGTTGGACACGACTGAGTCACTAACATATGGCCCACAACTCCATTCAAGTTGCCTTTCATGACCCAGATAACCACATGGTATGATCACTCACCTAAAGCCAGACATCCTGGAATGCAAAGTCAAGTGGGCCTTAGGAAGCATCACCATGAACAAAGCTAGTGAAGGTGATGGAATTCTAGTTGAGCTATTTCAAATCCTAAAAGATGATGCTGTGAAAGTGCTGCACTCAATATGCCAAATTTGGAAAACTAAGCAGTGGCCACAGGACTAGAAAAGGTCAGTTTTCATTCCAATTTGAAAGAAAGGCAATGCCAAAGAATGCTCAAACTACCTCACAATTGCACCCATGTCATATGCTAGCAAAGTAATGCTCAATATTCTCCAAGCCAGGCTTCAGCAGTACGTGAACCATGAATTGAACTTCCAGATGTTCAAGCTGGATTTAGCAAAGGCAGAGGAGCCAGAGATTAAATTGCCAACATCCACTGGATCACCGAAAAAGCAAGAGAGTTCCAGAAAAACAACTTCTGCTTTATTGACTCTGCCAAAGCCTCTGACTGTGTGGATCACAACAAAGTGTGGAAAATTCTGAAAGAGATGGGAATACCAGANAACATGAAAAGAGGGTAGGAAGAACATTCCAGGAACCAAAGAATTGTGTTTTTAGGCTATACTATATGGCCCACAGGGCTTCACTGGTGGCTCAGTGATAAAGAACCTGCCTGCAATGCAGGAGACCTGGGTTTGATCCCGAGGTCGGGAAGATTCCCTGGAGAAGGGAATGGCAAGGCACTTCAGTATTCTTGCCTGTAAAATCCCATAGACAGAGGAGCCTGGTGGGCTGCAGTCCACAGGGTCGCACAGAGTTGGACACGACTGAGTCACTAACATATGGCCCACAACTCCATTCAAGTTGCCTTTCATGACCCAGATAACCACATGGTATGATCACTCACCTAAAGCCAGACATCCTGGAATGCAAAGTCAAGTGGGCCTTAGGAAGCATCACCATGAACAAAGCTAGTGAAGGTGATGGAATTCTAGTTGAGCTATTTCAAATCCTAAAAGATGATGCTGTGAAAGTGCTGCACTCAATATGCCAAATTTGGAAAACTAAGCAGTGGCCACAGGACTAGAAAAGGTCAGTTTTCATTCCAATTTGAAAGAAAGGCAATGCCAAAGAATGCTCAAACTACCTCACAATTGCACCCATGTCATATGCTAGCAAAGTAATGCTCAATATTCTCCAAGCCAGGCTTCAGCAGTACGTGAACCATGAATTGAACTTCCAGATGTTCAAGCTGGATTTAGCAAAGGCAGAGGAGCCAGAGATTAAATTGCCAACATCCACTGGATCACCGAAAAAGCAAGAGAGTTCCAGAAAAACAACTTCTGCTTTATTGACTCTGCCAAAGCCTCTGACTGTGTGGATCACAACAAAGTGTGGAAAATTCTGAAAGAGATGGGAATACCAGATCACCTTACTTGCCTCCTGAGAAATCTGTATGTAGGTCAAGAAGCAATGGTTAGAACTGGACATGGAACAACAGACTGGTTCCAAATCGGGAAAGGAGTACATCAAGGCTGTATACTGTCAACATGTTTATTTCACTTATATGCAGAGTACATCATGCAAAATGCCGGGCTGGATGAAGCACAAGCTGGAATCAAGATTGCAGGGAGGAATATCAATAACCTCAGATAAGCAGATGACACCACCCTTATGGCAGAAAGCAAAGAACTAAAGAGCTTGATGAAAGTGAAAGAACAGAGTGGAAATGTTGGCTTAAAATTCAACATCCGGTCCCATCACTTCATGGGAAATAGACAGGGAAGTAGTGAGAGACTTTTATTTTGGGGGGCTTCAAAATTACTGCAGATGGTAACTGCAGCCATGATGAAATTAAAAGATGCTTGTTCCTTGGAAGAAAAGCTATGACCAACCTAGACAGCATATTAAAAAGCAGAGACATTACTTTGCCAACAAAGGTCCATCTAGTCAAAGCTATGGTTTTTCCAGTAGTCATGTATGGATGTCAGAGTTGGACCATAAAGAAAGCTGAGTGCCAAAGAATTGATGTTTTCTAACTGTGGTGTTGGAGAAGACTCTTGAGAGTCCCTTGGACTGCAAGGAGATCCAACCAGTCCATCCTAAAGGAAATCAGTCCTGAATATTCATTGGAAGGACTGATGCTGAAGCTCCAATACTTTGGCCTCCTGATGCAAAGAACTGACTCATTGGAAAAGACCCTGATGCTGGGAAAGATTGAGGGCAAGAGGAGAAGGGGATGACAGAATGAGATGGTTGGATGACATCACCAACTCAATGGACATGAGTTTGGGTAAACTCCAGGAGTTGGTGATGGACAGGGAGGCCTGGCGTGCTGCAGTCCATGGGGTCGCAAAGAGTCGGACGTGACTGAGCGACTGAACTGAACTGAAACTATACCTTGGTAATATGTCTTTGGCTTGACTATATTTAAGAAACATCTATATTTATATCTAAAGATGTAGATTAAGGACACTATTCATCTCAGTAATGCCTTTTTTATGATGGGACAGCATCAGGATTTTTTTTAACTGATCTTAGTATCAAATAAGAGTTGTGCTTCTCTTAAGCAGTTGGCCTGTTTTTAATCTGACAAACACTGTGAACTGTAACTGACTGGCCAGCTTTCCCTTTTTGTAATAGTTGCTAAAATGATCAAAATTAAGTCTATAGAGTATGCATAGCATGCGTTTTTACATTAGCTTCATCTTGACTGCTTTATTTCTTACCTCTGTGTTTCTTGTTAGACATTTTAAATTGTTTTTGGAGCAATGCAAGTTATAAATAAATACCAGACTATAAACTGTAAGAAAAAGAACTCTGTGTTTCTTATATTTTTTCCCATATCTTTCCTACAGCACCAGGCTCAGTTTGGGCACCTGGCAAAGATTAAATAGATACACATTAGCCAACTACACGGCTCAGTACAAGTTTCTAGCTATTGACAGGGAAACCATCTTCATTTCTAGTAAGAAAAAAGGCTACTTATAAATCCAAGAATCACCTTGATTCATATTTTACATACGTTTTCCCCACATTTTAATTATTAACACTGCTGCAACTCAAAAAAACTCTAAGCCAATATTTACAAATTATAACTTAAAATTAAACATATATTACCACAGTACTTTGCATTTTAAAATTAACGTTCCTAATACACTACCTCTAAGAACAAGAGCACAGAGAAATAATTACAGATCATCAAACTACTTCTGATTTTTTCCTGAAGATGAACCAGCTTTCCAAAATATAAAACTTAGGTTACATTTAATCCAATTTAAAAATTAAATGACTAAGGTACAAACTTCATTGTAAATTAGAAAAATCATAAGATTATGTACAGGAAACTGTGTCACTACTGATTCATTCATTTTACTCAAAAACATTTACTGAGGGCTATATAATAATAGACAGGTCCTAGAAATACAAACACAGACAACACTGCCCATAAAAAGGTCACGGTTTGGTAATAAAATGATTAAAAAGTAATGTCATAATTATAACAGCATTATACATTAGGCATAATTTGATAGCTATCTCTAAAGATGGCCCTAATAAATCACGCTTTCTGTGATCCAGACCTTTACACAGAGCTGTCCCATAATGAAACTGGGCTCGTCCTGTTTGATTCCCTTTAATCAACAGAACATGGCAGAAGTAACACTATGCCACCCTGGGGCCTAAACTCTGAGAATGCAGAAGCTCCTACTTTTGTGCTTTCAGGAGCCATGGCCTGCTGCTCGCCAGGAAGTCAGGCTAACCTGGCAAAGATCAGCTGGAGGAGCCTTGGACAGAGAGAGAGGCTTAGCCAAACCATAATCTGAATCAAACCTCAGATGACCCTTGCCCCAACTGCTATCAGACTGACTGCATGGGAGACCTGAAGAATATGCTAGAAGAACCTCTCACACAGACTATGTTTAAGCCACTAAATGTTGGAGTGGCTTGTTCTACAGCAACAAATAAAAAACTTGATATAAGACATTACATGAGGCAGCAAATCTGCCAGCAGCAATGTTTCATAAAGAGATAAAGCCTCAAGTATATCTGAAGGAAACCTAGGCAGACAAAGAAGTACAAAGGCAAGGAGGCATTAGAAGGCAAGTATTAAAATAAGAAAAAGATCATCAGCAGAACTGGGGTACTCAGTAGATGGAGAGGAAGAGGAAAGTGAAAGTGAAGTCGCTCAGTCGGGTCCGACTCTTTGCAACCCCGTGGACTGTAGCCCATCAGGCTCCTCCGTCCATGGGATTCTCCAGGCAAGAATACTGGAGTGGGTTGCCATTTCCTTCTCCAGGGGATCTTCCTGACCCAGGGATCAAACCCAGGTCTCCCGCATTGCAGGCAGCCGCTTTAACCTCTGAGCCACCAGGGAAGCCCTTACAGGAATAGGAAGAGATATCAAATCATAAAGGTCTTGCATATCGGCTAAAATGTTTAAATGCATCCCATACGCAAAAAGAGGTCATTAAGAGAATCAGGGGAGTCCTGTAATAATGCCTAGATATCTGAAAGATAACTTTGTTAACAGCGTGAAGAATGAAGCGAGCTGAGTCTAAAGGCAGTGTGATCTGTTTGAAGCAATGCCAAAAAAAAAATTGAGAGAACTGAGTAGAAACAGGATGAGAAACAAATGGAACATAATAGAACCAAACTACAGCCTGGAGCCAAGCCCACCTGAGTCATCCCCAACTGACCCACATAACAAGAATATTCAGAGGAAGAATACACGATTGCTTTTNATGCCAAAAAAAAAATTGAGAGAACTGAGTAGAAACAGGATGAGAAACAAATGGAACATAATAGAACCAAACTACAGCCTGGAGCCAAGCCCACCTGAGTCATCCCCAACTGACCCACATAACAAGAATATTCAGAGGAAGAATACACGATTGCTTTTCTAAGCCCCTGATTTTGGGGGTGCTTTATAGCATTATTATGACAAAAGCTGCCTGAGACAGGACATAGGAAGTATGCCTGCCTCAAAGACGGTTCTGAAATTTGGGTTCACACAAGGTGCTCAGAAACAACAGTAAGCAGAACATGGCAAGCACTCGTTAAGTGTGAAGATATTTTTATTGTTGACAATCCATCTGCATGTGTACTAAACTGACATTCATTTGTGATTGTCCAGTTGGAAACGGGGTTTGGGTTGAGGAAGTTTCACGGTACCGCTGGGGCAGTATGTAGCGCCACAGGTTAATGGGAGAAAGGAAGACAACAGCTAAAGACAATCTGTAGAACAGCTGTCGCCTGCTCCTTTTACTCCTTCCACAGTCTAATCTCCAAACAACTACCAGGAGTTTTTAAACCAGATCATAGCAACCCCTGATTCCATGGACAGACAAGCTTGGCAGGCTATGCAGTCCTGGTGGGGCCATAAAGAATGGGACACTACTGGGTGACTAACACTTTCACTTTGCCTATCAACTCCCTGTTCAAAACCCTTCAAAGGATTCCCACCATAGACAGGGGAATCCAAGTCCTTCCATGGGCTCTACAGCTGTGCACAATCCTGGCCAGCCTGTCTTGTTGACCTCATCTACCACTTTCCCCCTTATTCTATCTGTTCAGATCACACTGGTTTACTCTTGCAGTTTGTCTAACAGGAGAAATTTTGGGCCTTAAACACGTTTCTCTTGCAATGAATGGTCCTTCTCCCACAGGTTGATCATCTTTCCTTAAAACATCTGTACTTGACATTTTGTCTTTGTTTTTCCCTACTGGATGATTAACTCTGTGAGGGCAGGGACTTCCTCTTGTTCACTGCTGTATCCAATATCTAAAACAGTACAAGGAAGGCAGTGTTTCTCTAATGAACAACTAAGAACATCACTTAAAGGTCTCGCAGATCAAAATGAGCAGTTTCTTAAAGTGCTTCAAACTCAAGTTCAAAAGCCTTTAAGTAATAATGTTTAAGTCAAGCTGTAAACATAAAAGTATACCCAAGCTAACCTGCTTTCCAACCTCAGTAAGCACCATGAGACATCTTTTTGTCACACAATAATAGGTAAATACAGCATCTTTGCTTCACAACCAGCCAATAATCTGTTTAAAAATCAGTCCAGAGATCACTTTCAGAATAAAACAATGACTAGAGCCTGAAGAAGTATAAATACCATGACCACACTGAAACTAGAAAAATTTCAAGGACTCAGATGAATCCACGTATTTTCTATTCGTGGGAAACAACAGACTGATTAGTAACAGTTTCAGTGAAAACATGAAACCAGCATTTTCTCTATATATTCTTATCCTAGCAATCTCTGTATTTTTTAAGAGAAAAAGCTACCCAACAATATTTAGATCAGTGGCTCTCAAACGTAGCCAATATCAGATCCAGGGAGAGAATTAAATACACTCTCAAGGTCCCACTGGCAAACACTACAATACTGTAAGGAGGAAGGAAGAGAATTAAGAATTTAACAGGAGATTACAATGAAGGTGAACCAACAATTCATTAAAAAGTACTTCCAATTTAGAAAATCTAAAGAAGTAGAACCAATGCTCCCAGTCAACTTCAAACCAAATCCCAAAATGATCTAGATATTAGCTTTTGAGTTGTTTTTTCTTCCTTTTATAAATGTAACTGAACTAAATTACAAAACATATAAGAAACAAATTAAAAACAAGTCAACACCATCTTGCCATTCCAACACAACTTTGGTTAGCATTTAGGTATATTTCCTCTCTCCCTTTCTCTCAGTATATCTTTGCTGTTTCTTTTCTCAGTTTTTAACTACTGTGAGCACTGTTTCAAATGCTAATTATACACATTTTTTTTTCACAACAATGTTATTATCTAGTCTTCATAACTATCATATTTAGCAGCTGCACTCCTGCTAAGTCACTTCAGTCAACTCTCTGCAACCCTATGGACCACAGCCCGCCAAATTCCTCTGTCCATGGGATTCTCCAGGAAAGAACACTGGAGTGGGTTTCGGTGCCCTGCTTAGCAGCTGCACTGCATGCCATCAGATGGACCTATCACTGTTAAAACCATTCCCTCTGCTACACTACTTCCTCACTACTATAAATAGTCCTGCTTAAATATTTTTGTGTGGAACATTTTCAGTACTTGACTACTTCCTACCTGTGGGGAAAATAATCTACAATGCAAAACTGTTTTCCTACCACCTTTGTGGGAAAGATCTTGCCAAATGTTATCTTCACCAAAAAAAAAAAAANATAGATCAGGGATTCTTTTTTCTTTTTTTCTTCTTCTTATAAAAATGTGTTTGAATTACCAAAAATTGACCGTATTCTAAATCTCAAAAAACAAACAAAACCCCTCAAAGGTACCAAAGTAAATTAGGGCTCCCCTGGTGGCTCGTGGTAAAGAATCTGCAATGCAGGAGACTCAGGTTCGATCCCCAGGGGTCGGGAAGATCCCTTGCAGAAGCGAACGCCAAGTATTCTTGCCTGGGAAATGCCATGGACAGAGGAGTCTGGCAGGGCTACAGTCCACGGGGTCGCAAAGAGTCAGGACTGAGCAACTAACACTTGTATCTGGTAAAGGACAATAAAATCATAATAGAAAAAATAAAGACACTGCATTATCAAAGCTTGTGGAATGTGATAAAAATTGAGTGCAAAGAATAGCCAAAAGCACTTCTTGGCCAAACTGAAAATAAAAATAAGTGAATTCGAGGATTCTAGGAAGATAGCAGAGTTTGGATCACCAGGAGTCTGTCTTCCCATGTAAACAATTTCACTAGCAGAATCTGTTTGCTGTACTTATTTTAGAACTATGGACTCTGTTGAAGGCTGTTAACTTCTAGTGGAAGACTTGGACAGCAAATTGCTGTTGATTTTGATCAACTTCAGCTCTTTGCACAGTAGCAGCTACATGTCCTCCAGCACCAGCCACATGGTAGTACACAGCTCTGTCGCCTCCAAATGGCACTTCCCATCTACTTCTGCAAGGATCAAATTTTGAGCCACTCCAGCTGCTGATGTTCAACACCCCCTGAAAGGAGTTCAGGGTGGGGATCAGGAATGAGGCCCTCTGTGCTCTGGGAGAAACTGGCCAAACAGGTCTTCAGATAGATATTTTCTCGAGATGATTTTATGAGCCCAATCCTTGCCTCTCCTTGTATCTAGAAAAGCACTAAAACCCTTCATGGTGACGTCTGCTCCTCGTGACTAACAGTAACCTTCTGCAAAATATATGTCCTTGATTGCATGTATTACTCCCTTCACCAAAATCATATCTATATTGACCGTCCCTTCACTGCCCCCCCACCCCTCGCCATGCCTCTTTGGAGCAGTTTCTCAAAGCTCTCTAAAATGCTGCCTCCCAGGCAATAGCCCTCATTTTGCCCCAAATAAAACAACTCACAACTCTCACACTATGGATTTTTTTTTTTTCAGTCAACAGCTTGTAGGAGCCAGGGAGGGCAAACAAGCACCTATCCTCCAAATATTGGGGATCTGAACTCAAGAGGATTTCTGCTTCTGAACACAAAGGCACAGACAAAGAAGGGGAGCTATTGTTATTGGGGTACCTCTCTCCACTGCTGCAGGATGCTTTAGCTGAAGTGACTTCCAGGGGTTTTAAAGGACCAGCACCCTTCCCTACCCCTCCTTCATTTTCACTTTTTCCCTTTTGTGGAACCAGATATTAAAGACTAGTATATTAAAAAGCAACTGTACACATGGGAAGAATTAGAGTGACCATACACACCCAGGGAAAGGCAGAGAAAATGCCTGAGAAGACCTTAAGTTTACACCTCAGGCAGGTCCTTGGCAAAGAGATAGATTTTAAAACAATCAATGCAGGAGACACAGGTTTGATCCCTGCTCCGGGAAGATTCCACATGCCACAGGGAAGTTAGGCCCAGGTGTGACAACTGCTGAAACCCAAGTATCTAGAGCCCAGGCTCCACAACAATAGAAACCACAGCAATAAGAAGCCTGTGCACTGCAACTAGAGAGTAGCCCCCACTGGTCTCAGCTAGAGAAAGACTGCTTGCAGCAACAAAGACCCAGTGCAGGCAAAAATAAAACCAATCAATAGAATTAATAAAAAATTACTTTAAAAAATAGAAAACCCTGGGGAAAAGGAGAATCTGATTTCCAAAGTCACCATATTACTAGACTCAAATGTCCAGTGTTCAACAACAAAATTACAAGTCATACAAACAAATAAATGTTTGTTTGACCCATGCAAACAAACAAAAAAATAAGTCAGTAGAAAGAAACCACTTCTACAAAAGGCTTAATGGCAAATATACTAGACGGACTTTAAAACAACTATTTTAAAGATGGTCAAAGAACTTAAGAAAATATGGATAAAATCAAGAAATGATGTGTGAACAAAATGGAAGTATCAATAAAGAAACAGGAAATCTGAAAAGAAACCAAAAAGAAATTCCAGAGCAGAAAAATACAACTCAAATTAAAAATTCACTAAAAGAATTTAAAGGTACATTTGAGCAAGCAGAAAAAAAAAAAAAAATCAGCAAACTTCAAGATAAGACAACAGAAATTATCAAGCAGAGAACAGAAATCAAAAAGCTTGAAGAAAAGCAGAAAAAAGAAAAGCAAACACCCTAAGACACCTTAGTTTGATCCCTGGGTTGGGAAGATTCCNAAAAAAAAAAAAAAGAATCAGCAAACTTCAAGATAAGACAACAGAAATTATCAAGCAGAGAACAGAAATCAAAAAGCTTGAAGAAAAGCAGAAAAAAGAAAAGCAAACACCCTAAGGGAACTAGGGACTTGCCTGGCAGCTCAGATGGTAAAGAATCTGACGGCAATGCAAGACACCTTAGTTTGATCCCTGGGTTGGGAAGATTCCCTGGAGAAGGAAATGGCAACCCATTCTAGTATCCTTGCCTGGAGAGACCCATGGACAGAGGAGCCTGGAGGGCTACAGTCCATGGGGTTGCAAAAAGTCAGACACTACTGAGCGACTACACACTACTACACACTACTAACACTTTCACTTTAAGAAAACTATGGCCCCTCATTGACTTCCCTGGTGGCTCAGACGGTAAAGCATCTGCCTATGGTGCAAGAGACCCAGGTTGGATCCCTGGGGTGGGAAGATCCCCTGGAGATGGAAATGGCAACTGACTCCAGTACTCTTGCCTGGAAAATTCCATGGACTGAGGAGCCTGGTAGGCTACAGTCCATGGGATCTCAAAAAGGGTCGGACATGACTAAGCGACTTCACTTTCACAGCCCCTCATTAAACAGACAATGTTGTGGGAGTCCTAAAGGGTGAAAAGAGAGCAAAAGGGGCAGAGAGAACACTTGAAGAAATGATGGCTGAAAACTTAGGAAGCAAAAACTGAAAGAATTGAAGGGAGAAATAGATGGCTTTACAGTAATAGTTGGAGCCATCAATATCCCACTCACAGTAATGGACAGAGCAACCAGACAAAAGATAAGTAAGGAAATAGAGGACTTAACATAATAAACCAACTAGATCTGACAAACATATACAGAACACTTCATTCAACAACAGTAGCAGGCACATTCTTCCCAGGTACAGGTGGACTATGTCTTCTCTGACCACAGAGAGATGCAGTTAGAAGTTAATAACAAAGGGAAAACTGGGAAATTCATAAAACTGTGGAAATTAAGCAACATACTTTTAAAATATTTATTTTTTAAATTTACTTGGCTGCACAGGGACTTAGTTGCAGCATTCGGGATCTAGTTTCCTGACCAGGAATCAAACCCAGGCCCCTTGCACTGGGAGTTCAGAGTCTTTGCCACTGGACCACCAGGGAAGTCCCAGATATTCTTACTAAGTTATTTATAACTTAGGGAATTTTTGCTAAGACTGAGTTAGGCAGACCAAAGTCAGGCCTGGGACCACAGCTGAGGCACAGTTGAGAAGAAGGCTCAGAGGAGCCTGACTGAGTTTGGTCAAGGAGACTTTGTCAGCAGTAAATAATAAATATTGCAGATAAGACTTGAGGGACTAGTGTCCTAAAGAGAAGGGAAGCACATGAGATTTACTCCTGCTTTTTCCCTGAGGGCATTTTCTAATTTATTGCTTGTTTCTTAAGCAGAAACATCTTTCCCAGTGACTCAGACGATAAAGAATCTGCCTGCAATGTCGGAGACCCAGGTTCAATCCCTGCATCCAGAAGATCTCCTGGAGAAGGAAATGGCAACCCATTCCAGTATTCTTGCCTGGAGAATTCCATGGACAGAGGAACCTGTAGGGCGATAGTCCATGGTGTCGCAAAGAGTTAGACACAACTGAGTGACTAACACTTTCACTTTCTTAAGCAGAAAGAATTCAATAGACAGACTATGAAACTGCCAAGGTTGGAGCAGAATCCTCGAAAAGAGGGAACTATGAAGATTTTCCCTTCCTAAAAGGGAACCCCAAAATCATCATATAAATTAACTTCATGCTATTGGATAATTTCTAAGTTGGCATGTACAAGGAGAAACAATAGCAGCTGAGAGAATAGAGATAAGTAGAGACTTCACATGTGCTACAATGTTAGGGAGACAGTTTTAGTTCAAGCTCCACTAAAATGAAAGAGTCTTAGTAATTAGATTGAGATCTCATAAGGACATGCCCTAGAAGAAAGGGTTACACGCTAGCAGTATGAAAAAAATTAGCTAGTGTAAAATCAGTCTTTTGACAGGGTCAAGGTGATATGTAGGAGCTGCTGCAAGGAAATTCAATCCTATTTAAAGAAAGATATGCCTGGTGAATCCCAGGGACCAGGGAGCCTGGTGGGCTGCCATCTAGGGGGTCGCACAGAGTTGGACACGGCTGAAGTGACTTAGCAGCAGCAGCAGCAGCAGCATACCATCCAGAAACTCAACATTTTTTTTTTCTACAATGTTGTCAGGAAAAAGATGAAAATTATGAGGCATGTTAAAAAACAGAGAGAGAGAAGAAGAGACAATAGAAATCAGTTTTGTGGATGACTAAATTCTGTGGACAACAGAATCAGTTCTATGGATAAATCCAATCAGTTCTATTGGATTTATCAGACAAGGACTGTGAAATAGCTATGATTAATATGATGAGGAAAACAGAAGATGGATCAGAATTTCACCAGAAAGTTAGAATCCATGAAAAAAGAGTCAGAGATTCTTGATCAGAAAAGCACTATAACAAATTGTGTTTAACAGCAAAACAGATGACTAGTATAACTAGAAGGCAAGTCAGTAGAAGATGTACAAATTGAAACAGAGAGAAAAAAGGACATAAAATACAGAAAAGAGTATGTGTCTATTAATCATCTGAGACAGAATGAAAAAATGGACTATTACAAGGAGAATGAGAATGAGGCAAAACAGTATTTAGAGAAATTCTGGCTGGAAATTTCCCAGAGGTACTGTCCCAGGAAAACCAGATGGAGATGCATAATTTTTTTAGACCTAGCCTCAAAAGTCATGCAAATGAAGGGCCATATCTATTATATTCAACTGACTACAAATGATTCGCTACGACCAGTCCAAATTCAAGGGGGGGGGGGCGGCACATATACCCTTCCTTTATGGAGTAGTATCAAAGAATTCATGGGCATATTTTAAAACCACCACCCTACTGATGGACCTATTTGTAGGGCAGGAATAGTGATGCAAACGTAGGGAACGGACATGTGGGCACAGCGGGGGAAGGAGAGGGTGGGACAAACTGAGAGCGTAGCATTGACGCATACACACAGCTGTGTGTACCGGGGCTTCCTGGGCGGCTCAATGGTTAACTATCTGCCAACGCAGAAGACGCAAGAGATGCGAGTCCGATCCCCTGGAGTAGGAAGCGGCACCCACTCCACTATTCTTGCCTAGAAAATTCCATGGACAGAGGAGCCTGCTGGGCTACAGTCCCTGGAGCTGTAGAGTCGGACATAACTGAATGACTGAGCACAGTGGGAAGCTGCTGCATAGCACAGGCTTGGTGCTCTGTGATGACCTAGATGGGTGGGATGGGGGGAGGGGGGAAGGGGACTCAAGAGAGAGGAGATATATGTGTACTTATAGCTCATTCACATTGCTGTACAGCAGAAACTATCACCACGTTGTAAAGCAATTACACTTCAATTAAAAAATAAATGAAACCACCACCCTACTAAAACTAAACATACCTATATCCTGTGACTTAGCCATTCCACTCCTAGGTATACATCCAACAGAAACTAGTACTTATGCCTACCAAAAGAAGTACATGAATGTGCATAGCCGCTTTATTCATAATAAATGAACAAATGATGACCAGTACTAGAATGGATAAATGGTGGTATATTTCTACAATGGATGAAAAAGAACAAACCCAAATACTGAAATAATATGAATTAATTTCATATGGAGCAGAAGAAGCCAGACACAAAGAATATATCACGATTCTATTTATATCAAACTTCACCTTAGCAAAACTAACATAGTGCTAGCGGTCAGAGTAGCACTTAAGCTTTTGGAGTGTTGTTGAATGGAAGGGTGCATAAGGGAAACTTCTAGGGTAACAGAAATGTTATGTATACAGTGGTAGTTACATGGGTGTTGTTCTGGCTCTTTATTACTGTGTAACAAATCTGTTCAAAACCTAGTGGCTTAAAATAACAACTATTGGGGTCTTCCATGTTGACTCAGTAATAAGGAAACTACCTGCCAATGCAGGGGACAAGGGTTTGATACCTTGTTTGGGAAGATCCCACATGCCGTGGAGCAACTAAGCCCATGTGTCACAACTATGAAGCCTGCTCTAGAGCCTGGAAGCCACAACTACTGAGCTCATATGCTGCAACTACTGAAGCCTGCGTGCCCTAAAGCCCATGCTCTGCAACAAGAGAAGCCACCGCAGTGAGAAGCCTGTGCACCTCAACCAGAGAAAAGCTCGAGCAGCAATGAAGACCCAGCACAGCCCCCATTTTAGAAACAAATAACATTTTTTAAAAAATGAGTTATGAAGTTGAAATAATACAAAATCTAGTAGGCACTATAGTACTTAGCAAAAAGACAGTGTGACAGTGTATTGTCCAACTGTTGGCCTTGACCTCTCTCTACTTTAGTCTCCTTTCAATTCAGTTCAGTTCAGTCGCTCAGTTGTGTCTGACTCTGCGACCCCGTGAATCGCAGCATGCCAGACCTCCCTGTCCATCACCAGCTCCTGGAATTTACTCAAACTCATGTCTATCAAGTCGGTGATGCCATCCAGCCATCTCATCCTCTGTCGTCCCCTTCTCCTCCTGCCCCCAATCCCTCCCAGCATCAGAGTCTTTTCCAATGAGTCAACTCTTCGCATGAGGTGGCCAAAGTACTGGAGCTTCAGCTTTAGCATCATTCCTTCCA
>SJYA01002619.1:87154-98505 GCA_006410615.1 Neotragus moschatus | reverse complement strand
TGTCTCCTGTACAACGTCACGAACCTCTGTCCATAGTTCATCAGGCACTTTGTCTATCAGATCTAGTTTCTTAAATCTATTTCTCACTTCCACTCTAGTCCCTTAAATCTATTTCTCACTTTCACTGTATAATAATAAGGGATTTTATTTAGGTCCTACCTGAATGATCTAGTGGTTTTTCCCTACTTTCTTCAATTTCAGTCTGAATTTGGCAATAATGAGTTCATGATCTGAGCCACAGTCAGCTCCCGGTCTTGTTTTTGCTGACTGTAAAGAGCTTCTCCGTCTTTGGCTGCAAAGAATATAATCAGTCTGATTTCAGTGTTGACCATCTGGTGATGTCCATGCATAGAGTCTTCTCTTGTGTTGTTGGAAGAGGGTGTTTGCTATGACCAGTGCGTTCTCTTGGTAAAACTTTATTAGCCTTTGCCCTGCTCCATTTCGTACTCCAAGGCCAAATTTGCCTGTTACACTAGGTGTTTCTTGACTTCCTACTTTTGCTTTTCAGTCCCCTATAATGAAAAAGACATCTTTTTTGGGTGTTAGTTCTAAAAGGTCTTGTAGGTCTTCATAGAACGGTTCAACTTCAGCTTCTTCAGCATTACTGGTTGGGTCATAGGCTTGGATTACTGTGATATTGAATGGTTTGCCTTGGAAACAAACAGAGATCATTCTATCATTTTTGAGATTGCATCCAAGTACTGCATTTCGGACTCTTTTGTTGACCATGATGGCTACTCCATTTCTTCTGAGGGATTCCTGCCCAAAGTAGTAGATATAATGGTCATCTGAGTTAAATTCACCCATTCCAGTCCATTTTAGTTTGCTGATTCCTAGAATGTCGAAGTTCAGTCTTGCCATCTCCTGTTTGACCACTTCCAATTTGCCTTGATTCATGGACCTGACATTCCAGGTTCTTATGGGTTATTGCTCTTTACAGCATCGGACCTTGCATCTATCACCAGTCACATCCCCAACTGGGTATTGTTTTTGCTTTGGCTCCATCCCTTTATTCTTTCTGGAGTTATTTCTCCACTGATCTCCAGTAACCAGGCCCCCCTGTCCATCACCAACTCCCGGAGTTCGCCCAAACCCATGTTCATAGAGTCAGTGATGCCATACAACCATCTCATCCTCTGTCGTCCCCTTCTCCTCATGCCCTTAATCTTTCCCAGCATCAGAGTCTTTTCAAATGAGTCAGCTCTTCGCATTAGGTGGCCAAAGTATTGGAGCTTCAGCTTCAACATCAGTCCTTCCAATGAACACCCAGAACTGATCTCCTTTAGGATGGACTGATTGGATCTCCTTGCAGTCCAAGGGACCCTCAAGAGTCTTCTCCAACATCACAGTTCAAAGGCATCAATTCTTTGGCGCTCAGCTTTCTTCATAGTTGGACTCTCACATCCATACATGACTACTGGAAAAACCATAGCCTTGACTAGATGGACCTCTGTTGGCAGAGTAATGTCTCTGCTTTTTAATATGCTATCTAGGTTGGTCATAACTTTCCTTCCAAGGAGTAAGCATCTTTTATTTTTATTTTTTTTTTATTTTAATTTTTTCATCTCAGGTGTACATGAACATCTTTTAATTTCATGGCTGCAATCACCATCTGCAGTGATTTTGGAGCCCCCCAAAATAAAGTCAGCCACTGTTTCCCCATCTATTTCCCATGAAGTGATGAGACCGGATGTCATGATCTTAGGTTAGTGAATGTTGAACTTTAAGCCAACTTTTTCACTCTCTTCTTTCACTTTTATCAAGAGGCTCTTTAGTTCCTCTTCACTTTCTCCCGTAAGAGTGGTGTCATCTGCATATCTGAGGTTATTGATAATTCTCCCGGCAATCTTGATTCCAGCTTGTGCTTCTTCCAGCCCAGCGTTTCTCATGATGTAGTCCTCATATAAGTTAACTAAGCAGGGTGACAATACATAGCCTTGACGTACTCCTTTTCCTATTTGGAACCAGTCTGTTGTTCCATGTCCAATTCTAACTGTTGCTTCTTGACCTGCATACAGGTTTCTCAAGAGGCCTGTTTAGACAAGATTTTGCATTTTCAGAACTTGTTGCTAATAACATGCATATTTTAAGCATTATTGTGAAACCTTGGAACCTATCTCTAATGGTGCCCTTCTGTATGAGGTGTAATAGACATTTACAGTACTGCTAGAGGTCTGTGCCCTGCTGCTGCTGCTGCTGCTGCTGCTAAGTCTCTTCAGTCGTGTCCGACTCTGTGTGATCCCATAGACAGCAGCCCACCAGGATTTTCCAGGCAAGAACATTGGAGTGGGTGAGGTCTGTGCCCAACAAATGGGAATTCTGACAAACTCTATTTTGTGGGATTCCTGTCACAAAGGCTATGATTAGCTATCATTGTAACCAATGAATTATCAAGAATATTTCCCCTACCAAAGAGAGGACTTCTTTTTTGACCAGATGTTGATAAAAACCAAACCCTCTTCCATTTGCAATTTTACATTTTGATAGGTTTGAACAATTTCCCATAGAAATCTGTTGTTATTTATTTTTAACCTTGTTTTTTTCCACTGCCCACATACCGCTGGGGCTGGGTCCCAGAGGATCCATTTATGTTGTAATAAGAGTGCTGGCTTGTACCTTTGTGTCATGACGCCAGGTAAGTTGCCAGAAAGGCAGCACAAGTATTCCTGGAAGCTGTTCCTACAGGGGGCATCCAGCAAAAGTGACTGATGACCACATAAGTCTATCCTACTAAACCTAACCAAATGTATCCCTGATGCAGCTTCTTCTTAAGGCTAGAGGCCATTCCAGTGCCTCCCAGTGACATAGGAAATTGTGATGTAAGATTCATCAGAACCTCTAGTTTTAACCAACCATCATTAAAATACTTTGTTTTGCAAATTTAAAAAAAAATAGCATAATGTGAATAACTAGGACCCCTCCTAGTTAACTAGGGCCCCTAGACTCTTGGATGAAGTCTGTGCAAGTGAGGAGCCCCGAAGCTTAAACTTCATTAGTTTCATGATAAATTTGCTGCTGCATAGAGTTGCTGTAAGGTTTAACTAAATTAATATGTGGAAACATTTAGAATAGCCCAATTAAGTGCTCAATAAATATATTTATTATACATTACTGATATGGAAATAGATAAATACAGCAGACTAGCCAATCTAGAAAGAGGCTCAATTGCATATATACATTTATTTATTGTAGGTAGATTATATTGCACTCTCCAAAATATATACCTGAAAGAATACATCTATGTAGTAAAGAAGGCAATGATAACAAAGAAGAAAAGAACAATAAGAAGACAAAAGAACCAAAACAAAGTGCAAGTGAAATGATCTGGTTTTGAGGTGGGAAATTTCTTTCTAAACATAACACTAGGATTAAATCCATAAAATAAAAATAGGAGCAGATTTGACTACAAAAAATGTTAACCTCTGTCCATCTACAAATAAAGCATATTAATATTAAAAGTAAAGAGACAAGGACTTCTCTGGTGGCCCAGGGATTGCAACTCTGTGCTCCCATTTCTGGGGGCCTGGGCTGGATTCCTGGTCAGGGAACTAGATCCTGCATGCTGCAACTAAAGATCCCACATGCCACAATGGAGACTTAAGTTCCCGTGCGCTGCAGCTAAGACCTAGTGCCGGCAAGTGAATAAGTAAATAAAAATAAATATTTTTTAAAAAGTAAAGAGACGAACTAGAAAAAAAGTTTGTGTATCTTTTATGACAAAAGAACAACATCCCTAATATGCAAAGAGCCCTTGTAAATCAGTAAGATAAATACCCACTTACACCCTTTTTAAATGGACACAGGACATGAACAAGGAATGGATAGAAGTATAACCTTTCTGAAGAGTGACTCAGAAATGTGTGCTCCATAGTTTAAAATGTATGTATCTTTTGTCCCAGCAATTCAACCTAAGGTAATTTATCCTGAGGAAAGAAGATCAAAGTATAGAATAAAATCAGAGAAAGAAATGCAATCCACTCCAATATTCTTGCTTGGAAAATCTCATGGACAGAGGAGCCTGCTGGCTAAGGCCATAGAGTTGCAAAGAGTTGGACACGACTGAAGCGATTCAGCACGCATAGAATAAAACTACCACCACCATGGATGTCAAAGCATGATAATAAGTTTAGAAAATGGAAACAGCCTAGACAGATGATTGGTTAGGTAAATTATGGTACAACCAATCATATGCCAGAATAATAAATACCCACTGAGGAATGTTTATTGGTATAAGAACGTGTTCTCAACTCATAAAGCTGAGTGAAAGAGGAGGCTACAGAACAAAATATAGAGCGTACCATTTTTTCCTATGGGCTCAAGAGGACATCATTTTGTTTTAAATATCTATATTATACGTATAAAAAAGATGAAGTTTATAACCACTGTTGTTAATTTGCTATATTGCAGGATGACGGGATTGTGAGTGATTCCACTCACTTTATATTACTCTTCTCATTTGAGGTTAAGAGGTAGGGGACTTCCCTGGTGGTCCAATGGTTAAGACTTACCTTCCAATGCAGGGAGTGCAGGTTTGATCCGTGGTTGAGCAGCTAAGATCCCACATGCATCACAGCCATAATACCAAAATGCAAAAAAAAAAAAAGGAAGATGAAGAAATATTGTAACAAATTCAATAAAGACTTTAAAAATGGTCCACATCAAAACAACGTTTTAAAAAATTATATTAAAAAATAAAAAGGTAAAAATATTGTGAGATTTGACTACAGCTGACTACAGTACAATAATTGAATTGGCTAACTGGTAAGTAAGCAAGGACACTTGCATGTCTGTCATAAGATGTGGTTTATTTCTTTGTCTTCCCCTGAAATGCTGTGAGGTATCACCTCTCATTTGACAAAATAAAATTTAATTCCGTTCAATACTCATTTCCTACTGCCAGTGCAAGGCACTGGAGATGACATTACAAAGATGACTAGAACATACTACTTTCCTCAAAGATGCTAATAATTTAGTAGGGGGGGAAACCCGCTGGGACCTGCTTCAGTTAGAAATAAAATTTCTTTTTGGATTAAAAAAAACACAAAACAGCAGCAATTTGCCATCCTCTAAACTCAGCTTACTCATGGAGCTCTTCTTTCTCTGCTTGTCATCGCTTTCTGGAATTCAGCCTAGGAAGGTAATATATGTCACCATGTGTGCTAGTTTATAATTAGAGCAGATGTGAGGATCTATAAGAGGAAGACCTATTGGTGGAAAAAACATCTAGTGAAACTCTAGAAAAGGCAGTCAGGAGAATGAGGAAAACATCTATTTCGGAAATTAATGCTAAAGAAAGAAAAGACATTTGAAAAATATAAAATACACTTACTATGTCCTTATGATTTTTTCTCTTTTTTTTTAACTTAATGCAAGTTTGTACTTAGATTTTTTTTTAAAAAAACAATAAACCTATAATTCATTTACAGCAAAATTAACTTTTACAGAAAGATAATATAACAATACAGTTAAGTTGGGGCAATAGCATCATGAATTTATCCATAATTTCACCACATTAATAACTTTTATGTTTTCCATTATGAGGTTTTCCTGTGTATTTTAACAAGGTTGTATTTATATTTTGTAATCTATATGCAATTTTTGTATCCTGTTTTTAACATTTAACATTATATACTAAAATTTTTCCAAGGTCACTACACAGTTTGGTAATTGTCATTCTCATGACTGCATTTTCACGCTGCATCAAGTGTACAAAACCTTAATGTATTTCTTTGTTGCTGGAAATTTCCACTGCTTCCAGCTTTGGTGATTACAATACTGCTGAAGTGAAGAGTTGGCTGCTTCTGTCTTTAGGATTTTTATGTTTCAGGAGCGTGTGAAAAAGTAGCTGCTATTGGATTACCCTCTATTTAAAAGGATGAGTATTGTGGGTATAAATAGAAGCTAAGGTCAAGAAGCTAAAGGCAGAAAAAGACTCACGTGTCCAGGAGAAACTGATAAGCATGTGAAATAATATCCTTGACTCATAAGGCTGCAATTATGCCTGTGACCTGAGTTTGAGCTCCAGGGAAGAGGGGAGGGGTGAAAGTCACAATGGCCCAAGATTGCTCTTATAAATCTTTTAAACCACTCCAAGTCTTCACCTTCACTACGATAATATTAGCACACAGCAGAGGCTTATTCCTAAGACCTCTGAGCCTATAAAGTAATATTCTCCCCACACTTCACCTGTTTACAAGTGAGCATAAACACTTTTTGGAAATATGCGGCAGACGTTAGCCCTAAAAACCATCATCTCCTCTCTCTTTAGGGTCAAGAGTTTCTGAGAAGGCTTTCCTAGAGGCATGGGCCCAGGAATTTAAAAGCAAGCAGGTGAAGGGTCACGATAGTCTGAAGCAGCTTGATTTCCCACCATCTCTCCATCTCCCTAATGACTTCCTTGATCTCAGAATCCCACCTCTGCTTTCCTGCTCCAGACAGAACAGCTCAGCTTCCATCCTTCTCTAGTGTTCTGTCAGCTTTCATGTCTGCTTGGGCTCCTGTAGGGCATGTTTCCCTGAACATTTCCCCACCTCCTCCTGCCTTGACTGTCCCCTCCCTTTTCTTGGGCTCTTGTTCCAGCTGCCCAAGCTGGACTCGTTCACCAAGGGCTCTACCACTGTGAATGGTTGCCAGGGTCTCTGCTGAGCGGTGGTGGATTACCTGGATGCTCAGTCAATCAGCTGCCTCTTCTTGGTCCTTCTCTGAGAGGTCTCTTCTCTTCACTTGACTCCCATCCCTTGAGGCTCTTCAAGAGCAGGGGAGACAATCTCTAGTTTCATCCATTATGCTGCAAATACCATTACTTCATGCTTTTTAGTGGCTGAGAAATACTCCACTGTATATATGTACATCTTCTCTATCCATTCCTCTGTAAATGGACATTTAGGTTGCTACCATGTCCTGGCTATTGTGGTACTGCTGCAATGAACACTAGGGTACGTGTATCATTTGGGGCCATGTCTTACTGAGTGGCGTAAGTCAGACAGAGAAAGAGAAATATCCTATGACATCCTTAATATGCAGAATCTAAAAAGAAATGATATAAATAAGCTTATTTATAAAACAGATACAGACTCACAGACTTAGAGAAGGAACTTATGGTTGCCAGGGGGAAGGATGGGGGAATGGGATAGTTAGGGAGTTTGGGATGGACAGGTACACACTTCTATATTTAAAATGGATAACCAACAAGGACCTACTGTCTAGCACAGGTAACTCTGTTCAATATCATGTGGCAGCCTGGATGGAATGGGAGTCTGGGGGAGAATAGATACATGTTTATGTATGGCTGGGTGCTCTGCTGTCCACCGGAAACTACCAAAACATTGTTAATTGGCTATACGCCAATACAGAATAAAAAGTTAAAGAAAAACAAGGGAGAGGATGGCTTTTTATTTCACCAAGTCAGTTCAAGCTCTCTAAGTCCCCGGCTCTGAGAGAGATGGACACGCCTCATCTCCATGAGGGCCATCTCTCTTCTGCTTTCCCCCGGGAGCCACTCTTACTGACTTTAATGAGAATGTAATGGCTGAAACACAATTTTAGTCTGCGACCCACCTGAAGGATAGGGGGGACATGTCTACCCATCCCAAAGAGATTCGTGGCATCTTTTTGCTGAGGTGCTGGGACTTGTGCGTGGGAAGAGGAGGATTTATTGTCTGTGTCCTTTATCTTTTGAGCTCTATTTCTTATGTTCCCTCAGGCAATAACATTCCTTTTGATATAGCCTTCTGGGAGATGAATAAGGGACAGTCGAGGTTTGTAATTTCAAATAGCCCTGATTTCTTAACCCAAACATTTGTCTACTGGCAGGCCCTGGGGCCCTATGTGTGGTTTATTGCCTTCTCACTATTTTTCTTCCAAATACCAGATACCATAAAAATCTCATGGATTCCCAGAATCTGTCATCTTCTGTCAAAATTTCACCTCCTGGGATTTCCCTGTTGGTCCAGTGGCTAAGACTCCACACTCTGAGTGCAGGGAACCCAGGTTCTCTTCCAGGTCAGCGAACTATACCCCACATGCTGCAACTAAGACCTAGCTCAGCCAAATAAATACTTTTTTAAATTAATCTCCTTTCTCTGATCCCATAAGAGCACACAGTATCATGGGCCAGGACAATTGACACAGATGTTGGGTTTTTAGTTAATTAAATTTACATAAAGAGGAATGTGTAGAGAAACTAGACTTGTCAATCAAGTAGAAGTCAGGGCACTCTGAGGATAGTGTACTCAGATGCCACAACAATACCAATAAGCACGTTCACATAAGTGTATGTTATTGTTTTGGGTAATCACTTCTCCTTCCTCCCTCCCTCTCCTTCTTCTGACACTGAGATATAGGTCTGCGACATGGAATCTTCTGCTGCAAAACTTGCACCTGGACATACCTCTCCATGAGCAACGAAATATGAAGAAATCATATGGGACTAAAAATAAGTGCATACATGCAGTAGTTGGGGCAAACTCTGGACTCAAAAGCTAAAAAGAGACCCCAAAATACAACTGCCACTTCTGAAAAGCCTGAAGCAAAAACGGGTTTGAGAGACAATTGCGCATGTCCCCTGCACACAGCGCCACCTAGGGGTGGGCAAACCACCTAAGCCTGACAAGAGATTCAGGACCCCTGGACACATTCGTTCAGTTCGGTTTGGCTGCTCAGTCGTGTATGACGTTTTGCGACCCCACGGACTGTAGCACGCCAGGCTTCTCTGTCCATCACCAACTCCCAGAGCTTACTGAAACTCATGTCCATTGAGTCGGTGATGCCATCCAACCATCTCGTCCTCTGTCATCCCCTTCTCCTCCTGCCCTCAATCTTTCCCAGCATCAGGGTCTTTTCAAATGAGTCAACTCTTCGAATCAGCTGGCCAAAGTATTGGAGTTTCAGCTTCAGCATCAGTCCTTCCAATGAATATTCAGGACTGATTTCCTTTAGGATGGACTGGTTGGATCTTCTTGCAGTCCAAGGGACTCTCAAGAGTCTTCTCCAACACCACAGTTCAAAAGCATCAATTCTTTGGCGCTCAGCTTTCTTCATAGTCCAACTCTCACATCCATACATGACTACTGGAAAAACCATAGCTTTGACTAGAGATAACTTTGTTGGCAAAGTAATGTCTCTGCACACCCGTAACCTCACCCCAAATAAGAAGCAAGCTTGCCCCCCTTCCCTGGGGAGCAAGCAAGGGAACCTGTTTCTTGTTCTTGCTCCCTGATACTGCAGCAGGGACCCCAATAAAGCCTTGCCTGAATCTCTTGTCTGGCCTCTGATCAACTTCTGTTGATTGGGAAAGGCCAAGAGTCCTGGTCAGTACACAACACTATCTCATCACTTATTTTTAACAATTTTCTTGTTCAAAAATTCCATTTCTAATTCACCCTGGTTGCACCCAGTAATTTGAAGTTGAATAGCACAAGGTATCAGAGAAGGCAATGGCAGCCCAGTCCAGTACTCTTGCCTGGGAAATCCCATGGACGGAGGAGCCTAGTAGGCTGAAGTCCATGGGACTGCTAAGAGTGGGACACGACTGAGCATCTTCACTTTCATTTTTCACTTTCATCCATTGGAGAAGGAAATGGCAACCCATTCCAGTGTTCTTGCTTGGATTATCCCAAGGACGCCAGAGCCTTGTGGGATGCTGCCTATGGGGTCGCACAGAGTTGGACATGACTGAAGCGACTTAGCAGCAGCAGCACAAAGTATCATATGGTAAAGAATCTGCCTGCAGTGTGTGAGNGAGAAGGAAATGGCAACCCATTCCAGTGTTCTTGCTTGGATTATCCCAAGGACGCCAGAGCCTTGTGGGATGCTGCCTATGGGGTCGCACAGAGTTGGACATGACTGAAGCGACTTAGCAGCAGCAGCACAAAGTATCATATGGTAAAGAATCTGCCTGCAGTGTGTGAGACCCAGGTTTGATCCCTGGGTCAGGAAGATCCCCTGGAGAAGGGAATGGCAACCCACTCCAATATTCTTGCCTGGCGAACCCCATGGATGAAGGAGCCTGGGGGGCTATAGTCCATAGCGTCACAAAGAGTCAGACGCAACTGAGTGACTAACACTACTCGAGCACAAAGTGTAGAGCACACAGTCTAGAGCCACACTGCCTGGGTCTGAACTCTGGTTCTGCCCCTCACTGACTGTTCAACCTGTGGTAACTTGCTTACCGTCTATATGCCTCAGTCTCCTTACCTATAAACTGGGGATCATGACATCTACAGAGTTGCCATGAAGATAACGTAATAAAGCCTGACATGATAGAATATTGCCTGACATGTGGTAAGAGCTATCTTTAAGTGTTTTAAAATAAATATATGTCTTTGAGCAAATTAGGCAGTATAAGCATTTGATTACTAAGATTTTTAAAAGCTGAGATACCACTTTCCTGATGAACGTCTGTATAGTCAAAGCTATAGTTTTTCCAGTAGTCATGCTTGGATGTGAGAGTTGGACCATAAAGAAGGCTGACTGCCAAAGAACTGATGCTTTTGAACTGTGGTGTTGGCGAATATTCTTGAGAGCCCCTTGGACTGCAAGGAGACCAAACCAGTCACTCCTATCAGAAATCAACCCTGAATATTCATTAGAAGGACTTATGCTGAAGCTCCAATAATTTGGCCACCTGATGTGAAGAGCCAACTCACTGGAAAAGACCTTGATGCTTGGAACGACTGGGGGCAGGAAGAGAAGAGGGAGGCAGAGGATGAGATGGTTGGATGGCATCATCGACTCAATGGACATGAGTTTGAGCAAACTCCAGGAGATGGTGAAAGACAAGGAAGCCTGTTATGCTGCAGTCCATGGGGTCACAAAGAGTTGGGTGCGACTTAGCCAATGAACAATAACAACAACAGAAAGTACCCAAGTGTTGATCTTTAACAGATAGAGATGTAAATTGTCTCTTATTATCACAATGGAAATCTACACAAAATGAACTGATACAATAGCATAGGTGAATCATTCTCCAACCTGATATTGAATAAAAGGAGTCTGACCTGAAAGAGTATGTGATTCTGCTTAAGTAAAGTTCAAAAACAAGAAACCCACCTGCAGTGCTATGTCAAGACATGGAAATGACAGGAGGCATGCTTCCGGGAGCTGTTAATGTTCTGTTTCTAGATCTGGGTGCTGTAGAAGTGTAGATTGACTTCTGAAAATTCACTGAAGGGATAAGAAGGCCTTCCTCAGCAATCAATGCAAAGAAATAGAAGAAAACAACAGAATGGGAAAGACTATAGATTTCTTTAAGAAAATCAGAGATACCAAGGGAACATTTCATGCAAAGATAGGCTCAATAAAGGACAGAAATGGTAGGGACCTAACAGAAGCAGAAGATATTAAGAAGAGGT
>SJYA01002619.1:51530-84646 GCA_006410615.1 Neotragus moschatus | reverse complement strand
CTCCAATACTTTGGCCACCTGATGCAAAGAGTTGACTTATTGGAAAAGACTCGGATGGTGGGAGGGATTGAGGGCAGGAGGAGAAGGGGACGACAGAGGATGAGATGGCTGGATGGCATCACCGACTCGATAGACATGGGTTTGGGTGGACTCCGGGAGTTGGTGATGGACAGGGAGGCCTGGCGTGCTGCGATTCATGGGGTCGCAAAGAGTCAGACACGACTGAGTGACTGAACTGAAGAACTATTCCCACACAGCCTTCCCTAAGACAGGAGGCTTATCTTTTCAGAAGAGGAAAGAGTGAATTTGGCCTCCTTCTCAAGGGGATTGGTCTAAAATTAGGGCGGCCAGGGAAAAGATGCAGTGTTCACTCCTGAGCCTTTTTTTTCCTCCACCCACCGCACATCGCCCACCCCCCCCACACACACAGTTAGTTGCTCAGTTGTGTTCGACTCTTTTTCGACCCCATAGACTGTAGTCCGCCAGGCTCCACTATCCATGGTATTCTCCAGGCAAGAATCCTGGAGTGGGTAGTGGCTCCCTTCTCCAGGTGATCTTCCCAACCTAAGGATCAAACCCAGGTCTCCTGCACTGTAGGAAGATTCTTTACTGTCTGAGCCACCAGGGAAGCCCCTTTTAGCTCCTAGAAAAGTAGAATTGAGAATCATGATCTGGTGGGTGGGAATGAGGCAAACCCACTGCCTGGACCTCCTGTGCAGGGGCCAGATTGACAACGTGGTAGCGATTCAGTGGAGCCCAAGGATCACTTCAAGCTACAGTGAGGACAGGCCAGCTGGAGCACAGTCCTCAAGCTCTGACCAAGACAAATAAAACTGGGTTGCAGGTTAGAGCAGCTGCAAGGTCAGCTGTGGACACTAGAAGCCAGGCCAAGACAAGCTGAGTCTTAGTGGTCACCAGCTCCCACAGAGCAGAAGACCAGCATGACACCAGGGTATCTTGAGGTCACCAGGGTCCCTTTCTTGTACGCAAATGCTTACTTTGGAGATAAGCTGGAGGAAGAAAGTGTAATCGGACAGACTGAGTCGTTTTGCCCTTGAAGCAACCTTACTAAAAGGGACTGGTCTCATTCCTTACTTGGATTAACTATAATCAAATGGACTAAAATATATGTTTCCATGTCACCTAATCAGTGGGACACAGTAAGGTCAGATTGTGGTGTAGCCCGCCAGGCTCCTCTGTCCATGGGATTCTCCAGGCAAGAATTCTGGAGTGGGTTAGCATTTCCTTCTCCAGGGATCTTCCCAACCCAGGGATCGAGCCCACATCTCCTGCACTAGGGGGGATTCTTTACCAGGTGAACTATCGGGGGTATAGTGCAACTAAATTTGCAGCTGTCTTTCTTTGGTTTCACTTTTCACTTTCATGCATTGGAGAAGGCAATGGGACCCCACTCCAGTACTCTTGCCTGGAAAATCCCAGGGACGGAGGAGCCTGGTAGGTTGCAGTCCATGGGGTTGCTAAGAGTTGGACACGACTGAGCGACTTCCCTTTCCCTTCTTTGGTTTATTTTTCCTTGATTTTTACCAACTTGTAAACTTTTGTTGCTAAAAATTGTTCATTTTAGGAATTTTTCTGAATAGAAAGTTCCTGGCATCACTACTCTCCACAACCATCCCTTTATGAGTAAAACAATTTTATAGTTTCTCTAACTTTTCCATTCTGTTCATCATCCAACCATCTATCTACCCACCCAAACAGTAACCATCTCTTTGGAGTCATGTGCCAGGAATTGAGCTAGAAGGTTTGATGACAGTCCTTGACACTGAGACTTCCCTGAAAGTCCAGCAGTTAAGACTCTGTGCTTCCAATGCAGGGGGCAAGAGATTAGTCCCTGGCTGGGGATAAAGGATCCCACATGCCATGGGGCATGGTCAAAAAAACTAAGTAAATGAAAAGTTTTGAATACAGAGGGTGAACATATAACCAACACTGTTCTAGCTTCACCTTTCCAAACATCCACAGAGGCTTGCTTTCACTTTTCGTGTCTAGGCACATTAATTCCCAAGTTTTGGTAAGAGTATCTGGTTTCTGAGCCTTACGACCTGATGGCAATAATCTTTAAGAGTTCCTTTGCTTTGTAGTATGTCAAGCTGTATGTCTGCTGTCCTAGACCTGGAATTGGCCATTTCTCTAAGGAGCCTCAATTCTCTTTAATAGGAAATACATTTAGAAACCAAAATGTGGCCTCTAATGAAGCTCATTTCTTCTGACTTGGTCATGATTTCTAGTTCTTTTCAATGGACAGAGATGAGATGAAGGATATTAGGAGATGAATAGATTTTAGAGGATGAAGGAAGACATTTTTCTCATTTTTCTATTATGAGTTATAGATTACTTTTGACTGTAAATACATAAATCTAAGTATTTTTATTTTTAGTTTTCTCCTCCTCCCCTTTTAGTTTTTTTTTTTTTCCCCCTTTTTGAATCCATTCATTTAGGATAAATTACCCTTGTTGGTTTATTATATTAGGACCAAGGGCAGGAACACTCAAGTGTCTTTATATTTTTTAGAATATATATAGATACAAAATTTTAATTTTGGCTGCACTGGGTCTTCGTTGCCATGCAGGCTTTTCTCCAGTTGCAGTGAGTGAGCGCTACTCTCTAGTTGTGCTCAGGCTTCTCATTGTGGTGGCTTCTGTTGTTGCAGAGCACGGACTTCAGAGCAAGTGGGCTTCACTATTTGTGGTGGGTGGGGTTAGTTGCTCCACAGTGTCCCCTGAGTCGCAAGGCAGATTTCTTAACCAAGGGACCACGAGGGAAATCTCACTCAAGTGTCTTGATTATTCCCTAAGTCTGTATACAGTCTTAATTATTTCCTGACCAGCTACTTTAAATGAACATGGGGGCCCTGGTTCAAACAGCAGTAAACAAATTCCACTAAGATACTAAAATAAAAAGCTTTTTTCTTTTTTCACTTTCTCTCCCTCTCTACTCCTCCCCCTCCACCTGTCCTGGTGTTTCTTATTTGCTCTTATTAAATAGCAATGTCAAATTCCCCTGGGTACAGGGATGCTGGCAGGCTGAGTGCAGACTCACAGGCCCCTAGGGGTCAATCCCCTGGTGTCAGGCAAGCACTGGGCTCGATAGCTGCTGGGTTCCCTTCTCTGGCCAGCCCAGAGCTGTCCTCCTCCCATAGGCCAGTTATTCCGACTCAGGGGAATGGGTAAACCTCAAAGGTATCACAACCTTTGTGCCAGGACGTGGTAAGTATCTAGATTTGGGGACAGGTGAGAGGTTTGCCCTGAGGTCAGGGTATTTCTACTCTGGAGTGAAGTCAGCTGCCTGAGTCACCACCAAACGAATGGTGCTCAACTCTGATCCTTCCCCTGCCCTAGCCAAGGTGCCCACCAGGAATGAAGGTGCCAGTGTGTGCTGGGCAGGAAGGCAGGCCAGGTGGAGGCTCAGGGTACCCAGGGTGGGGTGGGTGGCTTAAGCTGGTCCCTGGGAGGCAGGGAAGCAGCAGAAGCAGGGGACAGTGCATGAGCCAAGGCTCCAGGCCCTGGGTGCCTGCTCCACTGTCCCACTGGACTTCACTGACAAAGTGAAAATGTGAAAGTGTTAGTCCCTCAGTGATGTCTTACTCTTTGCAGCCCTATAGACTGTAGTCTGCCAGGCTCCTCTGTCCATGGGATTCTCTAGGCAAGAATACTGGAGTGGGTTGCCATTCCTTTCTCCAGGGGAATCTTCCCAACCCAGGGATCAAACCCTCGTCTCCTGCATCGAAGGCAGATTCTTTACTGTCTAAGCCNATGTCTTACTCTTTGCAGCCCTATAGACTGTAGTCTGCCAGGCTCCTCTGTCCATGGGATTCTCTAGGCAAGAATACTGGAGTGGGTTGCCATTCCTTTCTCCAGGGGAATCTTCCCAACCCAGGGATCAAACCCTCGTCTCCTGCATCGAAGGCAGATTCTTTACTGTCTAAGCCACCTTACAAAACAATCGTTCAAATATTAGATTCTTAAGAATTTTAAGATGGAGACTACAGAGCATTAACCCCAAATGTGAGGCCTGTCAAAGCACCGGGCTCTGTGTGCCTACACTGGTCCTGTGTCCACAAAGCTGTCCCTCTCTGTTTTCAGCCACAGTTTTATAAATATGCCTGGGGGCCCTGGGGTTCTTGGAGACCCTTTCAGGGGGTCTGTGAGGTCAAAACTATTTTCATAATAACAATGAAGACAATATTTGCCTCTTTTATTCTCTTAGGTGTGTACAGTGACGTTTTTCCCAAGGCTACCTGACAGTGAGGTACTGCAACAGGTTTAATTCAGAAGCAGAAAATTCAGCTGTCTTCTAATAGGCCAGATATTAAAGAGATTTTTTTAAAAATGTAAAACAATTCTATTCTTCTAACTATTTTCTGTTGTGAAAAAGTTATTTTTTTAATAAAAATATGTTATCATTTTAAATTTTTAATATTTGTCTATTTTTTATTGTTATTTTTAGATGAATAAAGATAAATTTTTAACACAAGAAATGTTGATAAATAAACCCACATAAACAAAAGCTCTTGGGGTCCTCAATGCNTTTTTTTAAAAAATGTAAAACAATTCTAATCTTCTAACTATTTTTTGTTGTGAAAAATAGTTATTTTTTTAATAAAAATATGTTATTTTAAATTTTTAATATTTGTCTATTTTTTATTGTTATTTTTAGGTGAATAAAGATAAATTTCTAACACAAGAAATGTTGATAAATAAACCCACATAAACAAAAGCTCTTCGGGTCCTCAGTGCTTTTTTTTAATGAATAAATTTTAAAAGTTGAGGTAAAATTCATATGACATAAAATTAAATATTTAGGGACTTCCCCAGTGGTCCAGTGGCTAAGATTCTGTGCTTCCAATGTAGGGCGCCCTGGTTCAAACCCTGGTCAGGGAACTAGATCCTACATATTGGAACTAAGAACCTGTGCATCCAACTAAGACCGGGTGCAGCCAAGTAAATAGATAAATATTTGTGAAATTATTAGAAAATAAAAGGTAAAATATTAATATATTTGTAAAATATTAAATATTTTAAATAAAAAATTAGCAATATTTAAATTAAAACCTGAAAATGTTTTTAAGCTAAAATATGAAAATGTTTTAAAATTAAAATATGAAAAATTTTAGTAAAATGTATTATTTTTTAATTAAAAATCTTTAGTTTTTTAGTTAAAATATTTAAAAAAAATAACATTAAAGCAGTGTCCGATGTGGAGCACATGATCAATAAATGTTGGCAGCTATTCAAAGGACTGAATCAATTTCAGTGCTCACTGGCAGTCTCTATTTTTCTACAGTCTACCCCACATAGATTTAATAATTTGACTTTGCTTTTGATCATTGAATAGCTGGTGCCTCATTTTTCAAATTTACATTTCTGTAACTACTGTGGAANACTGGGACAACCCAGAGGGATGGTACGGGGAGGGAGGAGGGAGGGGGGTTCAGGATAGGGAACATGTATATACTTGTGGCAGATTCATGTTGATGTATGACAAAACCAATACAATATTGTAAAGTAATTAACCTCCAATTTAAATAAATAAATTTATATTAAAAAAAGAAAAAAAGAATTTGAAACACTTTCTTCTCTGTCAATACCCCTTAATTTTTGCAGTTATGATCCTTACAGGGTATGTGTTTATAATATTTACATTTTGTTTTGTAACTCTGTTTTCCACATTTTGCCTACAGTTGTCTTGAAAATAGAAAAAAGGGTTTTTTTCACCATGCAATTTGGCATGAGGGATCGTAGGTCCTTGACCAGGGATTGAACTCATACCCTCTGCAATGGAAGCACACAGCTGTAGTCACTGAATCACCAGAAAAGTCCCTATGTTAACTATTTTTATGTTAATTCTTTAGTCAGAGGATGGCAAGGTATCTTAGGAAAAGGAATGTCAAGGAAGTCCCTCAATCTTCTTTCCAATTAGCTCTTTCTGACCTACACCCTGACATGTGAGGTCTTCTGTTATACCTGGGAAGTAGTCTGAATAAGGCAGCAATCTTGGGTTTGATTGTCCCATGCTTATCCTTCTCATGAAAAAATGTCAAACTACCCTCCACGTGTTTGCCTGTCAAACCATACTGCTCTGTCCTTATAATCCACTTAGAATGCCTCCTCTCTCGCCAGTCACTATAATTTCAAACTCTCCATTAACTCATTTGTATGAAAATGTTATTACATGGAATTAATACTCACAGAACATTGCCTGAAGGATAGTCATGAATACCGTTTGATCAGAGTTGGCAGATTGATTTCAGTTGGCAGGAGAGAAGAAGCCTATTGGTGATGTCCAGTCTCCACAGGAGTTTCAGTGATCACTGGTGATATCTGCTCTGGGCTTAAACTGGAAGGGACAGTGTGCTTGCCAGGAAGATATTTCCACTCCTGCCCCCACATACTGTAAAATGTATCACTGCACCAAGCCAAGTCTTCTGAGAGTTGCTTATCTGCAAGGAATGATTTTTGGCTCCTTCGCAGTGAGTGGCTCTTGGCAGTATGCCAGCCACCTGCACTGAAGACATACTGAGAGACAACTGTGTGGAATTAGATTCTATATTTATTGTAGGAATGCTGCTGAGGGCATACTATAGAACATGCTGTCTCCTTTAAGAAGAGCCGTGAGAGAGTTCTTTGGAACAAGTGATCTCTTTTTACCTTATGGACACTGTGAATGTTATAAGGTTTCCTTCTTTGCTTTGGTTGCTAGGAAACTCAGGGCAATGGTACAGATCTCATCTAGCAAGAGACTTTTGGACAAACATTTTACATACTAACTTCACCTCTCCTTCAGTCAGTATTTATTCAGCACCTGCTCTATGCCTGTTAGGGCCCCAAAATATCCACGTAGGGACTTCTCTGGTGGTTACAGTGGCTAAGACTCCGCACTCTCCATGCAGAGGTCAGGGGGTTTAATCCCTGGTTGGGGAACTAGATCCCACATGCAACTAAAAGTGTCCATGCTGCAGCTAATACCCATGCAGTCAAATAAATAATGAATAAAGCATTTAAAAATATATCAATGTTAATCACTGTAACATATTAAAGAAATCATGAGCGCACTCACTCAAGGCTGAAGACAAACCCAAGGTTTAAGGTGACTTAAGGGCTTGTTGTTGCTGTTGTTGCTTAGTCACTAAGCCATGTCCAACTCTTTGTGACCCCATGGACTGTAGCCTGCCAGGCTCCTCTGTTCATGGGATTTCCGAGGCAAGAATACTGGAGTGGGTTGCCATTTCCTTTTCAGGGGATCTTCCTGATTCAGGGATCAAACCCATGTCTCCTGCATTGGCAGGTGGATTCTTTATCATTGAACCACCTGGGAAGCCCATCCCAATCCAATGTTGAGGATCATTTTAATGTTTGTTTGAGAGGACTCTCAGGTCATTTTATTCTGTCTCTATATAACCCACAGAGCAATCTGTTTGATTGTCCCTTGCACATTCATCTAGAGTGTTCAGGCCTTCCAAATATCACAATCATAACTTTTATCAGAAGGATAAAAAATGAAAAAAAGAAGCATGAAAAATGGAAGAAAAGGGAAGAGGAAGAATGGGAGGGACAAATTAGAGGTATGGCATTAATAGATAAAACTACTATATAAAATAGATAAGCAACAAGGATACACTGTATAGCACAGGGAATTATACCCAGCATCTTGTAATAACCTATAATGGCATATTATCTGCAAAAAAGTATTGAATCTCTATGCTGTACACCTGAAAGTAACACAATGTTGTATTTAAATCAAATATACATCAATAAGAAAAAAAGAAGAAAGGAAAAGAAGAAAGGAAGAAAAAAGTGGAAAACTGAACAAGGGGAAGAGGCTCTGGGATTGGGAGCTAAAGCATGGACACAGGGCTGACTCTTTGCTTCCTCAGTCCCTGGCCAGCAGCCTTCTCCCTAGTTTCTCCTCACGCGACCAAGTTCTCTAATGTGCTGGTCTCACTTTCCTCCACGGCAGAAGCAGGCATGGTCAGGGGCTCTTCAGTGTCATTCTTGATTAGTCAATTATTTTGAATCAACACACAAAAAACTGTCTTTCTCATTAGGGAATGGGCAGAGGACAGACCTTAGTGTGTCTATTTTTGCTTGCAGAAAGCTTGGAGTCCAATTTCACGGCTACAATATCCGCCTTCGTGGCTTGCAAGATGGATGGTCCTAAGAAAACAAACAAACAAACTGAATATCAAAAACTAAACAACTTTATTGTTTGAATGTCTTTTAAGTCATATCCAACTGTTTTTCAAGAGAAGGGCTACTTCGTGGTGGTCCAGTGGTTAAGATTCCACCTTCCTATGCAGAGAGTGTGGGCCACATCCTTGGTCTGGAACCAAGATCCCACAAGCCACAGGGTGCAGCCACAAATTTAAAAATGAAGAAATAAACAAGTTGTTAAAAAAGACATCTGCATGAAAACAACATTTTATTTATTTGTATGATATCTGCTTAATTTTTAAATATTGCTTGATTTTTTAATTTTTATTTATTTACTTTTGACGGCACTGGGTCTTTGTTGCTGCTCTCTGGCTTTCTCTAGCTGTGGCGAGCAGGTGCTACTCTTCGTTCTTCCCTCTCGTTGCCAACACTTTGGTTCAGATCTTCAGCATCTCTTGCTGGAATAAGTCTCTTAAGTGGACTTCCTGCCTCCTACTTCTCCTCTTTCTAAACCCTGTTCCACATCAGCTGCCAGGCAGAGCTTTAAAGATGTTACTCTGGGAGATTTCCAGGATGTCCAGTGGTTACGACTCTGCATTTTCACTATCTCGGCCCCAGGTTAAAAAAAAGTAAGAGTTACTCTGATGAAGTCAGCCTCTCCTCCTACTCAAATATTTTTTTTTAATATTTATTTATTTGGCAGTGCTGGATCTTTAAATTCTTTTTTTACTTTATTTTTTAATTGGAGGATAATTGCTTTATGATATTGCATTGGCTTCTGCCATATCTCTGTGCTGGGTCTGAGCTGCACACTTCTGAGATGTTTAGTTACAGCATTCAGGACCCAGTCATAAATCTTACATGCTCTCTGCCCTTAAGGTTTTCTAAGACTGAGCCTCTGATCAGCTCTCCATCTTCACTTCCTACCAGTCCCATCTCATGCACGAATATTTCCCACCAGAGCAAACAGCTTGAAGCTCATCAAGTGACATGGTCTCTCATACATTTCTGCCTTTAACGTGTGTTATTTCCTTTTCCTGGAAAACCCCATTATTCCTCGTCAGATTGGCCAGCTTCTACTCATTTAGCAAGGCTGGTCTAAAGCCTCACCTCCTCCCTGAAGTTCTTCTTAACTCTTCTAGAGAGACTGGTGATGCCTACAGCGACTTGTACATAAACCTTTTGCATGCTACTTGTTTACATGTGCTTTTCTCACACTAGACTATGGTCTTCATGGGCAAGATGTATTTATAATTCATCTTTGTGTGATCATTTCCTACAATAATGCTGGAAACGTGGTAGACTCTCTGAAGATGCTTGAATAAGTTTATTAGGGATTTAATTTTCATATCTATTCTTAAAGAAACAGAGAGCATAATTGAAGTCAGCTTCATCTGCCAGGAGGAACAAGTCTAGAGCTATGAAGTTCAATACAGCAACACCGGCCACATGTGGCTACTGAACACTTGAAATGTGACTAGCCTGAAATGAGATATATTCTAAGTACAAAATACATACACAATTTCAAAGACTTAGTATTAAAAGAAAGAATGTAGTGGTGCTCCGGTGGCTAAGAATCCCCCTGCCAATGCAGGGGGCACAAGTTCGGTTCAATCTCTGGTCTGAGAAGATCCCACATGTGGCAGGGCAACTAAACCTATGCACCACAACTACAGATCCCAGACTCTAGAGCCTTTGCTCTGCAACAAGAGAAGCTACTGCAATGAGAAGCCCGTGTACTGTAACTAGAGAAAGCCCACAGGCAGCAAACACAGATCCAACGCAGCCAAAAATAAATAAAAAAAATTTTAAGTTCTTGTTTTTTAAAAAAAGGAATGTAAAATTTCCCATTGATATTTTTTACACTGATGACCATTTAAACAATAATCTTTAGGACATACCATGTTAGATAAAATATATTATTAGAACTAATTTCACCTCTGTCTTTTACTTTTCTAATGTGGCTACGAGAAAATTTAAAACTACACATAAGGTTCTCATTTGTGGCTTGTGTTATAGTTCTGTCAGAAAATGATGTTCCAGTATGTTCATTCTGTGAACAAATATCTCTTAAGCACCGGCTCCAGACAGCTGTTAGTCCAAGTGATGGGAACAGAATAGTAAAGAAAGTAGATAACGTTCCTGCCCACAGGGTGCTTACGTCATAATGGAGAGAGGGACAAAGAACAGGAGGCAGATGTGTAAACAAGATGGTTTTGGATGGCATAAATAAAGTACTATGAAGAAAGCAAAGAGGGTGGGAAGGCGGTCTTTCAGAGCAGGTGAGGACAGAGGAGGGCGATGAGGCAGGAGGCTAGAACCTGGATGATGGTAGAGACCTGCAATGCGACAGCAGTGGCATGGACAGGGAGGTGCAAACACACTTGAGAGGTATTTGGAAAGTAACATTAGGAGGACTGCGGTAAGTATGGATATTTGGGATTGGCCAGAGAAGATGTGGAATCCCAGGATTCTGGATGACCAGGTGAATGGTGGCACCACTGGATGAGACAAGGCTGGAGTGGACTTGAGGCAGATGGGGAATTCCACTTTGGCCATGTTGAGCATAAGGTGCCTGTGGAAGGCCAGAGGGCAGTGCTGAGGGGAGATGTCAGTGCTAGGAACGATCATTTGGGGTCTACTAGCACAGACACAGTCATTCAAACGAGCATGGATGGGAAAGGAAAGACAGAAGATGGCGAATGAAGACAACGCACAGGTCCAGGTTTTACTGCCAGGGTTCTTTGCCTTGCCTGTGCAATAGAAATTGACTAGAGTCCAGACACTCCAGTATTCTTGCCTGGAGAATTCCATGGACAGAGGAGCCTGACATGCTATATAGTCCACGGGGTTGCAAAGAGTCAGACATGACTGAGCGACTAACAACATGCCAAGAGGCCAAACATTCATTGGGACCTCTCTGCAGCTAGGAGGAGTGAAAACAAACAACAGGTTCCCCTTCTTGATCTTTGAGGTGGGGGCTGAGCTTGTTTCTTCTGTGGGTGAAGGTAGCAGTATGTCCATGGCTTGAGCCAGAGGGGTGGCTTGGGTGTTTTGCCCACCCCTTAGGTGGTGTATGGGGCATGCACAGTATCCTGTTTTGCTCCTGTCACCCTGTTTTTGTTCCAGGCTCTTCAAAAGTGGCAGTTGGGCTTTTCAGTCTTTGTATCTTTTGGGTTCAGAATTTGCTCCAACTGCTCATGGTCACAGTTATTTTTAGTCCCATACAGTTTCCCTGTATTTTGTTGCTGGAGGAGAGGTGTGTCCAGGTGCAAGCATTGTAGTAGCAGATCTCGGGTTGTAGCCTGTCACTGAGGGAGCACTTTCTAAACTGACTCATACATAAACATGTGTCTAGACTGCCAGGGGAGGACCCAGGGTACTAAAGAAGTTCTCAGTGTAAGAGAGAAGGCAAGACTGATTCCACAAGGTTTGGGTGGTGATGGAGGGGCTGGGCTGGCCTGGGAGACTGGCTGGGAGGAGAGAAGTGGTCTCGGAGGAGATATTTGGTGTTGGGGAGGAGGAAGGAGGCTAAGCAGCTGGTAAAGGAGTCATTGTGGAAGACAGTGATGTCCAGGTAAGGACATCGCTTGGGGAAGCTCTGGATATGTTACAGTTTGGGCCAAGGCTTTATCATGATGACCTCAGAGTTTGAGAAGGCCTCCAAGAAGCAGTGGATGGAGGGGACAGGGAGAGCTGGCTTTTGAAAAGTTGAGTGGCCCTGGCTCTAAGTCTCTTTGCCACTCTCTTCTCTCCTCTCTAAAATGAGCCTCTTTCACACGCTGCGGTTGTTATAAGGCCACTAAGTACAGGTGCTTCCCTTGGTTGCCTGAGCTGTTCTCTGTCTGAACCACACTTACCTTTCATTTCCCAGTAGCAGAGGAATCCAGGCTCTGTCTCAGGGGGTGCTTTCTGAGGCTGCCCCCTAACACAGTCAAGCGGCCAGGGCAGACTAGGCACAAGGTGTTGGGCCCACTATGGTGGGCGACTGTGGGGAAGCCAGTTGTGTACGCTGGCTGGTGGTAAGCTGGCTTCCAGGAATGCGACCTGGAATAGAAATAAATAGGCCTTCTAGTCTCTTCAATCATCGTATCCTCCGAGTCTCAGTTCCAATTAAAAAATGGGAATTGCAGGTGATAGCAGTGGACTGCGGAATACTGGGCAAGCACTTCGTGTCCATTAACTCCGTGAATCCCACAGTCACATTGACGCAGGTGCTCTCCGTTTGATAGAGAAGGGGAAAGACAGAGAGGTTAAGTTTCTCGATCAAGGTCAACAGTTGGCGAGTGCGTAACCGGGGTTTAAACCCGGATTCAAACTCGGGGTTCAAACAGGACTCGCTGCCGGCTGCCGATGGAGAGGTNTTGAGACCCCATGGACTGTAGCCAGCCAGGGTCCTCTGTCCATGGGATATTCCAGGCAAAAATACTGCAGTTGGTTGCTGTGCCCTCCTCCAGGTGATCTTCCTGACCCAGAGATCGAACTGAGTCTCATTGCATTGGCAGGGGGTTCTTTACCACTAGCACCATCTGGTTCTGTGCCCCGGACACTCCTTAATCCCCCACCTTCTTGCTGCTGCTCACACTGTTCACTGGGACTGGGACACCTTCCTTCCTGTCGCTGATGGTTGAAGCCACACCTAGACTCTATAACCTGCAGTAAAATGCCACCTCTGCCTCTTCCAGACTCCCTGCCAAGTAGGGGAGTCTCTGTTCCCTCTGTCTCTCCCTCCTCTGAGCCCCTGTTGGGTTGGTTGGGTTAGTTGGTGTGGTCAGAATTTACCTTCTCAGGCCATGGCTCCCCTTATCATTGTTCTGCCCAGTGCAGGGCAGAGAGGGCTCGGGGTGGGGGGCTTCTGCCTAGCAGGCATCCCATTCAGTTTGCATTAGTTGAATTAGCTGAAGCTTCTTTCCCACCAGACCTTTTACAAAAGCCTGAAGAATAGAAAAAGCCACTTAAGTCGAGGCATCAGGAAAAGAGTTGAATTCTCTGTATCTCATAGACACACACATACATACACAACTCATACTCACCCAGACATGATCCCTTTCAGTAGCCATCTGTTCATGTAAGGGCATCAGAAGCTCTCCCCCTGCTCCCCAGCCTCATCCCCAAACACACATTACAAGACTAACAGCTTTTCCACCCTCATATTAGTGGCAGCCCTTACCCCTCCCCCCACCTCCAGGTCCCTGCTGGACCCATTTCTCCCTGTTCTGAGCAGGTCCTGCACTTGGCTGTCACTGGGAGATGAAGATGCTCTGTTGCCCCAGTTACTCTTTATCCTTTGCTCCTCCCCTAGAGGTGGAGAGTGGGAGCAGGCACCATGAAGCAGTTTATACTGTTCTCTAGTCCAGAAGACCACCAGCTGTGTGATGGTGCTGGCTGTGAGCTGGGTCCTTGATGGGAACAGGGATAGGAGTTGTCTCCTGGGCCCTGCCAGAGTCAGGCTGTGATAAAAACTTCTGTCAGTCTACACGTGCGTGTGTGCGTTTGTGCTAAGTTGCTTCAGTAGTGTCTGACTCTTTGTGACCCCATGGACTGTAGCCTGCCGGGGCCTCTGTCCATGGAATTCTTCAGGCAAGAATACTGGAATCGGTAGCCATTCCCTTTTCCAGGGGATCTTCCTGACCCTTCAGCCTACACAGCACCTTAACCTCTTCTCTGTTCACAGGATGCTTCTGCCCAGCAGTGTGCTCCTGACTCAGTTCCCTCTTTTATCGTCTCATCCTTTGGCTCATCCTACAGGAGGAGCCTGGAGCATCCACTGATGTGTGGCACTAGAAAGCTCCTATTTCAGCCTCCTATTTCAACCTCCTATTTCACCGACATGGTCATCTTCATTTTTTCATAGAACTGTGTCCTCCATTCACCATGCATCCTTCTATTCATCTACTCACAATCCATGCATTCACTATCCACTATCTGTTATCTAATCATCCATCTGTCATCCATTCATCTCTCATTCTTCATCCATCCATTCATTCACCGTCCACCACCAGTCATCTGTCATGCATGGATCTATCCATCCAAACATCCATTCATTCCTCCACCCATCCATCCATCATTCACCATCCATCCATCCATCATCCATTCATTCATCATCCACTATCCATTATCTAACCATCCATCTGTCATCCACCCGTTCATCCACCACCAGTCATCTGTCATCCACCCATCTATCCACCCAAACATCCGTTCATCCATCCATCATTCATCATCCATCCATTCATCTGTCCATTCATCCACTATCCATCATGTCATCCATCCATCTGTCCATCCATCTATCAATCTAAACATCCATTCATCCATCATCCGTGCATTTCTCCTTCCTTTCTTTCTCTCCCTTTCCTTCCCTCCCTCCCTCATCCATCAGTTCCTGAAAATCTTAAGAGATCCCCAGGCAGACTTTCTGTGCATACTCACCCAGACATCTTGAAAGAATTAACCTATTCCCATACCCCACACCTGAAGTATTCTAAGTCTGTAGGCCTGGGGTGGCATTTGAAAGCCTGGGTGCTGCTGATTCCCAGAAACCACTCCTCGACTCTTAATTGGGGCCTGGGGCCAGGTGCACAGGATACAGTTTTCCTGGACCTGGGGCCACTATCCTTGGGGTTCGTCTACCTGCACATAGATGGATCACTCCCTCTCTGACATTAGGAGCAGATTTCTGACTGCTGCCTGCACCCATTCCAACTGTAGAGTGTGGAGTGAACTTCAGCATGAGTTTTTCCCCTCAGCTATTAATAGGTGTTGGTGGGCTGTGAAGGGTACTTTCCAGAAGTCCCGGGGACATACAGCAAAGGTTATCCAGACATCCTCTGTGATGATGTGGAAGGCTCTTGGCTGAGGGGTGGTTCTAGAGCAGCTCTCGAGGATTACCAAGGAGGCCCTAGTGTAAGCAGGCCCTGGGAATGGGCTGGGCGGTGCTTCGTCTAGAACTGGATGTCCTGTCGGTGTGGAGGTATGAGAGAGAAAATGCCTCTTAGGATTGGAGGTGACCTCTGGGTGAGAGAGCTTAGCCCACTGAGATGGGTCTTCCTGTGTAGTCAGGGGTCTCTTTGTTTCATCCACAGTGACTGGCCTATAGGGGTGTGCAATGCATTTTTCCTTAATATGTTTTCTTCTAAAGATTTTTTGATGTGGACCACTTTAAAAGACTTTATTGAATTTGTTACAGTATTGCTTCTGTTTTATGTTTTGATTGTTTGGTCTCAAGGCATGTGGGAATCTTAGCTCCCCAATCAGGGATTGAACCCACACCCCTTGCATTGGAAAGCAAAGTCCCAACCACTGAACCACCAGGGAAGTCCCTCAATATGTCTTAATTAACTAAAAAACAGATGATGCAATGACATGACTTTCCTAAGGCCCACAGGCAGGGGCAGAGTAGGTACCAGCCTCCCGGTCCCTCGACTGCTCACTGCAGCAAGCCTTGTACCCTTGTTCTGTCCTGCCAAGGAGCGGCTTTGTTCGTCCCCCGTCCCCTTGGGCCATGCCTTTTCCCAGGAGGAAGTCCAGGGCTATGCCCAGCCTAGCTCACCTTGGCTTCCTGGGTGTGGGGGGGCTGGCTTCATTCAGGCCTTGGGCCCAGCCCCAGCTCTTCTCTCCTTGGGTTGGCCTGGTCCTCTGGTCCCTTTGATTATACACACAGCCTGGGGCCCTTCTTCCTTAGAAGGTGATGTAGTTGTTGTGACTCCTGCATGCTCCCTGGAGCTCAGTGTGAGGGTTTCCAGCCAGCCCTGTGGAAGGAGGCAGATTCAGTGGTTAGGCCTGTCGGACATCAGGCACAGGGCTTGGAGGAACAGGTGGACAATGCCAGATGGACAGTGGTAGAGGGCATGTCATTCGCCCAGGCGGGCGGGATGACCAGAGAGTGAGGACCTGGTGGCTCTGGTCCTGGTCCCTGAAAGTCATGGGGTGGCCCAGAGGGGCCCAAGCTCTGTGGACAAACTTCATGAACGCCACAGTGTCTGGGCTGCATGCAGGCAGAGGCTGCCCTGGGAGAGAATGCATTCAATAGCCAGGAAATTCCATGCACCCATGTGTTTATATTGATAAGTGACCACCTCCCTTTTCTGGTCATTGCAGTTCCTGGACGATTGTAGGNAGCTCTGTGGACAAACTTCATGAACGCCACAGTGTCTGGGCTGCATGCAGGCAGAGGCTGCCCTGGGAGAGAATGTATTCAATAGCCAGGAAATTCCATGCACCCATGTGTTTATATTGATAAGTGACCACCTCCCTTTTCTGGTCATTGCAGTTCCTGGACGATTGTAGGGGCTGCTGCCGTCGTCCTGTTCCTGGTGGCCCTGCTGGCTCGTGTCCTGGTCAAAAGAAAACCCCCTCGGGACCCACTGTTCTATGGTATGTCTCCATGGGAGGGGGCCCTTTGTGTCCACCTCAGAGCACAACATGTGAGCCTCTGTCTGTTTTCCATTGTGGCTGTGAATACTCTGAGCCAACTGGTAAGGTGATGCGAAGTGCAAGAGTATTTCCATAAGACGCAGCCCTGCGTCCCTCTAAGCGAAGGACTCTCGCTAGCAGTGGACCCCACCCTGTCCCATCTGGGACCCAGGCAGGACACCCCTCTGTTCCTCATCTCTGCCCTGAGCCATGCTCTGACCTCTGATCACGGCTCTTGTACCAGCTCCTTCCTGGCTTTCGGCCTTCAGTCAGCTATGTGCAGCCCCTTCCATTGGCTTTGAGCTTAGCGGTTTCCGGTGCCTCAGTATGCACATTTGTACAATGAAGAAAATAATAGTACTTGCCGTGGAGGGTTGGTACAAACATTAAATAAGATACTGTTTGTAAAGTACTTGAACCACTGCCTGGCAAATACACATGTATCTTAAATAAGTGAAAACACCACTGATGAGCACCTGTGGTGTGCCTAGTATGACTCTGAGCACATTATCATTATCATTTTAGTTAATCCTCACAACAAACAGGCTTTCCTAGTGGCTCATATAGTAAAGAATCTGCCTGCAATGCAGGAGACCTGGGTTTGATCCCTAGATCGGGAAGATCCCCTGGAGAAACAAATGGCTACCTATTCCAGTATGCTGGCCTGGAGAATTCCATGGACAGAGAAGCCTGGCAGATACAGTCCATGAGATCACAAAGAGTCAGACACTGAGCAACTAACACTTTTACTTTCTTTCTTTCACAACAATATCCTCCCTGCACATACGAAGAATCTGGTTCAGAGGTGCTGAGAAATAGGGTCAAGGTTACAGCCAGTGAGACAGCACTGATGCCCCAGATTTCTCCCAGTTTGCATATAAAAAACTCTGAAGCTTAGAGAAATGAAACTTACCTAAACCCTGACAGCCAGTCAGCCGATTGGCTGGGCCTGTCTGAATCCATGTCCTCTTTCTGCCTCCACACCCNAAGGTTACAGCCAGTGAGACAGCACTGATGCCCCAGATTTCTCCCAGTTTGCATATAAAAAACTCTGAAGCTTAGAGAAATGAAACTTACCTAAACCCTGACAGCCAGTCAGCCGATTGGCTGGGCCTGTCTGAATCCATGTCCTCTTTCTGCCTCCACACCCCTGCCGCTGGTCTGGCCTCTGCCCACGTTTGCAGACTGGCCTCCTACTGCCAGCTTCCTTCCCCTTCCTCCGTGCTCTGTGGAGCCCTTGCTCAGCTGCACTCGTGTTTCTCCAGGCTCCTCAGGGCTGAGTACCCCTCCCCTCCCTCAGCCCTCTGTCCTCATGTCAGTCAGTGCAGCCCTGACTGGAGGGCAGGGACTGTCCTTGTCATCAGTGGCCCAGAGCCTGACCCTGCTGTTGGCATCAGCGATTGTCGGTAGAACAGCTGAATGATCAGTTGCTGAAGGCTTCCTCTTCCAGGAGACACGCAATGGCTGATCACTGTCAGTGAGATCTGGACCAAAGGGCTGCACAGAGGCATGGGGAAGCAGGGCACGTGTGGGCCTCCCGCTCTTCCTGGGGAAAGTATAGACACTGTACTCCTGGTTGTAGACTTGGGGCAAGGCCGGCTTCCCTGCTCTGTGAGTTAACCTTGCCCGCCTTCTTGGGTATTTTCTTGTTTCACAGCTGTTTTTATATTCACCATCAAATTATTTTAAAAAATTTCTTTCTTTTGGGGTGTGCCATGCAGCATGCAGGATCTTAGTGCCCTGACCAGAGATGGAACCCAAGGCCCCTGCGTTGGGAGCATANGTGAGTTAACCTTGCCCGCCTTCTTGGGTATTTTCTTGTTTCACAGCTGTTTTTATATTCACCATCAAATTATTTTAAAAAATTTCTTTCTTTTGGGGTGTGCCATGCAGCATGCAGGATCTTAGTGCCCTGACCAGAGATGGAACCCAAGGCCCCTGCGTTGGGAGCATAGAATCTTAACCACTGGACCACCAGGGAAGTCCCACCACCAGATTTTATTACCATCCATGCCCATCACACAGTTTGATGCCGATTTGTTACGATTTTAACAGAGAGCTTTATTGACAAACTGCCACATGCTAAATTTGATCTCTCACTGTTTAAAAAGTATTATTCCTTAGCTGGTAGTTTTCAGCTGGTAGTTGTTGGTAGTTTTCAGCCCACTGAGGAGCTTCTCACAGCCCTAGTGAGATTCTCTAAGATGCTGTGGCTTTCCCTCTTTAATATTCAATGGTTCCACCTCATATCTAGTTTTCTAAAAATCACTAGCCTGCCCTCCTAAAACAACTGTTACTTTCACGTCAGCCACTGTTTGTCTGTAGGATCTCCAGTGTGGGGCAAGGCAAGCATGTTGGATACACTGTGAGTCGGGCCACCTGGTAACCATTGATGTGAATGATCTCTTTGGGTCAATGGTCACGTCTGTGCTCCCTGGGCCACAGGGGAATGGTTTTGTTCCTGCCGCCCAGCTGGAATGCAGATGTGGCCTTGGCAGCAACGTGTAGGAAGTGGAGGAGGGGAGTCAGGCAGCCTGGTAGAATCCCCTGGGACCTTGTCATGCACTCCTCCCAGTGGTGTCCTCTTGCAGGTTCATGACACTGGCGGGTGGCTCCAGCTGTGTGCACGGGAGGCACCTTCTGTGAGTCTGTGTTGACGGCATCTATAGAGTCTTCTGGAAAACATGACAAGAAATCATTACTGGGGACTTCCCCAGTGGTCCAGTGGCTAACACTCCGAGCTCCTATTTCAGGNCAGGTTCATGACACTGGCGGGTGGCTCCAGCTGTGTGCACGGGAGGCACCTTCTGTGAGTCTGTGTTGACGGCATCTATAGAGTCTTCTGGAAAACATGACAAGAAATCATTACTGGGGACTTCCCCAGTGGTCCAGTGGCTAACACTCCGAGCTCCTACTTCAGGGGTCCTGGGGTTCAATCCCTGGCTGGGGAACTAGAGTCCCACATGCCTCAGCTAAGGCCTAGCACAGCCAAATAAGTAAAATTAAAAGTAAAGAAGAAATCATTACTGGTGGACACCAAGCACTTAGGCTTTGCCCCCTGAGCTTCGGCTTTCTGAACTGTTGCTTTCTCTGCTCTAGTGTACGCGGTGTTCGGATTTACCAGCGTCGTAAACCTCATCATAGGACTGGAACAAGATGGGATCATCGACGGCTTCATGACGCACTACCTGAGAGAGGTAGGGGGGCGCTCAGCCACCACGCGCACCATGCACCAAGCGCCACCACGCGAACCGAAGGGTCGGTGACACCAACAGTATTGCTCTAGCTGGAAATCCTTTCATGTCATGTAAGAAGGCACGGCACGTGGTATTTCATCGAGTGCTGTGGACACAGGACACTCAGTTCTGTGGAAAGTGAAGCAGAAAGTTAGGATTAGACTGTGGGAGGCAGCTCTCCTTAGTGCTGGGTCTTACAACTCTGTCTTCACACCTGACTCACCACCTTCCGTCTCTACTTGTGTTTACAATAAGTGGGGTACTTTAAGGCTTCTTGGGCGGTGCTAGTGGTAAAGAACCCAGTTGCCAATGCAGAAGATGTAAAAGACGAGAGTTCACTGCCTGAGTGGGGAGAATCCCCTGGCAGAGTAAATGGAAACCCACTCCAGTATTCTTACCTGGAGAATGCCATGGACAGAGGAGCCTGGTGGGCTACAGTCAATGAGGTTGCAAAGAGTGTCTGACACGACTGAAGTGACTTAGTAGCAGCAGCAGCAGAGGTCTTTAAATGAATTCAGTGTCTGTGTATCTTGTTATCAATTACTCCTTAAGAAAGCCCAAGGCAGTCAGTCTTAAATGTGTAAACTGCCAAGCACGGAGTTAATAAAGTCATTTGATTGTGATGATGAATACATGCTCTGCCCCTCATCACAGCATTATCAATCTACCTGGCACTTGGCAGAGCTGGTCCTCTTTCCTTATTTGATGGTGTGATGAATCTAGCCCCAGAGAGGTTAAGTAACATACTCCAGGTCACATAGGAAATGAGGAGCAGTGTAGTCATCATTCACGTTTCAGGTAACGGGGAGCTTTGAGTGCAAGCCAAGGGAGTTTGGGTTTTGTCCCTCGTGTGAGGGAAGATGTTAAATAAGGGGACAATGCAGTCAGCTCAGAGAAGGATGGGCTTGAAGGGAAGGGTCAGTGCTATGAGCTAGGACACCAGCCAGGAGGTGTCCTGCAGGGCCAGAGAGGGCATGAAGGTGACCCAGATGGAGGCCAAGCATGAACGGTAGGTAGAGAGGAGGGATGACCTTCAGAGAATTTGAGCGGCTGGAATGAGTAGGTCTCAGGGATTAGCTGGAGGCAATGGGGAAAATAAGGGCTAAGATGCCATCCTGACTCTGGGAGCACTTAAGGGGGCTCTCTGTGATGCTTCCCTAGCTTAAAAAATTTTTTTTAAATTTAAGTTTGGTTGTGCTGGGTCTTCTTTGCTGCACAGGCTTTTCTCTAGTTGCAGAGAGCTGGGGCTACTCTCTAGTTGTGGCAGCGCCTAGGCATCTCATTGCAGGGTCTTCTCTTGTTGTGGAGCATGGCCTCTAGGTCTTCAGTTGTTGCAGCTTCCAGGCTCTAGAGCACAGGCTCAGTAGTTGTGATGCATAGGCTTAGCTGTCCCGTGGCATGTGGGATCTTCCCGGACCAGGGATGGAACCTGTGTCTCCTGCATTGGCAGGTGGCTTATTTTTCTTTTACTGCTGAGCCACCAGGGAAGCCCTGCCCTAGTCTTTTTAAAAAATGGCAATGGCAGTGGATGACACACGTTTTCCAGATAGACTTGGGGGTAGAGGGACTCCAAGGAGAAGAGACATTGTGGGCAGAGGCTTCGACATGAGAAACAGCACGGGGCTCCCCACTGCCAGGCAGGGATGATGCTGAGTTCATCTGGGGATGTGAGGAGTTTCAGATGGGTAAGGGACATCCTGGCAGGTGGCCCAGCAGACACGGCTTTGCAGGTGTTGAGCTCGGGGAAGAGATAAAGGGACCATCTCGGGAGCACTGGCACCTGAAGGTCTGAGAAGAGAGGAAAAGATAGAGAGGAGGGCCGAGGGTGGAACTTTGGAGACCTTGGCCCGAAGATCAGGAGCCTCTGAAGTGGCTTAGGAGGGGGCAGGCACAAACACAGAAGGAGGGCTTCCCAGGTAGTCCAGTGGTCGAGAATCTGACTACCAATGCAGGGGATGCAGGTTTGATCCCTGGTCTGGGAAGATTCCACATGTCGTGGGGCAACTAAGCCCGTGTGCCACTACTGAGCCCATGCTCTAGAACCTGCGGGGTATAACTACTGCGTCCTTGTGCTCAAACTACTGAGCCTGCATGCCCTAGAACCTGTGCTCCACAGCAAGAGAAGCCACCACAAAGAGAAGCCTGTGCACCGCAACTAGAGAGTAGCCCCCATTCTCTGCAACTAGAGAAACCCCATCTGCAGCAACAAAGACCTGGTGCAGCCAACAACAACAACAAAAAAGAACACATACATTTTAAAAAGAGGCAGAAATACCCAGGGGTGCAGGGCCACAGAGCCCACAGCAAGGAGGGTTTAGGAAGGAGGTAGCTGCCAAGAGGGCCTGGAGTTTGAGCTAGTGAGGGTGGTAAAAGGAGGATGAGGAGTGGGGCTGAGGTGCAACTGTGGGAGGGGTGCAGGGCCAGGCTGGGGGACCTGGCTGCCAGAGAAGAGGAGGTAGGGCTTCGTCTTGCAGTCGCCACCAGCTTTGGGAGGTTTCTGAGCTGAAGAATGACATGTCCAGAGCTAGGGCAGGGGTGTGGTGAATTGGAAGGAGATGAGAGAGGTGGGACGACTACATAGGAAAGGTCCAGTGGGGGGTGCCAAGGGCTCAGATGAGGCTGTGATGAGAAGGAGTATTGCCTGGGGTTGACATCATAGAGACAGATCAATGGGACCTGCCAGCAGACTGCATAAGAGAAGGAGGAGTGAACAACAGCCCTGTGGTTCTGACCTGGGCGAGCTGAGTGGTGTCTCCATGAACATAGGCCAAGTGGGGCTCGGTTGAGGGGAGAAGGTGATGAGTTAAAGGAGGTGAGGTGGGCTTGAAGGGTCCCTGGACCCATCCAGTGGAAGATGCTCAGCAAGCCACCTGGTGAGGCCAGCATGGCTCAGAGAATCAGATGTGTAGGCATGCATGGTGAAAACCATGAACTTGGATGGACTTCCCTGGNGTAGTACAGTTTCTGCTAGGAATTAGCCATGTGACCTTAGGCAGGTCAAGTAACCTCTTGGAACCTCTGTTTGCTCATCTGTAAAATGGGGTCACTGGTGTCTATCCCATGGTGCTGCTCGGAAGGTTGAATGAGGGGCAGAGTGTGAAGCCCGTCCATGCCTGCATAGGGGATAGCGGCGGGGGAAAGCCCTGCCTTCCTTACACACAGCCCAGCACGCCTCTGGGTCAGCATGAATTCTGAAGGTCAGCCAAGTGACTCTGGTCAGCAGTCTCCCCCGGCCACCCTGCCTGGCCAGAGATAAACACCTTTAGTCACAGACTGGACTTGGCCTCAGTGAGTTTGCCACAAGGGCAGGATTGCTTGTGATGCCATATGTTTTGCATCACTGTACACACCTGTGTGGGCTTCCCAGATGGCAGTAGAGAATCCATCTGTCAGTGCAGGAGATGCGGGTTCGATCGCTGGGTCAGGAACATCTCCTAGAGAGGGGGATGGCTACCCACTCCAATATCCTTGCCTGGAGAACCCCATGGATGGAGGAGCCTGGTAGGCTACAGTCCATGGGGTCACAAAGAGTCAGACACGACTTAGCCACTGAACAACAACAACACACCTGTGTAGACCTGGCATGAGACAGGCACAGACTCATTCCACCTGCTGCGGCAGACCCTAGTTTTGGCGGCTCCAGGGCACTTGTATATTTTCATTGTTCAGTCACTAAGTCCTGTCTGACTCTTTGGACTATAGCCCACGAGGCTTCCTTGTCCTGTATATTTGTATACATATATATGTATATAAAACATGTATATTTTCATGTTGCTACCAATTTTGTAATTATCTTGCATTCTGAATAGTTTCACTTCAGCAGACGAATATGTTAGTTCTGCTGTTTTATTTTACATGCAATACTGGTCTGGTATTTTGCTTTGAAATGTTTGAGTTTTATTTACAGTGGACTTCTTATGCTTTCCTCAGGGTGAACCGTATCTGAACACGGCCTATGGACATATGATCTGCTACTGGGACGGCTCTGCTCATTATCTGATGTATCTGGTGATGGTGGCAGCCATAGCCTGGGAGTAAGTTGGCTAACCTGGTGGGTGTGCCTGGGTCACCTTAGCAACTGATAGGCGAGTGTGTAAGGAACAGGGATGTACAGAGGGAGATACATAGAGAGGGGCACACAGACATGAGTACAGGCTTTGTGGGACCAAGTGAGACATGGCTGCTTTTCTTTGCATCGCTTACTTCCTTTTGAACATATGCCTTTGGACTGCCCCTCTGGCTTCCTTGGTCGCTCAAATGGTAAAGGATTTACCTGCAATGCAGGAGACCCAGGTTCGNGGAACAGGGATGTACAGAGGGAGATACATAGAGAGGGGCACACAGACATGAGTACAGGCTTTGTGGGACCAAGTGAGACATGGCTGCTTTTCTTTGCATCGCTTACTTCCTTTTGAACATATGCCTTTGGACTGCCCCTCTGGCTTCCCTGGTCGCTCAAATGGTAAAGGATTTACCTGCAATGCAGGAGACCCAGGTTCGATCCCTGGGTCAGGAAGATCCCCTGGAGGAGGGAATGGCTTCCCACTCCAGTATTCTTGCCTGGGAAATTCCATGGACAGAGGAGCCTGGTAGGCTACAGTCCGTGGGGTTGCAAGGAGTCAGATATGACTGAGTGAGTAACACACTCTTTTTGCCACAACGGACAGTTCCGGAGGACCCCTTAATGTTTTCATTTCCAGGAATAAAAGCCCATTGTAATTCAAAACTTCAGACTCCTCTCAGTTCAGAGCTCTCTTTCCCACCAGCTCAGGTTCAACCCTGAGACTGAGCGGTCTGCACTGAGGCTGGGGGACATGCTCAGTCCTTTTATTACTTCTCAGCTCACTTCTCTGGGAGCATGTATGTGTACGTGGAATTTAGGAAGAGGATCACAGTCTTACATGACCTGTGGTCTTTTCTGGGTATTGGGAGCCAGGTGGTATGCTGGCTCTGCCTTGTGGGGCACATGAGTGGGGTCTTTGGAGACCCCTGGCATAGGAACCGGGCTTCCCAGGTGGCACTAGTGGTAAAGAACCCACCTGCCAATGCAGGAGACATGAGACATGGGTTCGATCCCTGGGTTGGGAAGATCCCCTAGAGGAGGGCATGGCAACCCACTCCAGTATTCTTGCCTGGGAAATCTCATAGACAGAGGAGCCTGGTATAGTCAATAGGGTTGCAAAGAGTCGGACACGACTGAAGTGACCTAACATAGACACACGCATCATAGGTGTGTCTGCACTACCCTGATCCCTGACATGAGCAGTGCTCTTGTGGACTGAAATTGTGCGACTCTTCTGCCCATGGGGTACGCCCACAGCTTCTTTCTGCTGGAACCCCCATAACCCAGAAGGTATATCCTTGGAGTGGAGTCCTTTAAAGATGTCTCAAGTCCACCTACCTTCCCAGGCCTGCCTTTGGCTCCAGGTTAAAGTCTCACATTCTTGCTCCTCACAAGGTTGAAATTCAGCTTGACCAACTGTCTTGTGCCTCTCCCCAGCCCTCAGTTGTCCACTCCAAGACAGTCCCAGCTAATTTCTGGACTTTTCTAGGCTCTCGCCCGTCTCTTCATGAATGTTCCCAAGCTCCAGGGAACACAGCAGGTGTTTCCAAGAATGCTCAGGCTCTGCCTCCTGCCAGGAGTGGGCTAGCATTTCTGTGGGCCTGTTGGGGAAGAAGATTCTGATTTGCCCCCTGTTGACAGTCCCAGTCATCGTGAACAGGCCTCCTGGGTTCTCTTACATTGGGCTTGGCGAGTAGGGCAGGGCAGAAAGCACACAGTATTCTTCACTTCTCTTTCCCAATAGAGAATCCCTTTTTTAATTTCTCTGAGTCCCTTATGGAGGTGGGCTGTCACTTGTTATTCAGTCGCTAAGTCATGTCTGACTCTGTGATGCCACAGACTGCAGCACACCAGGCTTCCTTGGCCTTCACCATCTCCCGGAGTTTGCTTAGACTCATGTCTGTTGAGTCTGTGATGCAATCTAACCATCTTGGGTTGTCAGTTATCGGTTGCAGAAACTTTTTGCCAGCATCACCTGTTAAGATTAGAGGTATGTGTCTAGCAGCTCCTCCCGAACATGGGTTATGTATCACTTACTATATTTATCTTTGGGACCTGGACTGAAATTCTGTGACACCTGGGAACGTCCATTTATTAGCATCCTACTACTCATACTTGAAATGATTTAAAAAATGGATCCAATTTTCTTCTTTGAGCCTTCTTTTCCCTTCATGCTGTGAGTTTCATAAATGACAGTGAAGTGCAGGCCTCCTTCGAAAGTGATGACCATAGTGTGGTTGAACAGAAGACTGGTGTAGTAATCATAATTTCCTAAGCAAACGGACATAAAGAGGATTCTATAGTTCATCACATAGGGAAATGCAATTTGTTCAATCACCAGGGTTCCTTGTACTGGATTTGTTACTCTTCATTCAGTACATTTTCGATTCACGTACTTTACTAGTTATAACAGAGATCAGTTGTGGAGCATCTTATACTAATAGTATTCTAAAACAAATGTGCTAAGTCAGGATTTTTTTCATTACAGGGAAAGTTATAGAACCATTGGCCTATATTGGGTCGGATCTATTATTATGAGCACTGTTGTTTTTGTGCCAGGAAACATTGTAGGTAAGAAAATTTACCTTAAAATTCACTTTTCTTTTCTGAAACAATGGGAATAATTTTTAAATAGGGAAGCTATTTTGGTTGTGATAGAACCAAGAAATTCCAAGTTTACCAAAGAGCTGTTTTGCAGTTACTTCTTTTCCCTTCCAACTTTCCTTTTAAGAAATGCTGTTGAGCAATTTTCAAAAATGTACACTGAACAACTAGACTGATATCAGTGATTCATGACTTCTAGAAAGATCTAGTGGGGTAAATATTGGGTTTGTCACTACATTCAGTATGAAAATATTTCTTACATCTCTTTGTATTATATTTAACTCGACACACAGTGGGCACATGATAAATATACTTGAAAATTAAGATTCTTGAAAGCTGATATATAAAAGTTGTTTATGTGTGCCAGAAATCAGGATATTATATTAAGTCTACTTTTAAAGTACTGTATATAAGGCATACTTGTTAACAAATACCTAATAGTTTTAAATTAACCTATGCTTCTGGTCTCATTTAAAATACTGTCTGGTCCATATCAGGATTTTAGATGACTTGAGATGGGGAGGGATCCTACATGTTACATGTATGTGGATATACTTTTGGTAAACTTTTGACTTTTTCTTTTTCTTTCTTTTAAATAGGGAAGTATGGAACACGTATTTGCCCTGCCTTTTTCTTAAGTATACCATATACTTGTCTTCCTGTCTGGGCTGGTTTCAGAATCTATAATCAGCCATCAGAAAATTATAATTATCCCTCAAAGGTGATTTTATTAATTTAAATGTAAACCTGTTCTCAAACTCAGAGGTCACTTGTATCCACCAGCTATTGGACTGGACCAGGCCTCCAGGGACTGTAGCCTTTGGGGCAGTCGGTCAGCGTGACTGTGTTGATTCTGCAGCAGTGGTTCACACCTTATTATGGCGGCCAGAATGGTCTGCTTCTGTGTGATCAGATCTGCTTTGATTGGCTGGGCCATGCTTTTTGGAACTTCTGGTGCCACAGGTTACACTGGCTCTTCCCATTAGATTTTGCATTATTGCCCAGTGTGTGAAGTTTATCTGGGGGGTGCTAATGGCCTGGAGTTTGAGCACCTGGGCACCTCTTTCAGAGCTATCTATGCACTACTGCCCCAGAGGGAGGCTGGAGAGAGACTGCTGTTCCAGGTAGCACACAGTCAGAGGGTCTGATTACCAGGAGATCCAGGCACATGGAGACTGGCTGCAGGACATCTTCTGAAATACCTCCCTTCCAGTCACAGCCAAGGTGGTCAAGGTGAAACAATACTGGCCCGGCAGGTACTCTGTTAAGGTCTTCAGTTCTAAGCTAGTGACATCTTTCTAAGTTCCTCTTCCTTTCATAGGTATTAGATCCTTAAGCAAAATTGATACATGAAAATATGAGTTACTAGAGATAATCAGAACATGATTCTTCATTTTATAAAAAAACTTACAATAGAATTCATTAAAATACATTTTAATTTACAAACACTTCATTTGTGAATGTTTGGACACATGCTATGTAAACTCAGCTTGGGACCTTGATAACTGGTGCCCCCTTATACCCTTTTGAGGAATGAGGTGGTTGTTAAAAAAAACAAGCAGACAGTAACCATATCCTTAAGCGGTTCTCCAGTGGCTCAGTGGCAAAGAATCTGCCTACAATGCAGATGTAGGTTTGAATCTTGGGTCAGGAAAATTCCCTGGAGGAAGAAATGGCAACCTACTCCAGTATTCTTGCCTGGAGAATCCCATGGACAGAGGAGCCTGGTGGGCTACAGTCCACGGGGTCACAAAGAGTCAGACACAACTTAGTGATTAAACAGCAGCAAACCATAGCCTTCCTCCTTGCTTCTCTGATGCTGATGGCTCCAGGCTAGCATATCTGTACTGTTCATGTTGTAAGACACACAGACTATTAATTTTTTTTAAAAATGTTAAAACACAGTGATGGCCAGGGAGAAATAGGCAGTCATACATTGCTGATATGAATACAGATTCAGAATCACTCTGCAAAGCCACTTGGCAATGTTATCAGCGTTAACAAATTTAACTTTTTAACTTTAGTAATTCTACTTTGAGGGCTGTATCCTAAGAAAATCATCAGAGATTCTGTCAAAGATTTATGTACAAAGTTGCTCGTCATTGCATTAAGTATAAACAGTGAAAAATGCCTAAATATCCAACAATGGCACTACCATAGGTTAGTAAGTTTTAGAACTTTTAACAGTGTGGTTAAGTACTTACAGGAAGTGAGAGGCAAAAAAACAAATGCAAAGTTGTTTATACATGAAGTCCTAACTTTGTGAAAAAATAAATGTAGATTATATATTATACTTACACATATAGTATTATATATATATATATATATAAAACTATGTATTTGTGACTGGAAAATACAACAAGTGTTAGTAGTATGATGGGTTACTGGTTTATTTTAAAGATGAGTATATTTTACACTTAACCATATCATAAAAATGCTATTTAAAAAAATATGGCCTCATAGAACTAGAAGGGCCCTTCAAGATCACTAGGCCCAATCTCATTTCACTGATGAGGAACTGAGACTTGGGAAGAGGCATTATTTTCCTAAAGTACCTTGTTAGTGGTTTTGAATCTTGGAAATTCTCTTATCACGGTGTCTTTGTTTCAGTAGATCTCAGATTATTCTTTGGCACCTCATCAGTTACCAACTCTATTTTAGGTCATTCAAGAGGTCCAAGCAAAAGACCTGCTGAGAAGACCTTTTGATTTAATGTTGGTTTTATGTCTCCTTCTGGCGACTGGATTTTGCGTGTTTAGAGGCTTGGTAAGCATAAGGGACCACAATAACATAAAAAAACTTTTAAATCAGATTTTGCATGGCACTAACAAAACATATTTCCTATTAGAGCCTAGTGGAGAAGAAAATGACAACCTAGTCCAGTATTCTTGCCTGGGAAATCCCATGGACAGAGGAGCCTGGAGGGCTATAGTCCATGGGGTTGCAAAAATGTCAGACTTGACTGAGCAACTAAACAACAAATTAGAGCCTAGAGGCCTGGACCTGCTTCCTGCTACCCTCCTACCTTCACCCCAAACCTCTCCTCCCAAAGGGTGGTCCCTTCTGGGCTGTTTCATGCCATCTTCTTGAGGTCCTCAGATCAAGCTCTCCACCAATTAATCTTTTAAGGCTCCTGAAAAATTAGCCATTCCTCTCATTCGTTTGTTTGATGTTTCTGATTGAAATCTCTTTGTTAAGGGTGGTGACTTAAGACTCTAATCAAGCTGGCACAGAGCATCAATGTGTTCTCAGGAGCAGGGAGATGGGATTGAGGACAGGGTATCAGAGGAAGCTGTCAGACTCCTGGCTGTTTCCTAGCTCTGTGGTCTCGGAAACATCACTTAACCTCTCTGATCCTGTTTCTTCCTCTATAAAATAAGAGTACCTACCTTAGAGTACTGTTTGAAGATTAAATGATGACACATCAGACACTTGCAGAGGGCCTTATACCTAAAAAGTACTCAGTAAGTGACTGCTCTATTTTTATTAATCAAGGATCCTTCACAGTATCCCAGTTTCATGGTTTATCCTCAGTAGCAATAAATTTGAGCAGCCAGAATTATATGGTTAATTATATTCAGCTGCAATGACAATACTGTTCTAAGCCTGCTGGCACTGCACAGCTGTTGGGGGGCAGAATGGTAAATGTAAGCTGATGCACCTGATTCATTGTTTTGGGGTCCTTGGGCTGTAAAGGGGCCTGTATGACTGGTAGTTCAGGGCGAGTAGTCCTCAGCGCTGTCTCCCTCTGTGGATCGTCAAAAACTTCCTGGAACAGAGTCAGCTGGTAGGAGTGGCCTAGGGAAAGGATATAAAGGAGAAAGCAGGGCAGAGGCTTTGCTCAGACCAGAGCACTGATAACCATATCTGGTTGGTTGCTGTAATTCCTCAAGTCAAAAGAAGAAAAACAGCAACAATAAAAATGAGCTGCAACTGTTTTCTTGCACAGCCATCTCCATGCCCCTGTGCACATGAGAAAAACATGGGTAAAGTGTGTACCCTTGGAAGGTGGGGCTTTAAGGTTGGGATCCATTTTAACCAAGTCCACCACTGATGTGTTCACATGTGTTACTTAGGTGGGACAACATTTATGGCTAAGGACACCAGGAGTGGTGCCTCAGGGAGGTGGGTTAGAGGGGACTCAGCATAATTAAGATGAATCTGGTATAGAAATGTACTCTTCTTGCAGGGAGTAGTTGGCTAGTTACTCCCGGGAAAAGGGAAGCTGATCATTTAAAACAAGCTGTGCTTTAGTTAGCCAAACCTAGATGTTTAAACTGAACACGAGAAAGATCCCCAGGTACAGAGAATTAGCTTCCATTTCCTTCTCCACTGTTGTCCTCTACTTGATCTCTTTAATCTGTATTTATTTTCTCTCCCTTTTACTGGTGAGCTTCTGAAGCAGCTTTTGTTATATAGAAAGCAGCTTGTGACTAAACTTGGCACATTTAGCCTTATCAGCAAACCTAAGGACCAGATGTGACTGTCTCTTATAATGAACTCATTTTTGTTCTTAGATTGCCTTGGATTGCCCAGCTGAGCTCTGCCGATTATATACGCAATTTCAGGAGCCGTACCTAAAGGATCCTGCTGCTTATCCTAAAATCCAGGTCAGGTGGTTGTGAAGCCTAAGGTTTTTCTAATTGTCTTTAAGAATAGGAAAATGTGATACCATGTAGGAAAGGGGAGTTAACGTTTTCTCATCTGAAAGTGTCTTGTGTGTGTGTGTGTGTGTGTGTGCTTTTCATTAGGCTAGGTTAACTGCCATTTACTGATGGCATTATTTCTCTGTTCTGTGCAGATGCTGGCCTATCTGTTCTATTCCGTCCCTTACTTTGTGATTGCACTTTATGGCTTGGTGGTTCCTGGATGCTTCTGGATGCCCGATATAACCCTGATACATGCTGGAGGTCTAGCTCAGGTACTGAAAATATGCTGTTTACTGGAGAGTTTGGCTGTCATTGGTGGGCATCCAAAAAAAAATACCTCTGCCCTGTGTGTTAGAGAAGGAAATACTTATTAGATATGTCACTCTCTTTGCTTGACAGTTCTTTAGAAGATGTTTCTGCATTATTTAAATCTCAAAATTAACTATCTGGTAGGTGCGCCATCCAGTCATACAGATGAGGAAACTGAGTGAGCAGGATTAAATGATTTGTTCAAGGTCACACACCCAGCGAGCAGCACTGCCATTTTCTACTGCTGTTTCAGTCTCTGAGCACCACAGTTACTAAAAGAGATTTGAGAGCTGTTATCTTTAAGATGTGTCTGAATTTAAGGTTTCCGAAGTCCACTATCTTACCCTACACAGGACTAGGGAAACTGATTTTTAACAAAGTTCAACTCCTGGAAAACAGGGCCTGTCATCCCATTCCTCCCTTCTGCTACTCAGCCAGGCCTCTGGCTTAGAGTAGGTGTTCAGTGAACACTCACTTCATGGAACTGGAAGTGAAATTATTGATGGAAGCATCATACAAAGCATAGTTTTTATAAGATAACCTATTAAACCAACTGATGGTAGAAACAAGGAAGAAAATTATTTTTTTCCTACTATAAAAAAAAAAACAAAAACCAACGGGCTTCCCAGGTGGCGCTAGTGGTAAGGAACCTGCTTGCCAGTGCAGGAGGTATAGGAGATGCTGGTTTGATCTCTGGATTGGGAATATCCCCTGGAGGAGGGCATGGCAAACCACTCCAGTATTCTTTGCCTGGAGAATCCCATGGACAGAGGAGCCTGGAGGGCTACAGTCCATTGGGTTGCAGAGTTGGACATTACTAAAGGAACTTGGCATGAATGCATAAATAAAAAACCCCAGATGAACCCATCTTTTAGAATTGTTATCTTTGTCTTGCTCTTGTCAAGCAGGCCTAATATTGAAGTTTATCTGGAAGCTCTCAGCATATACGGTTAATGATTCTGGTATAATAATTCTGCTGGCAAAAAGACACACTGGAATTTACAGTTTAAAAATGGTAATGGCATTTATAAGTTAATACACTGGGCTCAATCTTTCCAATCTGATGTGCTTAATTACAGAATTAGAGCTTAAATAGGTTGATGCAGTATCCAGTCATGGTTCCTGTCCTTTCCTTGGAGGATACAAGGAAAGAGAACTAGTATTTGCCCTCTTTGCAGACCTCTGAATTACTCTATTTCTCAGGCCTTGGTTTTTGGGTCTTTATTTCCATATCTTTTAATACCCACTATAAGGTGATGGCTTTCAAATTTCTGTCTTTAGCTCAGACTGTTTAGATTCCTGTATTTAATTCCTGAGTCTCTGACATCTCAGATTTGTGTCTAAGATAGGACTCCTGATCCTGCCCACCACTTTTCTTCCACTTCCCCCATCTCTGTAAATAGTCCTTCGTGGCGTCTAGCAGCTCAGGTTAAACACTTGGAGTAATTCTTCACACTTCCCACTCCCTCATCCTCTATCTGTAGCCCATTACTAGGTCTGGTTAGTTCCTACTCCAGAGTTAATTCTCAAACCCACCACTTTTTTTCTTTTGGCCATGTAGCATGTGGGGTCTTAGTTCCCCAATCAGGGATCAAACCTGTGCATCCTGCATTGGAAGCACAGAGTCTTAACCATTTGACTAAAGTCCGCAAATCTGCCACTTTTTTTTTTTTTT
>SJYA01002619.1:0-51449 GCA_006410615.1 Neotragus moschatus | reverse complement strand
CAGGCAAATATACTGGAGTGGGTTGCCATTCCCTTCTCCAGGGGATCTTCCTGACCCAGGGATCAAACCCAGGTTTCCTGCATTGCAGACATATTCTTTACTGACTGAGCCACCAGGGAAGCCCATGACTCTAGCAGAAGTCCTGGGAAGGGCAGTGTGGAGCGCAGAGCAGACGGCAGCGGTTTCAGCCATACACCAGGCCTTGCAGAAATCTTTGGGCTTATCCCTTACCAGCGGATTTGTAAAGGTAGCCTGAGGCTGTGGACTGGATCCTGTAGGTGTCAGAAGAATGTTTCTCCCAACCAGCAGAACAGGGGTAGTCTGAGAATCATGTGTCTGACATACCCGTAGCTCCTAGCTGGGCTGTAACATCTACCTACTCAGAGCATTTGGCCTCAAGAAGACCTAGAAATCATACTGCAATAAGACAGTGCAGACGATGAGAAGGCTGAATTACCATTGTGTGATTTCTGCTTGGCGAATACTTGTTTATGAAATGAATTCTCATTGTGAGAGGACATTTGACACACTCTTCATAGAAGCACTCTCCATAGGCTTGACTAGCACCTCTAGCTTGCAAAACCTACCACTCCTGATTTAGAAGCTTTACGGATTCATGATCCCACTGAGTTTATAAAAATCTGCTTTTACTGGAAGATCTAGTGAACTCCCAAGAACCTGCAACTTAAGAAAAAAATCTTTGAAAAGCTTCTAGGTCAGTACAAGTCAACAGAGAACATAGCTAGTAGTTATGAGGGCCCTCGTTTCAGACCATTTAGGAATCTGCCAAGCCTGCTGCCTTCAGAAATCAGATAAATCAAGAGCTGAAGTAAAATACAGTAAAACCAGGACACATTTGGCATCAAAGAATCCCACTGGGGACTTATTCATAACCCATCTCTTTCCATGTAAAATTAAAGTTTCAAGTCTAATTTGAAAAGTACTGAGTTGGCCAAAACATTCGCTTGGGTTTTCCTTTAAGTTATTTTGGAAACCCATATGAACTTTATTACAGGCTGCTTAGATCTACTCATTAGCCATTTCTATCAGTGGAAGAATTTTTTTCTTCTAAAATATCACTGAAAAGATGTAGTTGATATGGTTAAGAACATGAGCTCTGGAAGCAGACTGGTTCAGCTCTCAGTCTGTCACTGATTAGTTCAGTGACCTTGGTTACTCTTTGTTTCCTCTTCTGTTAAGTAACAGTACCTTCCTCATAGAGTTGCTGCAGGGATTACTTACATGAAGTAATCTCTGCAGAGGGTATAGAGCAGTGCCTGGCACATCAAAAGCTGTGGGCCTCTTTGTTGCATTCATTAATGCTGTTGTTAGAAGATCCCCAGTGAAAGTTTCGAGAAATGTCTTGTGTTTCTCAGAAGATACATGATCTGTAGCTCTGTATGTTGTGTATAGTTACCTAAATATCAGAGAAACTGGAAGCAGCTGTGGGACATATTCACAGTGGGTGTGGCTGGGAGCCTGCCGTGCCATTCAGCAAGCAGGCTGCAGCCATAGAGGCAACGCATGACCCTTCCCACTGGGTTCAGACTCCCTCGTCCCCCTTCTATTCAGGTGCCATGTACTGTCTCACAAAAGGATCTGGAGGCTTATCTGTGGGTAACTTGGTTGTCCAGAGTCGACTCTACTGGGAGGCAAATTCTTGAAGTTTTTTCCTTCATGGAAACCTTTAAGAAACATCTGAGACTAAAGGTTTAGAAAGAACACCAGTAATTGGCATACTAATTACAAATCTCATTTTAATCATTGGCTTCTGATGTTGATTCACCTCTAAACATTTTCATTTAGTTTTAAAACTAGAGTTTGGATTTATTGTCTTTATATGCTTCTTATCCTTTGGTGGAGACAAAGGATTGGCACTGTCAAAGGATCAGCAAGGGAATCTAAAAACAATGTGCCTGGGTTTTCGACCAAGTAGGGTGCCAGCTCACGAACAAGCATTTCAGCTGGGTTTTGTCTGTCTGTGGAAGAACTCCATGTGCTTGGCACTGTCCTAAGCACCTGACAAGAGATCAAGCCATTGAACCTGTGTAACAATCCTATGAGGCGGGCTCCATTATTACCTTGCTTTTCTGGCGAGGAGCCAGAGATAGTTACGTACCTAACACAAGGTCATATTGCTGGGTTTTGGTAGAATTGGGATTTGAAGCTTTCAGTCTGTTTCCAGATTCAGTGTTCTTAACCCCAAGACTATGGTGTTTGTAAAACCCTAAGAAACAGTAACACGGTTCTCGATTAGCTACCATTTGAGCCAAATAGCCTGGCTGTTGTCCCCATGTTCACATTCGTTTTTGCCTACATTTACATGAACACACAAAACTCAGTTCTCTTTTCTGGAACTAAGATTGGGATTTTTATTCAAATTCTTTCCAGGCTGTCTCTGTAAGAAAACCAGAGCTATTAAAATTAAGCCTTTTTTTTTTTTTTGGCCTTTATTGCCTCATTTTCCATCCCAACCATTCATTCGTTAAAAATCATAACCTCTTAAGGTAAAAAATGATTAGAATGAAGTTTAGGAAAAATGATGAGGTGCTCCACCTCACATCACTGAATCCTGGAGGAATTTCTGGGACCTGTAACTTGTACCTGTGATCCTGGCCATGGGTCAGTTCAGTAGCAATAAGGTCACCAGGTCACCAGATGCTAGCAGGATGCTCGGTTGAGCTCTCCAGGCCCTGTTCTAAGGAGGTCTTGTGTGCTGGTGGGAACATCACCAGGAAGCTCAGTGCAGCCCCTTCTCAGCTGTGTACTTTGAAGGGAACCCTTTTCAAGTGAGACTGAGGGTCTTTTGAAACTTCAGCATCCCGGAAACCAGACACCATATACTTTGGGAGGAAGCTGTGGTTGGGTTGCTCACTCAGGTATATGTGAGGCCACTCTAAATACCCTGTCAGAACTATGAGCAGTACCAGAAACTGCAGAAGACCGGCCTCAGGCCTTCTTTTAACTAGAAATGCAATCATCTTGGGCTTCCCTGGTGGCTCAGATGATAAAGGATCTGCCTGCAGGAGACCTGGGTTCGATCACCTCTGCCCCTTATTAAATAATTCTGAAGCAAAAGGCCTACTAAAATAGGTGTAAAAATAGAGTAATGCCTTGTAGAAGCTTTTCGTATTTTGAGTCACAAGACCATTACTGTTGAACGTTTATTGAGCTCTAACAATGTAAGAGGTGCCACACAAAAATTCAGACACAGTACCTGCCCGATGGGCTTACAATCTAAAGGACATGATCATTTTTTAATGTTCCCATGAGTTTGCTGTTTGTGAAAATGAGGTATTAACTGCACTGGTCAGTGCAGGAAAAGAGCCTATGATATTAGACTTTTTAAGCAGGTTCCCTATGCAAGTAGGCATGACTGTTCATATTATTCTCTTAAACTGTGGTTTGCATTTCCCCAAATTTGAGATATATTTAAGTCTGAAAAGACAGACAAACGCACATTTCTGAAAATCAGGTGTCAAATCTGGCACCTAGTCCAGAAGAAAAAGCCTGGTTATATATTCAGAAAAATATTTTTATTCAAAATTGGCCCTGGGGAAAAAAAAATAGTGATGGGGGGCGGGGGCGGGGGCGGCTAAGTTTCTGTTGGGGGATTCTTAGAATGTCCACAAGAGCAGGTCCTCAGGGCAGCCTCTCAAAGGCCCTTAACTCTTTTGTAAGCATTTGGTGGGTTGTGTTTGGGCATTGGCGCTGGGGGTGGTGTGTTTGAGGATACAGCCCTCTCAGTGGCTCACAGATCACCAGGCAGATGATTCCTGCCTTGGCACTGGCCTTTGTCCTTGGCAACACACCACTCAGGCTAATTTAATGCCTATCTCCATAGAAGAACAAGACTACCAGACGCCTCAGGATGTATCAGGCATTTTGTGAAAATGTAACCTGTTACAATGCCTGTTGCTGATGCCATCCATATACATACTGCTTTATGAAAACTTGTCCTTTTCTTGTCATAAAGGCAAGTGCTCAAGTAACACTTCTGTTCTGTTAATCACTTAGCAGCATAAACTGATTTCACATGGAAGGAAATTTAAGATAATTTATACGTATTTAAAGCAAGTTATTTCATTTTCATTCTCATGATTTCTGTCCTTTTATCTTTTGTCTCTTTGCTCTGATCCTGATAAACTAATAAGTCACCACTTACTACATTTAAATTCCCAGTCCTTTATTCATGTATATCTTGAGTTTCAGTTATGATATGAAATAAAGACTCCAGGGCTGCATTTTGTAATGATACAAGGATCCTGAGGAAATACTTTCACAGAAGCCTTTTTCTAATACAATTTTCACCTGTGCTTATGAAAAGTCTCAAAAAAGGCCAACTGGCACGTTCTGGAATGTATGTTCTGAGCAGGTATCTAAATACAAGTGGGAAGTGCTTGCCTTTCTGTTTTGTAAATTCAGCTTATGCTGACAAGCTGGACATCTCAATAATTTGATGTGAAAAAATTGCGCGCGTGTATATTTGCCATTTTATAAAAGTGTGAACAAATCCAAACCCCCACCTTATCTTACAAAACAACTCTTAGTCTTTTTTAAGTTCCATGAAAAACAAATATACAAGTAAAAAAACAAGCAAAATGCATAATGAAGGGCTTTGAGCTCTTGCTCCAAGGAGTAGGTGAAAGAATTGATATAAATGAAGCTGAGGTTTTCAGAGCTTCTCTTTAAATAGCCATGCTAAAAATATTTCAGCTGTCTAATCTCTGTACTTGCTTCATTTTTACTAGAACACATTGTGTGAGCCGCAGCTGAGTTCCTATATAGGATATCTCCAGAATGCAAATCAGGACAAGGCAGATTTTATTCAGATTTTTCTTTTGTAAATTGAGCCACTATTGTTTGGTATGGGGCTGGGCGGGGTGGGCACTAGATGGGTTAAAAATCAGTTAGCCTGATAAAGACATGCTAAAGAAGGCTTACTTTATTTGAATGGTTATATCAAGACTGACCCCAAGATCAAAGAAATATTGAGGATTCTGGATTGTTTGAAAATCTGGTTTTGAGGGCACAGGAGCGTGGTCTGCATGGACCATTAGGAACGCATTTGAACACAGAACTTATGCTTACCTCACTCCCCCCCCCCTTTTTTTTTAACATGACAGGCTCAGTTTTCTCACATCGGTGCTTCTCTTCATGCTAGAACTGCTTATGTCTACAGAGTCCCTGAAGAAGCAAAAATCATTTTTTTAGCTTTAAACATAGCATATGGAGTTCTTCCCCAGCTCCTGGCTTATCGCTGTATCTACAGACCCGAATTCTTCATAAAAACAAAGGCAGATGAAAAAGCTGAATGAAAACATTGTTTTATGTTCTTTCTCTCCAGATGACTGACTTTTGCTATCTTGGTACCTATATCTGGCCCCATTCCACTCTCTTCTTGCACAAGAACATTTGCGAATACATCAGTTCTTGCTCTGTACTCTGTATCATAGGAATTATGTGGGTAAATCTTTTTTTGAAGGAAAGTTGAAGTTATTCAGAAAGTCTGTTTAAAGAAATACAATTCAGGGTATTTGTGAATAAACAACCACCTATCTAAATATTCTGTTTGTATATATTAAATATAAGTGTGAAAAACTACAATTTAGCTCCTATAATAATGAACATGAAAAGGAAACTATTCGAAAGTGAAAATGGCCTATGCATATTAAAAATTTCAAACTAGCAAATACATATTGGAGGAATATTTTTGCATATAAGATGTATATGCTGTATGATCAACCTCAATATAAAAGACAAATTATCAGAGCATTTAAAAATGTTGTTTGAAAAGTGTTTTCCCAAGGAAAGTGAATTATTCACTGGGGTTTCAAAAACTGCTTTCACTGAAATTTTTTATTGAGTCTAAACAGTTAAGAAGGGATCTATAACTTTATTATTACCTTTATTTTACTGGTGACTGGAAGTATTTCTGTTGTGTTTCTGTGTATATTAATAAATTATCTTTGGCCTTTTATGAAGACAAATCTTATTAAATTTGAAACATTTTGTGTATTTTATTTTTCAGAAAAAGTTCTGTGGTCTTTAGCTTTTTTGTTTTAAAAATCTGTCAGTTATACGTTCCAATTCGAAATGTCATCTATGTTCTCCTTATGTTTTAGTGTGAGCGATGAAGAGGACTTTTGATGAGTTAATTAAATTTCCTTAATTTTAAATTAAAATATTCAAAATTAAAAAGTACCTTGTAAGGACAAAGAACTGGACTGGCATTCCTACTCTCTTTTAAATGAACTGTTCATCATGTGGAAGTGTGAGTCGAATACAATAGAGGAAAATCAGTATTTGTTAAATGAGAGAAACAAACCTAAAACACAGCCGCCTCCTCAGTGCCCAGGAGTGGTAAGTGGATCTGTACTCTTACGCCCTCAGGTGCCATCTTCACCACTCCCATCATCACCAGCATCATCACTAATGGCCCTAAGCTTTCAGAGTTACTCACATTTTTTCCTTCATGCTATTTACTAGCTCGTCACCAAAATAAGAAAACCTAAAAGAAAATGGTGTCCAGATCAGTGCATGGATAATGTCCAGTGTGAATTTAGGGGTCCACTGAACTGGTAAGTAACACAGATACGCAAGCAGTCATGTAGCCAGTTCCTCTCCCTACCCCCCAGTGTTAAAAAAAAAAAAGACAAAAAACAAATACAAGTCCTAAAACCCAGAGTGTTTAAAAAAAGAAAAAGCCTCACCTGCACTTGATTCTCTTATCAGCTTGCTGTTAACAATTTTTGCTTTAATATATGAATTACATTAATACCTCACATTACATATATGAAGCCAAATTACACTAACTTAGTTGTTTACAACCTCAACTCTTACTCCCAGTACACATTCCAATAAATTTATTCTGTAAAAACAATACATTTTTTTGTTTTTGATTTTTTTTTACAGTAAACTTTTCAACTACAAACCTCGAATACGCGAAAGATGTTCCAAGGACAAGCATAACAGGATTGATAAAACCCAAACTGACTAAATGTGTTCTCACAATATAAGTTGGCATAAAAATAAATAAAATTTTCTATTATCACAATTGCAACAATAATGTACACATAATAATGGTTTGTGGATGAGTATTAACTATTCTAATTCTAGTTCCAAAAAAAAACCAACAGATCGTTTAAAAGTCTATATTTAAAAGTCAATGCTTTGTCTTACTTCCCATAGGGCTACTGCTGAGTCCAGCTTTAAAATGTAAAGTATCCAGCTTGAGTGATTAGCTCAAATTGTATTGGCATTGGGAGAAAATAAATCACTGCCTTTATCTTGGAGTAACACAAAAGACTCACTTAACTTCACATATAGAAACTGAGTTTGTGTACGTAACAACATGAGTTTTGAGAAGTATAAGTTGTCAACTAGCTATTTCTAATACGGAAAAGGTATTTTACAGTATGATTCAACTTTACACATGGCCTCAAAACTGAAGGACAATTTTAAGTTCACCTTCAATATGCCAACATTATGTATCTAGGAATTGGTTCCTGGGTTCTGTCACAGAGAAGAAATCCCTTAAGCATTATGTTGAGTGGTCCTTTTAAAAAATGCTAATTTATATTTAACTGAGTGGTTGGTGATGGTGGAGTAAAAGGCAGAAGAATGATGAACATAACTGCCTTGATAAAGGATCCTAGACTTGTATAAGCTTGTGCAAAAATCCTGATAATCCTTAGTGGTTAAGGGCAACTTCATGCAACCAAATAACATGAAATTAAGTCAATAACCTTAAAAAAGGCTAAAATGTCTTTTTTTCCCCCAAACACATCAGAGAGGAATGTGAATAATGTACATACAAACTGGGGTTCTGTCAATGACAACAAGGACTATGTGTTGGTTCATATCAAATCCGAGAATATTGGACAACCAAACGTATAACCTTCTTGTGGTTTTCTTAGTATGCAGCATTCATTATGGTAGTTAGGTCTGGAAAAAAACACAAAGAAAACAAGTCTTTAGATGATTCTGGATATTAACAATATAACCTACCCACATCTTTATACTATATACCTGGATTTTTTGAGATTCCAATTTGCATTCCAGCATTAACAATACTTAGCAAGAATAGTCTCTAAGGGTTTGCTTTATACCCATCAGTGCAAAAAGCTAAAGGAAAAACTAGGGCATTTTTAGTGTAAACTTTGTCTATTGTCTGGCAGGACACTGAAATACTGTGCACTCTGTAAAACTCTAGGACAATGCATTGCTGGGATACATAAAATTAAGGCGAAAATGGAGATAATCCAACTTTGTGAGGATTCTGGTATCACAAAGAAAGGTAAATTTCTTAAAATTTTAAAAGTATTTGCAGAACTGCAAATTATTCTGTGTCATATTTATAACTTAATTACTTGTGACAGTATGGCTCAATGAAATACAAGAGTTAATAATATTAAGTCAAGATATACAAAGAGAAAGGAAGCCTAAATTTTTGTCAAGTTTAGATTGCTTCCATTTGACAAAGATAAAATACTTCCATTTCCTACAAGGATTGTGTTTTAGTTTGGGTCCCACTTTTAATTGTGTCACGTTACATTTCCCGACCGGGATGCTATTTTTGTTTTCTTCATCATTAACCCAAATACATTAACCCCCTTAGTACTGTTCTTGTGGGATAAATGAAAGAGGGAACTTGGGCCCCCAATACTTTTTCTGAAAACAGCCTGCTTCAGCTCTTCACTTTACTAAGTGAATGAACTTGTTTGTAGTATGCATGTCGTCATTCATGGGTATGGTTTTCACTTATGTAGCTGAACTCTACCCTGCACCATACATAATATACAACTAATTCCAGAACCTTCAAAGAGGAAAGTTTCTAAACCTACTATCCCCTCAAGATAGCAGAAATACATTTCTTACTCTTCTTTGTTCTTACCAAAATGAGAAAGCCAATCTTAAAAAAAAACATTAAAAATCTATGAACTTGGAAGATACAGTGCCTGGTGACTCCTCATTATTTATTAACAAAGAAAAGCGCTAGAAATAAGATCATACTCACAGGCCTTAGAGGATTTTCCTTCCTTGTGAAGGATGAAAACACCCATTAAAACAATGAAAAACTTAATCAACCAAAGAAACTTCTTTAACAATGTCTTTTTATTAATATTAACGTGAAAGGTAATACATTCTATGTTTATATGGGTAGAAAACTCACAGTAACNCAAAGAAAAGCGCTAGAAATAAGATCATACTCACAGGCCTTAGAGGATTTTCCTTCCTTGTGAAGGAGGAAAACACCCATTAAAACAATGAAAAACTTAATCAACCAAAGAAACTTCTTTAACAATGTCTTTTTATTAATATTAACGTGAAAGGTAATACATTCTATGTTTATATGGGTAGAAAACTCACAGTAACAACTACTCAATCTATGTTGAAGAATATTTTTAAAACACATGGTCTGATGGTAGCCTCAGAATAGTATTAGTGTCCCCAACACAGTGAGAGTGGTATCAGAATGTGACTATAACTTTAAGGACACACTTTTTGGGTGGAGGTACTATTAAATGGGTGCTTAATATTAATAAAGTCAAATTACAAATAAATTTTTTACCTTCTCATACCATAATCACTCTATCTGCATATGAAAAAAATACCTTGCTCATTCACACTGGTGGATATTCTGAACAGTGTTCTGTTTGCTAGACTACAGATCTCCTCCACATAAGCAGCTAGAACTTGTGCCTTTATCCACTGGCTGCCATGCTCAATGCCACGCTAGTTTCATACTGCACAATGGCTGGCTAATGCACTGGGTTCTCTCTTGAGGCATTTCAGTGTGAAGTACACTAACAGGCTGAAGGATACCCAGAACATAGTAAGCAGAAGTTACAGGCTGGAGAAGTCATAGGGTCTTTTTATGGAGTACCAATTTTTCTTGGAAATATGACAGATAATATGGTTACTCAGACTTGGGTATTTGGCATTTTGTCAAAAATAAATGAAACGAGCCTATTACTTCATGGAAAATGACTGACAGTAGTCGTTGCTAATGATAAAATTTGGGCTTTTAAGTGAAGATTAGGATTCTAGAAAACTTAAATCCTCTCTAAAATCATCAGCTTCCCAAAATGTAAAGATTTGCTTTGGCGAGGGACAAGATAGTGATATTTAAAATGTGATTTAAAAGATTTCATAGTGAAATATTTGGAAAACTTAAGTAACTCAGGGAACAAATATTTTCCAAATGTGAAAGGAAATTCATAGTGCCAGATAGTCCAATGGATTTTAACCAAACAGAATATAAGAGGTTCAGATTCGACACTGCAACTAACCTCTAAGAAATGACCACTTAAAGAATTAGAGTAATATCAAAGAATACACACAATGACCTGAATAGACTATTAAAATATTCCTATCTCTATTTTCAACTACATGTCTATGAAGACATTTTCTTCTTCTATTTCAACCAAAATAACATATCACAACAGTCTGAATATAGAAGCAGATATGAGAATATGGCCTGAGGGTTTCTATTAAAGCAAACATTAAAGATATATATTTTTTTAAATGTAAAAAAGTATATAATTTTTCTCAAGAACTTTTTTTGGGGGAAAATGTATTTTTCACAAAAATGTGTTATTTTATGTTCAATAATGGGTTTACTATTATTTTGAAGTAAATAAATATCCTTAAAATTTTATTTTTATTTCTAATTAAGTAAATATCAATAGCTGTAACAAAAACTCTTTGGGGCCCTCAATAACTTCTAAGAGTAGTAAAGGGGTCCCAAGACCAAAAACCTTGATAAACTACCAGCTTGGAATAAATGAGAGTGAATGGTGAAAAGTGAGGCTAAAAAGATAAACTAAGGTGAGAGTGATAAGGCCATTTCATGTGGAAATCAGGAGACTGGGCCTGATGTGGAGGGCGCCAGTAGCACCAGATGGTAGGAAGAACAACAGGTCCTGAGCCAGAAGAATAAAGGCAGGAACACTGGTTAGTGGCAACAGTGAACCTTCCGGCTGTCCGCCCCACATTTATTCTGTTCTTTGCTCCTCCCCACAACTATGTGACATCCTTGTGATTTGAGAACTTGACTCCAGTGTCAGGGATGGGCAGAACCTGACTGGTCTATCTCCTTGTTGTCAGTGCTTGGTTCAGGGTGGGGCAGCTTTCTGACATGGATCTCAGTGACACCTGCCTCCTTAAATTCATACCCCTGTGTAACACCCTACCTTTTAGAGTAGGTTATATCTTGTGACATTCGTCTAATGAACTGAATGAGGCAAAAGTGATGGGATATTGAATCTGAGATCGGAGAACAAAAGGTTGACTTCCGTGTTGCTCCCACCCTTTCTCTTGCTAATGAAGCCAGCTGCCATGCTGGAGCCGCCTTATGGAGAGACTCATGTGGCAGGGAACCAAGGGAGGCCTTTGGCCAACAGTCAGTGAAGCACTGAAGCCCTCGATCCAATAACTATGAGTGACCAAATCCCGCCAACAATTTCCTGTGTGAGCCTGGAAAAGGACCAAGCCCCAAGCCAAGCCTCAACTCAAAAATGATTTGAGCTCCTGCTAATACATTAATTGCAGCTTTGGAGAGATGTGGAGATAGAGGTATCAACAAGTTACATCTATTTTGGTTCCTGACCCATAGAAAATGCTATTTTAAGCCACTGAGTCTTGGAGTTACTTGTTCACGGCAAGAGGTATTAACACAGCAGGTGCATTATCTGCATGGTGTCCTGGCCACAAAGTCACGTCCACTTCAGTGAGNAAGTTACATCTATTTTGGTTCCTGACCCATAGAAAATGCTATTTTAAGCCACTGAGTCTTGGAGTTACTTGTTCACGGCAAGAGGTATTAACACAGCAGGTGCATTATCTGCATGGTGTCCTGGCCACAAAGTCACGTCCACTTCAGTGAGTCAAGAAGGGAGTTCTATGTGCCCTGCAGCCTGCCCCTTTCTGCTCGTGCTTCTGGTAGAGGAAGGATGAAGGCAGAGAGCATCCAGACATAAAGGGAGTCTTGGAAATTCTATGGGCTCCTTGTAAGAACCTCTTCTTCCTTCACCAATATATGTAACTTCCACCCCACCCTCTGCCCCGAGACAATAATCCTTTCAAGTGCTCCTCTGGTGGCTCAGACATTAAAGAATCTGCTTGCAATGCAGAAGACTCAGGTTTGATCTCTGGGTCAGGAAGATCCCCCAGAGAAGGGAATGGCTACCCACTCCAGTAACACCCTCTGCCCTGAGTGATCAATCCTTCTTCCTGCCACAAGATGGGCTCCAGAGCATCTATCACATCCTGGACTCTCATCCCTGACACTTTGTTGTGTTCATTTACAACTTCAACTCTTAAATGCCAGCCTCCCCTCTGCCCCCAATTCCTTAGTCTCTTCCACTGGGTCCCTTGGATATTACAGTCAGTTCAGTTCAGTCGCTTAGTTGTTATCTGATTCTTTGTGCTGATGGACTGCAGCACGTCAGGCTTCCCTGTCATCATGCTCTCCCAGAGCTTGCTCAAACTCATGTCCATTGAGTTGGTGATGCCATTCAACCATCTTATCCTGTCATCTCCTTCTTCTCTTGCCTTCAATCTTTCTCAGAATCAGGGTCTTTCCAATCAGTTCTTCGCATCAGGTGGCCAAAGTATTGGAGTTTCAGCTTCAGCATCAGTGCTTCTAGTTAATATTCAGGACAGATTTCCTTTAGGATTGACTGGTTTGCTCTCCTTGCAGTCCAAGGGACCCTCAAGAGTCTTCTCCAACACCACAGTTCAAAAGCATCAATTCTTCAGCGCTCAGCTTTCTTTATAGTCCCAACTCACACATCCATACATGACTACCAGAAAAACCTTAGCTTTGATGAGACGGACCATTTTTGGCAAAGTAATGTCTCCGCTTTTTAATACGCTGTCTAGATTTGCCATAGCTTTTCTTCCAAGGAATGTCTTTTATTTCATGGCTACAGTCACCATCTGCAGTGATTTTGGAGCCCCCAAAAATAAAGTCTCTCACTGTTTCCCCATCTATTTGCCATGAAGTGATGGGACCAGATGCCATGATCTTAGTTTTCTAAATGTTGAGTTTTAAACCAGCTTTTTCACTCTGCTCTCACTGTCATCAAGAGGCTCTTTACTTCTTCGCTTTCTGCCATAAGGGTGGTGTTATCTGCATATCTGAGGTTATTGATATTTCTCCCAACAATCTTGATTCCAGCTTGTGCTTCATCCAGCCTGGCATTTTGCATGTACTCTGCATATAAATTAAATAAGCAGGGTGACAATATACAGCCTTTACGCACTCCTTTCCCTATTTGGAACCAGTCTGTTCTTCCATTTCCAGTTCCAACTGTTGCTTCTTGACTTGCATAATTTCTCAGGAGGCCAGTAAGGTCGTCTAATATTCTCATCTCTTGAAGAAGAATTTTCCACACTTTGTTGTGATCCACACTGTCAAAGCCTTGGGCATAGTCAATAAAGCAGAAGTAGAAGCTTTTCTGGAACTCTCTTGCTTTTTTGATGATCCAACGAATGTTGGCAATTTGATCTCTGGTTCCTCTGCCTCTTCTAAAACCAGCTTGAACATCTGGCATTTCACAGTTCATGTACTGTTGAAGCCTGGCTTGGAGAATTTTTAATACTTTGCTAGTGTGTGAGATGAGTACAATTGTGCAGTAGTTTGAACATTCTTTGGCACTGCCTTCTTTTGGGATTGGAATGAAAATTGACTGTTTCCAGTCCTGTGGCCATTGCTAAGTTTTCCAGATTTGCTGACATATTGAGTGCTGCACTTTCACAGCATCATCTTTTTGGATTTGAAATAGCTCAACTGCAATTCTGTCACCTCCGCTAGCTTTGTTTGTAATGATACTTCCTAAGGCCCACTTGACTTCGCATTCCAGGATGTCTGGCTCTAGGTGAGTGAACATTGTTGTGGTTATCTGGGTCATGAAGATCTTTTTTGAATAGTTCTTTTGTGTATTCTTGCCATCTCTTAATATGTTCTGCTTCTGTTAGTTCCATACCATTTCTGTCTTTTATTGTGCCCATCTTTGCATGAAATGGTCCCTTGGTATCTTTAATTTTCTTGAAGAGATCTCTAGTTTTTTCCATTCTATTGTTTCCCTCTATTTCTTTGCATTGATCACTGAAGAAGGCTTTCTTTTCTCTCCTTGCTATTCTTTGGAACTCTGCATTCAGATGGGTATATCCTTCCTTTTCTCCTTCGCCTTTTGCTTCCCTTGAAAATTACAGTCAGCCATCAGCAAACCTTCTTCATTCCCAAGATACTTTATTCATCTACTTGTTCTAACTGCAATCTAGCTTCACCCTGGAGATCCTGCTGATGCTTTCTCTGCAACCCCCAGGTGGTAACCTTCTCCTCTGCCGCAGCTCTCATACTAGAGGCCTTGGAGGTGGGGAAGGTGACCTTGACCTTACTACTATTTCTAGCTATTCTTCCTCTCTCTGTGCCTCCCCCCAGGAGAAAAATCCTTCTGGACTTTAGTCTCAACGCTGTAAGATGCCACCCCTTCCCTACTGCAGTCTTCTCCAAGACTCCCAGTCACTCTCCCTGACTCCTTGAAGATGTCAGCTCTGGCTCACTGTCATTCAGCATCCTAACTGCTGGATGTCAACATGCACAGAGACTGTCTTTGCAACACTCTAACTTCTTAGTTCCTGGACTTCCTCTTCCCTAAAAATATTGTCTGCTACCTTACCTTAGCTGCTCATTTCCATGGTTATTTAAGCAATTTTCAACCACTGAGAGCATTTGTAAATACTAGGTCACTGATTTTGGGGGGAAAATTATGCTTCTCTGATGGCTCAGAGGATAAAGCAACTGGCTGCAATGCAGGAGAGCTGGGTTTGATCCCTGGGTTGGGAAGATCCCCTGGAGAAGGAAATGGCAACCTACTCCAGTATTCTTGCCTGGAGAATCCCATGGACAGAGGAGCCTGGCAGGCTACAGTCCACAGGGTCGCAAAGAGTCAGACACGACTGAGTGACTTCACTTTCACTTTTCACTTTCATGGGAACACTGTAGGTTGGAGTTTTCAATGGCATTTAATGAGCAGAGGCCAAGGGTACTAAACGTTCTGCAATGTGAACAGGGCTCACACAATGAAAACCTGTCTTACTGAAGACATCAAGAGCACTGGCCCTGCCGCCTGCTTCCGTAATTCCATCTAGACATCTGACTATTTCATCTCTACTTGTCTTTCCAGCCCATTCCCTTTACCTAGTACTCTAACTCCAAGAACTCTTTGATACTCAAAATCTGTTGATCCTGTCCCTTCCTCACATCCGTGTTTCCCTCTGAACATGTTTTGGATTCCATGTGTCCATCATAATTAATCTCTTCCCCACATACACCCTCAACTCCCTTGCCTCAAACTTCCTTTACTTTGCTTTCTGGGCAAACTCCAATTCTGGATAAACTCGGTTCTTTGCTTTTCTGTGATCGCACAATTGAATGCACCTGGAGAAAAACACACAGCCATCTGAATGTTCTTAAATTAATGACCACTAACCTTGAGTGGGCCCTTCCTGCTGTTCCAAAGTCCAGTTACTTTTGTATTCTAACTATTTTATCCCTTTTCCTCCTCTTGAAATTTCAACACTTCTTCCTGCTCTCACTCTCAATTGTTGACCTTGCTTCCTAAGGAGACAGAAGCAATCAGATGAGAACTTTTACAAGCTCTCACCCCAGGTACCCACTTACCTGCCCCCACGCCCAACAGGAGGAAAACACAGAGTGTTGAGCACAGAGGCAGGTAAATTACTGTTTCAGTACATGAACTAAGGCAGCCCCTCCAGATGTGCACTGGATTTTATGCCTGTTTGCCTTCTGGAAAGCCCTACTCTGGCAATTCTTTCCTACATTATTATTTTGTGATCATTCTACATTTGGATCATTCTTATCAGCCTATATGCTGCAAATTCTCCCATCAAGAAAAAAAGCCCCTCTTAACCTTCTATCCTAGACTGTGTCTAAAGAATATCTGAGGGAAAAAAAATTAGGCTGCCTGTGTGTGTGCTCAGTCATGTCCAACTCTTTGCAACATGGAGTGTAGCCCACCAGGCTCCTCTGTCCATGGGATTTCCCAGGCAAGAATACTGGAGTAGGTAGCCACTTCCTTCTCCAGGGGATCTTCTAACCCAGGAATTGAATACGTCTCTTGCGTCTTCTGCATTGACAGGCGGATTCTTTACTACTGTACCACCTAGAAAGCCCCCCACATTAGGCTACTTGCCCTATAAGATATCAGGACACATTATAAAGCTACTATAATTAAGAAACTGTAGTACTGACCAAAGGAACAGAATAGAGAACCCAGAGAGACCCATGGCTACATAACAGATGACATTGCATATCAGAGAGGAATAGAGACTGTTTAATACACGGTGCTGGTTAAATGGTTATGTGGGGAAAATGCAGTGGGATCCTATCTTGTACCCCACACAAAGATCAATTCTAGATGGATTAAACACTAAAATGTTAAAAATAAAAGTTTACAATTTTAAAATGAAATACAGGAGAATATCTTTCTGACTTTGGGATAGGAATGGATGTCTTAAACAATACAGAAAAATGATAACCATAACAAGAAAATTTTGATATATCTGACTAAATAAAATGAAGAATGTCTATTCACTAACAGGTATCATTAAGAAATTGAACAGAAAAGCCACAAACTTGGAGAAGATGTCTGTAATGCACATGACCACCCATGTTTGTTAGAATCCAGAGTATGTAAAGGAGCCCTTTACATGTCAGTAGGAAAATAAATTCAATAAGAAAATAGGCAAAATTTGCAAATCAAACACTGCACAAAAGAGGAAGCACAGGTGGTCAAACAGGTAAAAAGAGGCTCAACTTCATTATTGCTCAAAGAATCACAAGTTAAGACTAGAATTTTCACCCACTATATTGGGAAGAATTTTAAAGTCTGACAATGACAAGTGAGTCACAGGGAACTCATACATGGATAGTGGAACATAAGCTGGTCCAACAACTTAGGGACGTAATTTGGTATTATCTTATAAACACCATAAAAACAGTTGTGACTCAGCCTGTCCAGTCTGAGTTTACATACCCTTAAAGAAACCCTTGCATGTGTACACTAGGAGACAATATGGAAATATTCACAGCAACACAGTTTCTAACTGCAAAAAGCTGGAAATGACCAAAATGCCTGTCAACAGAAGGATGAATAAAGAAGTTGTGATATACTCATAGAATTGAGTATTATAAGGTAATGAGAAATGAGTAAACTACACATAACCCCATGAAGGAATCTTGGAAGCACAGTGGTGAGTAAATGTCATCATTTTTTTTTTAAAAAGCTCAAAAAGGAGCAAAATTGAATTATTGTTTAAGTATATACCTGTATGTTAGGCATGGGGTAAGTTTTTGAAAATGGAAGGAAATGGTAAATACAACACTAGTGGTTATCTCTGGATAGGAAGAAGATGGGATGGCAAAGAACATGTCAATGGATACAAGTTATTGTTATATTCTACTTTTGGGGTTGAGTGGTAGGGTCTCTGGTATTGCTTACTACTTGATTTTATATATATCCTTTTGTATGTAAAATTATATTATTAGACACAGGGTAGAAATAAAAAGATCTTAGGCCCTTGCTTCTAACTCAGGCCCTGACAAGCCGTGTGACCCTGCCCATCCTTTCGGCTTCAGCTCACCCAGCTACAAAGTGCAGAGCACCTGGCACCTGCCTCCTGGGATCTGCGTGAGGATTAAGTGCAGGGACAGCACTGAGCACAGTATGGGCACACAGTCAAAGTGTTAGCCGCTACCACACTGCTGCTCTTGCTACTTCCAGTGGCAACTGTCTTCTGTGTGGCTTTCAAGATATTAAAGTAGAGATGGTTTCTTTAACAGAAAAATGAATCTACAATGCAAGAGATACAGAATGGGAAGCCATCAGTCATATATGACAGTTGAAGCCATGAGAGTGCCTAAGATGGACAGAGGGGAAACTTTCAGATTAGAAGTGTGCCAAAGACAGCCTGGAGGAAAGTGCTCTAGAAAGAGAGTGAGAAGAAACTGCGAGAAGCAGAAGAGACTAGTGAGCTGGAGCACAGTGAGAAGGAGAAAGTGGTCAATGGTACTAAATGCTGCAGACTAAGACTAAAGCAGACGCTAGGTTTGGCAATGGGAGGATCATTAAGGACCTTTACAAGAGCAGTTTCAATGAAACAGCAAAGGAGAAACAAGAGTGTTGGGGGTTAAGCCATGAGTGGGTGAGACAATGGACACTGGGAGGAAAAAAATAACTTTTTAAGAAATTAGAGATGAAGAGAAAGGTGGAACGAATAGGACATATAGTAGAAGGGAGGTATCTATAATGGGAAAGTGAAAGTGAAAGTCGCTCAGTCCTATTTGACCCTTTGCGATCTAGAATTCTCTAGGCCAGAATACTGGAGTGGGTAGCCTTTCCCTTCTCCAGGGGATCTTCCCAACCCAGTGATCGAACCCACATCTCCTGCATTGCAGGCAGATTCTCTATCAGCTGACCCACAAGCTGCTGCTAAGTACTTCAGTTGTGTCCGACTCTGTGCGACCCCATAGATGGCAGCCCACCTGGCTCCGCCGTCCCTGGGATTTTCCAGGCAAGAACACTGGAGTGGGTTGCCATTTCCTTCTCCAATGCATGAAAGTGAAACGTGAAAGTCAAGTCGCTCAGTTGTGTCCGACTCTTAGCGACCCCATGGACTGCAGCCTACCAGGCTCCTCCATTCATGGGATTTTCCAGGCAAGAGTACTGGAGTGGGGTGCCTTTGCCTTCTATGTGACGCACAAGGGAAGCTCCTATAAGGTGAGGGAGACCTAATACTGTTTAGAGGCAGAGAGTAAGGAGCAGTGGGAAAGAAAGGAAAGGCACAGGAGAGAGGGGGGACAAGAGATGGGGGTGAGGCAGTAACCTTGGAGAAGGTAGGAGGAGATGATATTCTGGACTCTGACGATAGAAAGGTAGAGCTTAGTGCTTCTCAAACTGTCATGTGTGGATGAATAACTTGGGAGTTTAGTTAACACACAGATCTAGGGTTGAGCCTGGATTCTGCATTTCTAACAAGTCTCCAGATGATGCTGATGTTACTGGTCTGCAGGCTGCACATGGGGAAGTAAGGGTGTAGACTGACTCCTTCTTTGTCACAGGAAGTGCAGCCAGATATGAAGTTGGTAGTAAAGGGGAGACATGTGGTAGGAGTTTTTGCTATATGCATATTAAAGATACCAAGGGTGAAGGTAGCAGGTAAGATAAAAAGAAAACCGAGTCTAAGTCAGGTACTCAAGCCTTTGGTGACTGTTAGCAGCTCAGTGTCCCTGGGAGGGCTATGTGTGTAGGTAATGAAAGGGGTCTATTTACTGGAGAGGTCCAGAGAAGGCAGGCAGGCAGAGGACAGACTGATGCTGCGCTGTGTAAGAGGAACAAGTAGTTAGAATTGTTATAACTTGGGAATAAACATGGGTTACTGGAAGCAGGAGACAGTACTGACAAAAGCAGACCAGAAATGAAATCAGAACTGAAGAGTAATAACTCATTTTATGGATACTGTTTTAAAATGATTTGCTGCTGTCCAGTTAGTCTTCATAAAGATCCATGGAAAATGACCAGGGGCAAATCTGCTTTCACTAAAACTTTTATAAATGTTGACTTGCCTGTGACCTTGAAGTTACTGACAGAGGTTAACACTAGTGAACAAGATTCAAAGTGGATAACTTTCCCCCTTGGTTACTTTAAACATTTACATTCACATATAGTTTGAAGATTTAAATATTTAAAGTCCCCTGGGTATAAGAAATACAACTGTCAAATTCTGAGGTGGCATTTCATCATTTCAGTACTTCATGCCTAACTTTTCAAAAACTCACAAGCTGCTGAAGTTAGTTTAAAAGAGAATAAACCTGTTTGAGTTCCAAACTGATGGGCAGGTATAATTCTGACCTGGCTGTCTTTTGTTCTCAGGCTGTGAGCAGCTCATCACTTATTCAGGAGCAGGGCATGAATGTATAGGTCCAGCTGAGCATGTTCTCCGTCACCAAGGCCCTATTCTGAGGCAGAGTGCCTTCCAGGTGAACAGGAAGGTAGGAAATGTTACAGGCATATTCTTACCCCTTCACTGGTTTTTTGCAAGTCTGAAGTTGTGTTTCTTGTGTCATTGCCGGCATCTCCACCCTCAGAGCTGCTTTTATTTTCCTCTTCTTTGCAGTCTTTGTCATCTTCATCTCCTGGAGATTTCCGGGACTGTTTAGAGGATTTCTAAAGGTTTAGACAAGTTAAAAATTATAGTCAAAAGTAGAGCCCTGAATGCACAAATGCAAGTGAGAAATGTAGGAACAGCTGGCTTATGTCCAGTTTGTGTGGCATGATACAGGATACAGCATGATACAACATGCAGAGTACTAAGACTGAGCTAGACAAGCCTGGACAAGTCATCTCACCTCCCTGGGCCTCAGTTTCACCAGCTGGAAAGGAAGTAGAGGTGGACTAGTAACCTTTTAGTTCTTCCCAGCAGTGTGATATGAAGGGCAGAAAATGAAGAGTCATACACCTGGAACACTACCAATGAATACAGTTGATGGAGACCAGTCTAGGAAGGCTGCAGTGCTAGGAGGCACTAAGGGTCGCCTGTCCTTCCCCATCATTTCACAGCAGAGTGTGAGGTCNTGTGCGACCCCATAGATGGCAGCCCACCTGGCTCCGCCGTCCCTGGGATTTTCCAGGCAAGAACACTGGAGTGGGTTGCCATTTCCTTCTCCAATGCATGAAAGTGAAACGTGAAAGTCAAGTCGCTCAGTTGTGTCCGACTCTTAGCGACCCCATGGACTGCAGCCTACCAGGCTCCTCCATTCATGGGATTTTCCAGGCAAGAGTACTGGAGTGGGGTGCCTTTGCCTTCTATGTGACGCACAAGGGAAGCTCCTATAAGGTGAGGGAGACCTAATACTGTTTAGAGGCAGAGAGTAAGGAGCAGTGGGAAAGAAAGGAAAGGCACAGGAGAGAGGGGGGACAAGAGATGGGGGTGAGGCAGTAACCTTGGAGAAGGTAGGAGGAGATGATATTCTGGACTCTGACGATAGAAAGGTAGAGCTTAGTGCTTCTCAAACTGTCATGTGTGGATGAATAACTTGGGAGTTTAGTTAACACACAGATCTAGGGTTGAGCCTGGATTCTGCATTTCTAACAAGTCTCCAGATGATGCTGATGTTACTGGTCTGCAGGCTGCACATGGGGAAGTAAGGGTGTAGACTGACTCCTTCTTTGTCACAGGAAGTGCAGCCAGATATGAAGTTGGTAGTAAAGGGGAGACATGTGGTAGGAGTTTTTGCTATATGCATATTAAAGATACCAAGGGTGAAGGTAGCAGGTAAGATAAAAAGAAAACCGAGTCTAAGTCAGGTACTCAAGCCTTTGGTGACTGTTAGCAGCTCAGTGTCCCTGGGAGGGCTATGTGTGTAGGTAATGAAAGGGGTCTATTTACTGGAGAGGTCCAGAGAAGGCAGGCAGGCAGAGGACAGACTGATGCTGCGCTGTGTAAGAGGAACAAGTAGTTAGAATTGTTATAACTTGGGAATAAACATGGGTTACTGGAAGCAGGAGACAGTACTGACAAAAGCAGACCAGAAATGAAATCAGAACTGAAGAGTAATAACTCATTTTATGGATACTGTTTTAAAATGATTTGCTGCTGTCCAGTTAGTCTTCATAAAGATCCATGGAAAATGACCAGGGGCAAATCTGCTTTCACTAAAACTTTTATAAATGTTGACTTGCCTGTGACCTTGAAGTTACTGACAGAGGTTAACACTAGTGAACAAGATTCAAAGTGGATAACTTTCCCCCTTGGTTACTTTAAACATTTACATTCACATATAGTTTGAAGATTTAAATATTTAAAGTCCCCTGGGTATAAGAAATACAACTGTCAAATTCTGAGGTGGCATTTCATCATTTCAGTACTTCATGCCTAACTTTTCAAAAACTCACAAGCTGCTGAAGTTAGTTTAAAAGAGAATAAACCTGTTTGAGTTCCAAACTGATGGGCAGGTATAATTCTGACCTGGCTGTCTTTTGTTCTCAGGCTGTGAGCAGCTCATCACTTATTCAGGAGCAGGGCATGAATGTATAGGTCCAGCTGAGCATGTTCTCCGTCACCAAGGCCCTATTCTGAGGCAGAGTGCCTTCCAGGTGAACAGGAAGGTAGGAAATGTTACAGGCATATTCTTACCCCTTCACTGGTTTTTTGCAAGTCTGAAGTTGTGTTTCTTGTGTCATTGCCGGCATCTCCACCCTCAGAGCTGCTTTTATTTTCCTCTTCTTTGCAGTCTTTGTCATCTTCATCTCCTGGAGATTTCCGGGACTGTTTAGAGGATTTCTAAAGGTTTAGACAAGTTAAAAATTATAGTCAAAAGTAGAGCCCTGAATGCACAAATGCAAGTGAGAAATGTAGGAACAGCTGGCTTATGTCCAGTTTGTGTGGCATGATACAGGATACAGCATGATACAACATGCAGAGTACTAAGACTGAGCTAGACAAGCCTGGACAAGTCATCTCACCTCCCTGGGCCTCAGTTTCACCAGCTGGAAAGGAAGTAGAGGTGGACTAGTAACCTTTTAGTTCTTCCCAGCAGTGTGATATGAAGGGCAGAAAATGAAGAGTCATACACCTGGAACACTACCAATGAATACAGTTGATGGAGACCAGTCTAGGAAGGCTGCAGTGCTAGGAGGCACTAAGGGTCGCCTGTCCTTCCCCATCATTTCACAGCAGAGTGTGAGGTCCAGAGAAGCAAGATCAACCCGCTAGGATCATACATGGACACCCACGTCAGAGCACATATGGAAGCTGTCAGGTCAATGGCATATACGGCATGATCTTGGCAAAACTTGTACATCACCATGTGATCTGAATTAACTTTAATTTTTTAAATTATGGAGAATTATTTAAGAACTGAAGGCCATACTGGTGAACTAGCTCCTTTTTTATCATCTAGCTTCTGAAACCAAACTCTGCAGTGAGGATGAAAATACAATTAGAGTTCACAGCTAGAGCTGCTTTGCAGAACAGCATTAAAATGATCAAAAGCTGGCTCCACTGTGCACCTTTAAGAAAATAAAATGTAGCATTTTACTTATACTTCCTTTATGAAAAATTTTATGAGTCTTTAAGCACATGGCAAATAACAGCTAAGAAAACTCATTAAGCCAGGTCACTTTTGGTCTTAACAAAAATGAAGTTAGCAAATTTGAGCTTCCCCAGACAATCTGTATTTTAAAATGCAACTTTTAAAGAGAATCTACCTTTTAGCTATGTGACAGAATCTATAATTACATTGTTTCTATTTTACTTAATTGAAACAACCAACCAAGCCTCAAATGTCCCTTTAAAATGACTTCAATTTTACTTTTTTACATAGAAGGAAAGCAGAGATTTAATAATCTGAATGTGGAGTGCCTAGAGTTTAAATCAAGTGTGATGATATAAAAGGTGAAATACTTTTGTTCTCCTAGTAAATTTTTTTCCCCACAGAAAAACAGAATTGGGTAAGGTAGAGGGGACGTGGGACTTTTCCCTCAACCTAACTTGGATGCAGTCAGAAAAGTTTGTGAGCCACTGTTTTTCGCTGACAAAGGAAGATCATTCAACTTTAATAAACAGATGTAGGGGAAAAAAAAATCCCCATACACAGTCAAAAGGAAATATTTGGAAAGCCAAAGAGAGCAGTGAAATTACCCCAGATATGTGGTTCCCAGATTGGCAACCTCAGCTCATGGATATTTAAGGTCCCACTCTAGACCAACTACAATAGAAATTTTGGAGTGGGGTGGCGCTGGGCAATATATGTTTTAATAACCCTGTTTCCAGGTGATTCTGGTGCATGTGAAAGTTTGAGAACCACTGTGCTAGCTTATACAGCTGATACTGAAAATAAATCATGGTTCTCTAGTGATCACAAAAGTTGTGATCTTGAAGGAAGCAAAGGGAATGATTCTTTAATTTAAAAATAGCTAAGCCTTAGTAAGTATAGTATGCCTTTCTCTCTTCACTGCTTTACACTATAAGTCTGCCCCAGGCAGAGTTCTGTTACTTCTGGTTTTCACACGAGAAATGAAATAAGGATGTTTAAAAGTCACATATACACACTATTAAGTATCTCAGCTACCTTAGAGAGCTTAGATAATTTAGAGTAGCACAACACATTTCATAGAAGCTCAGCAGACAATCATGAATTAAATAAAATAAATTCAGTTGGGTTTTAAGTGAAGTCCAAAATGCTAAAATAAATTCAGCTTAAAAAATAATCCCTGTGGGAGATCCAGTCTTCCACAGGGGTTATTTTTCTAACTATTTTGCTGTCATTTGCAAACTTTATCCTCCTTTAAGGCAGATATCATGTTCTTCTTTAGGTGTATAGGAAATAATATGCATTCATACAATTGTACCTATATGCCAGTTGGGTGGGTTTTATAGACTGTAAAATAAAATGCTTAGTCTAATAAACCCATGATACTTGTTTTTAAGGAGTTTCCTCAGTATATCCAGTCACTAACTGCCACAGTCTAAATGGAAGTAATTTCTCTAAGGATTCACCTTTGTGACAGACCCATTACAGCACAACTTGTACCAATCTTTATCTTTAAAGATCCACTTATCCTGCTTAAAGTTTCTATAAGGTGAACAAACTTCCACAATATCAGTTTTTTCAACTGCATTTGTGAATTACTGTATGAAAAACCTAAACTTCTGATTTGTAAATCAAGGATCATGTCACGTCTCAATAAATTACTATTACATTTGGAATAAAATTCAAACTCCTTAACACATTATTGACCATAGGCAGAAACTATGCCTGTGGCCAGTGGTTTGTTATGTACGTGAATACTGAAACGTCTCTGGTCAATACCGTTCAGGTAATCAAAGACATATTTACTACATCTCTGGTCAGTAAGCTGTCAGCATGGCATACCAGTCTCCATTGTTTAGCCTCTGCTTGTCTCTCCCTCCTGATCCTGATGCCTGCCTTGTTGCAATTTAGGAACATGTCAAACCCTCCTCACCTTCAGAGCTCTGCCACACACGGCTCTTGCTTCTAGACTCTTTCAGGTCTCAGCATAAACTTAGTCTTTTCAGGAAGGCCTGGCCACTCTATCTCAGTAGATGTACTTTGTCATTCCCTGCTCCCATTCATTTCCTTCATAGCCCTTCCAGAATTTATATTCATTATTGGTTTTTACTCTGTGTTTCCATCCCCAATCCACTGGATGGTAAGTTATAGGAGGGTAAGACTGGAGTTGGATTTGCTCATTAGTATCTACCTAGTACAGCGTCTGATAGAACAGGTGATCAGGAAACAGGACTGAACAAATAAAGCACCAAAATACAGTCTTTAAAGAAAAGAGACAAGAGTCTGAATCTATCTTTACGCTTCCATCAATGGTAACAGACATAGTACTAAATGGTACTGAAGTCTCCTACACTCTTAAATTCTTCAGAGCTCATCTGGGGACAGTTATCAGAGGGATACCTACACTCTTCACCCTTGACAGAAGAACAGTCCTCCTCCAACTGAGAAGGCGGTATTTTAGGGCCAAATAGCCCTTATGAGAGTCCATGGCAGTTACCCTCACGTCTAAGACTACCTGCCTATTCTCTTCAGATGTATTACTGTCTCTAAAGGAAGAGGCTCAAAAGAGTTGATATATTTCTATGTGTGTTAACAAGGGGAAAGGTTTCTCAGTAACCTTTGAAGTGTATGACTTTTTCCGCTTTGAGCCTGCTTTTTCACTCTTCCTTTTGCCTTTTCCATCTTCCTCTACTCTGTCGCCTTCTTCCTCACTGCTTGCATCAGCGGTATTCCCACCTTCTCCCTCGGTTTCTGAAGAGCTCTGCTGCTGAATTGCCTAAGAAAAAAATAAAATATTAGCTAATTACATTTTGAAAAATAGCAAAGATCGTAGACTGCAAAAACAATCATTCTATTTTAATTAGAAAAAGTTCAGCTTACTCTAGATTTTCAAAATAGAGGGCTGTCAATTTCAATTTTCCAGTGACCACTTGACATGAACCCTCTTATAGTAACAGAATTACAGGCATACCTGGGAGATATTTTAGGTTCAGTTCCAGACCACCACAATAAAGCATATATCACAATAAGACAAGTCACATGAATTTTTTGGTTCCTCAATGCATATAAAAATTATGCTTATACCTTACTGTAGCGTATTAAGTTTATAGTAGCATTCTGTCTAAAAAAACTATATATATACCTTAAAGATATTTTACTGCTAAAAAATGCTAATCATTATCTGAGCCTTCAGTGGCTCCTAACCTTTTCACTGATGGAGAGTCAGTCATGTAGATGGCTACTGACCAATCAGGGTGGTGGTTGAAGGTTGGGTGGCTGTGGCAACTTAAAGTAAGACAACAACGACATCTGCACTATCTGCTGACTCTGCCTTTTACGAATGAGTTCTCTATAGCAGGCAATGCTGTTTGACAGCATTTTAGCCACCACAGAATTTTTTTCAAAACTGGAGTCAATCCTCTCAAACCTTGTCACTGCTCTATCAACTAAGTTTATGTAATATTCTGAATCCTTTGTTGTCACATCAACAGCCTTCACAACATCTTTACCAGGAACAGCTTTCATCTCAAGAAACGACACTCTTTGTTCATCCATAAGAAGCAATTCCTTATCCATTCAAGTTTTAACAGCAGACTGGAACAGTGAAATTATATCTCCAGGCTCTGCTTCTAATTCTCTTGCCATTTCCACCACATCTGCAGTTACTTCCTCCAGTGAAGCCTTAAAGCCCTCCAAGTCATCCATGAGGGTTGGAATCCACTTCTTTCAAATTTCTCTTAATGTTGATATTCTGACCTCTTCCTTTGAATCAAAAATGTTGTTAATGGCATTTAGAATGGTGAATCCTTTCTAGAAGGTTTTCAATCAACTTTTCCCCATATCTGTCAGAGGAGTCACTAAGTATGGCCACTAAAGCCTTATAAGATGTATTTCTTAAATAACAAGACTTGAAAGTCTAAATTCCTCCTTGATCCACGGACTGCAGATGGATATGGTGTTAGCAGGCAGGAAAACAACGCTAATTTCCTGGTACATCTCTATCAGAGCTTGTGGGTACATCTCTATCAGAGCCCGATGCACTGTCAATAAGCAGGAATATTTTCAAAGGAATCTTTTTTTTTCTAAGCAGTAGTTCTCAAGAGTGGCCTTAAAAATATTCCGTAAAGCATGTGGTCAGTACACTGTGCTGTCATCTAGGTTTCAGTGTTCCATTTATAAAACACAGGCAGAGTAAATTCAGCACAATCTTTGAAGACTCTAGGATTTCCAGAATGGTCAATGAGCACTGGCTTCAACTTAAGTTGAATTAGCCTCTAACAAGAGTCAGGCTACCTTTTGAAGCTAAGTCAGCAGAAGAAATCTCTTCTCTAGCTGTGGAAGTCCTAGGGGTACCTTCCAATAGAAGGCTGTGTCATTTACACCAAAGAATCTGTTGTTTAGTGTAACACGCCACCTTCATGAAGCACCTTAGCCAGAGCTTCTGGATCACCTGCTGCAGCTTCTGTATCAGCTCCTGCTGCTTCACTTTGCACTTTTATGTTATAGAAACTTCCTTAAGCCTCTGGCACCAACCTCTACTAGCTTCACACTTTTCATCTACAGCCTCCTCACTCCTCTGAGCCTTCACAGAATTGAAGAGAGTTAGGCCTTGCTCTGGATTAGGCTCTGGCTGAAGGGAATCTTGTGACTGGTTTGATCTTCAATCCAGACCATTCAAACCTTCTCCATAGCAGCAATAAGGCTGTTTTACTTTCTTATTATTCATGCATTCACTACAGTGGTACTCTTAATTTCTTTCAAGAACATTTTCTTTGCATTTACAACTTGGCTTACTGTTTGGCTCCAAGAGGCCTAGCTTTAGGCCCATGCCAGTTTCCCACATGACTTCCTTAGTCTCTAAGCTGAATCATTTCTAGCTTTTGACTAAAAGTGAGAGACTTCACTCTTCCTTTTACCTGAATACTTAGATGCCACTGCAAGGTCATTAACTGGCCTTACTTCAGTATTGTGTCTCAGAGGGTGGCTCAAGGAGAGGGAGGGAGACAGGGGAACGGCTGATCAGTGGAGCACTCAGAACACACATAACATGAACACACACACATCAATTAAGTTTATCGTCTTATATGGGTGGGGTTTGTGGCACCCCAAAACAATTAAAATGGTAATATCAAAGATCATTGGATACTATTGACAAATAGAATAGAATAATGAAAAAGTTTGAAATACTGAGAGAATTAACCAAAATATGATGCCAAGACACAAGGTGAGCAAGTGCTAGTGGAAAAACAAGGTCAACAGACTTGCTCAACGCAGAGTTGCCACAAACCTTCGATTTACAAAAACTGCACTGTCTGTGAAGTGCAACAGAGCAAGGTATGCCTGAATATTTAATCCAGGACTGGAGCAAGACCAGAATTCTGACTTCAGATGAGTGGTAGGTAACTGTTAATACAAAGGACACACAAGAAAGATCAAAAAGAGTTAAAATTAAAAAATGAGATATAGCAAGTGATAATGAAGTAAATTGTCACCTGGTATCCAGTAAACTTTACTCCTGGGTTATTTTCTATTTCCCACAATCCTTCATTAAATCCTTTCCGTTTGTTTGATTTTCCAAACTTGTCTTTGTATTCCTTGTACGGGAAGAGGTCTTTGGGACCTAGAAAAGCACTGCAGAGACACATCAGAAAGAGATTTGACATCTGACCTTCAAATGTAAGGTATTTTTAGTATCAACTCAGGTGTCAGAGCATATCTTAGTATATAAATTATAAGTATGTATAAACTCTCTGAGTTAAGCACATATCACACGATGTTTTGCACACATAATTCAAGGTAGAAAAAAATGGACAGCTAGGTATACAGGCCAGCAATGCTGACTGTGTTGCTTTGATTTTAAATTGCTAATTTCTTTTTTGTTTTGAAATTGATTTTTAGTTAAACAAGTAGTTTTAAGGATGTCTACTTTGACCACTTAAATCATCCTACACTAAGACTTATATATGCTAATCTTTCATAAGTAAGGGGTGTAAAAACATAAACACTAGAGTAAAAAATGATTCTAACTCTATATGCCACATTAGTATATTTATTATTATTTCTATAAATTAAAAAATCATTAGTGTTTAATGAGGCATTAGACAAGAAAAAATTTAGAAGTGGCAAAGTAGATCGAATCATTCAATTTAAACCTAATCCTAAATTAGTCATTATTATGAAAAGAAAATGACAATAAATCCTCAGGCTGGCCTAGAGATCCGAGCATCTAAAGTCTTCAGCATTACTGTCTATGACATTAATCAGGCAGATGACACAGTGGGGCCCACAGCCTGGCTGAGATGCATTTCAAACTGAGACTCATGTGTTCACATTTTACTGAACACCTCTAAAGTGTCAGCTGTTCTGGAGGTGCTGGGCATTCTTCAGAGAACAAGAAGATGAACATTTCTGCCCTCATAGAGCATACATTCCAGTAGCAAGGGTAGCAGTCTAGACAACAGAAAAGATAAATAAAATATAGGACCACGTGATAAAAATAAATAACTCCATTGATGAAACAGAGAAGGGGGATAGTAAGGACTGGGGTGGATTTTAACAGTTTTAGAAATACAGATCAAGAGGAAAGGCCTCACTGAAAAGGGAACATCCAAGAACTGAAGAGGGTGAAGAAGCGACTCATGTGGTTATTTGGGGAAGAGGAGAGCAAGTTGAAGGAAGAGCAAGTATAAAAGGCCCTGAGGTGGAAGAATGCCTAGTGTGTCTGGAGTGAAATGAGTAAAGAGAGAGTTGTGAGACGAGGTCAGAAAGGTACCAGTATGGGAGCACGATCGTGATGGGGCTTTGAGGCCACTACAAAGGCTTTGAGTCAGATGGGAAGCCATTAACGGTTCTGAGTGTGACAATTTGTGTTTTAAAAGGGTCACTCTGGCTGTGTTGAAAACACACTGAAGGTCTGGGTACTAAGGCAGAAGTGGAGAGACTAATTAGAGGCTACTGAAGTAACAACGGTGACTAGGACCAGGGTGGTGGTGAGAGGTGGCTGGATTCTGAATTCACTCTCCAGAAAGAGCCAAGGTGATCTGTTGATGAGTTGCATATGGTATGTGAGAGGGTGGAACTGCGGCTATCTCCAATCATACGGGCTTCCCAGATGGCTCAGTGGTAAAGAATCCACCTGCCAAAGCAGGTGATCCAGGAGATGCAGGGTCGATCTCTGGGTCGGGAAGATCTCCTGGTGAAGGAAATGGCACCCCACTCCAGTATTCTTGCCTGGGAAATCTCAGGGACAGAGGGGCATGGCAGGCTACAGTCCATGGGCTCAAAAAGAGTCAGACATGACTGAGCATACACGCACACCTGCCAAGGATACAGACTGAGAAATTAGAAGAATGGACTTAATATACTGAAACGCAAGATTTTTGAGAGAACAAGATTTGAAGGTGACACGTTCAGTTCTCGATGTTAAATCTGAAAACCTAGTCAGATATCCCAGTGAAGATGTCAAGTAGGCAACTGGGCAGGTGATCTGGAATTTAGGGAAAACGTCTGTGCTAGAGTATTTGGAACTTATCAGCAGAAGTGATATTGAAAGCTTTGAGACAATGGGTTAACAGTTTACTGTTGATTTTATAAATTCTATTTTCTGACTGGATCTTAGTACTGGTCCCTTCCTTACACTGCCCAGTTGATCAAGAATTCAAGTTGATAAAATTACCCAAGCATGCTTTCTGACCCCAATCACCACATCTTTGGCTGTTCAACTTTAACTGTTGAGCATGACTGCATTTCACTGCATCCAGAGATAGTTTATTAGGTTACTGGACATTTTAATCAAACTGAGCATGAGAAGCACATGTGACTTTGAGTCTGGTGATTTCACTTGTAGAGCAATTTGACATGAATTATTAGACTACAGCTTTTGACCTTTCTCCAGTCGTCCTTGACTCTAGGTACAGGAATTAACTGTGGGCTAAGCTGCCTGAGGTTCATGCCAGCTATTGATGCTAACCAGAGCTTGTCTGTACTTTATGCCACAGGAGCCAGGGTTAATGATTCAACTGGCCATGTGAGCTATTGCCAGAAAGAGGGACATTGATTGAATGAGCTATTCTAAAACAAATTCTTATTTTTGATAGATGATCTCGGGTTTTTCTGGTTTACAGATAATTCCACAAATCAAATCTCTTTTCAATTGGTTAACTTTGCTGTATGTTTTATAAATTTTAAAGGGTAGACCAGAAAATAAAACTGTTCAAAGTAATATGCTCTAAGAATGTTTTTTTTTTCCTGGCAAAGGCTGCCTTAAGAATTGTCCAAACTGAAATTACAGGGGTAGAGTTATATGTGGCAGAAGAAATTTGGACTCCAATCTCCTGTCTGTCTGACCAACAGATTCAGAGCCATGTTTTGAGAATTCTGGCTCTGCCTGGGGGGTGCTCCTGCTGATAGTTTTCTTGTTAAATTCCTTGCTTTTCACATACTTTCCCCCCACTGCATTTATTTCACTGAATCATTTTAATTCATTCAACGGCTATTTTTGAAAACACCTGGCAGGCACTGTGCACAGCACTATGTATACAGGGCTTAGCAACATTCACATAATCTTTGCCTTCATAGAGAGACTGAATATTAGGCACTTGCCAGGGCATATAATCTCAGGTTCAAGGACACGCAATACCTAGTAAATAATCAGCTGAAACAATCTTGTAACAATTTTTCTGAAGTTCGCTGTCCTTTAGATGTTTTAAAATCTACTCTTGGATGATCAAACCAGCAGAAAATTCACAAATGGACCATAACACACTGCTCCTTGGTAGAAATGTTTTTACCAAATTGAGACTTGGAATTATGGCACTGACTTATATTAAGGATGCTACAAAAAAAAGCTCCATAAAATCCTTCATACTGTTCCCTGGAATGATTCTGTTACATTTATTAGCAATATACCAGGTGGCAAGCTCTTAAAGGGCAACTTTTATTTCAAGTGCCTCAAAGAATACCCAGAAAATGTTTACTAAGTGAATGAAAGTCATCATATACTATGAGTAAATGGGTGACTTTGGTGTATATAGTGGTAATGTAATAATCTTATTTATTAAATTCTGCCTTGTTCTAGATATACAATCAGATCACTTAGAATTAAGTCCTAAAGGAAAAGCAAAATAATGTATAGACACAAAACAGAGTTAGGAATGAGGGAAATACAAAAACAGGTATCACAAAGCCCTGAGCACTTATTACTTTGGTAAAACATTTATTTCTAAGCCTCTAGCAACCTCTTCAAGGAGAAAAACGTGTTAAGTTGCCTTGTCCACAAGTGTCTATTCGATAAAAACAAAACAAAGGGAAAAAAAACTAACCTCTTGAAAGAAACATACATGTTTCTCAGATGAAGACAAGCAGGAACTACGACTTAAAGGGCCCTCTCCTGGCTAACTCTCTTTCCGTAGGAGAATAAGGAAGATGTAAGGGTGCTGGAGACAGCACCGTCAGGAGAAGTACAGGCCTGGCTCTGCTAACATCCACATAAACACAGGGACAGCCTTGACTTTGAAGACTTAACAAGATTTCATCATAGTTTTAGCTTTTGCTACCATTTGCAACTCCTATTCCACTTGTGTCCTTGTTGTAAACAACCATATGTGTTCTCAGTGTGTCAAGGTTGCCTACTGTACCCTAGTACCCACGACCATCTTCTTCCTTTTAATGGATTACTCCTCCCAATTTGTTTCCCAACAGCGCTGCCTGGCTAGAGACCATGTTTCCAGTTTTCTTACAGCTTGATATGGCCTTATGACTGACCAAGTTCTTGCTACTGGAATAAACAAAAGTATAAGAGACATATTCAATATCCCTGTCATTTCCTTACCTCTTTTCTCTCCACCTTCCCTCTATCTGGAAGATGCATGGGCGCTGCTGAGCCAGTTTTTGCTTTTTCGTTCATTTTTCAAAATAAGCAGACAAGACCACTACCCCCATGGAATGGCAGAAGACACAACAGAAGAAACCTGGGTCCCTGGAACAGAGCTGACTATCTACCTTGATGTATCTGCCTCTCTCTGGTTGTTTCAAAAAAAAAAAAATAGTAAACTCCTATATTATTTGAGACACTGTATATTCAGTTTCCTTTATTCAACAGTTTAACCTGTACTAAGTGACAAACAGAATTATAAAAACTTACAAAGGTGGTACGTTTCCTTCAGAGACTGACAAACTGTGAAGAGCCCTGAGAGACTGTGAAATATGAATGGAAGACATAACTCTAGCAGGGAAATATACAAGAGCTATAAAAGAAATGACTAGAAATGGTAAGAAAACCACCCTAGGACTGAAAAGTATCCTAAAAGAAACTTCTGGGTCACACCCAACATTTAAGCAGAAACAAATGACATTCAAAAGCAAAATAAATGAAAAATCTTGACATTAAGATATATTACTTTTGTAATTTTATATAAGTGGTTATAATGATTTTAAGAGCATATAAAATGATATAAAGTGATTGTTAACAACATATGTCATCTAGCAGAATCAAATCAGAACTGTTGAAAATTTACATTGTTTTGCTGACTTACGTTTCGTGGGTGCCAAAAAAGAAGATAGGGTACTTATTTGCTGGAGGCTNGTGGTACGTTTCCTTCAGAGACTGACAAACTGTGAAGAGCCCTGAGAGACTGTGAAATATGAATGGAAGACATAACTCTAGCAGGGAAATATACAAGAGCTATAAAAGAAATGACTAGAAATGGTAAGAAAACCACCCTAGGACTGAAAAGTATCCTAAAAGAAACTTCTGGGTCACACCCAACATTTAAGCAGAAACAAATGACATTCAAAAGCAAAATAAATGAAAAATCTTGACATTAAGATATATTACTTTTGTAATTTTATATAAGTGGTTATAATGATTTTAAGAGCATATAAAATGATATAAAGTGATTGTTAACAACATATGTCATCTAGCAGAATCAAATCAGAACTGTTGAAAATTTACATTGTTTTGCTGACTTACGTTTCGTGGGTGCCAAAAAAGAAGATAGGGTACTTATTTGCTGGAGGCTTCACAGCTCCCTCTGGGAGTTCATCGATCTGTTAAAGATAAAATCAGGTTAAATAACATAAACATGAACAAACATTGTCATGTTAATTTATTGCTATTTTCAAAATAAAATTAATAAAAATCCCAGTCATTCTTTTCCCTGAACCTTATAAAATGATTCTAGAGGTCATATTGACACATCATATGGAGAGTAACTCTGTGAACTGATGGTAACCATTATGGCAACACATAATCAGAAGCCAAAACTACTCACTTCCTTCAGCTCAATAGAATTACACTTGGGAATCTGTCCTTGTGAAGTAATTCAAGAGAATAAAGAAACAAAAAAGATGCACTTTGGGGGGATAGCAGCAAATTTTTACACATACACACACTCCCTAGAAACATAAGCATTACAATAGAGGAGAATTATGGAAAATTAAAATATTATATAGTGGCTAAAAGGTATCTCTTGCCTGGACTACTACAAGTAGTAGTAGTCTTGTAGACTCTCCCCACAAGCTGAAGTTGGAATCATGTTTTCAAAAGCATATTCAATTGCGTCAAATCCTTTAACAGCTTCTCAGAGCTGTGCACCCAAAACCTCTGGGACTTTTTAAAAGTAAAGATCATCAGCCTTCCCCAGATCCATCAATTCTTATATACAGCTGAGTTTGAGAACTTCCAAACTCTTTAGAATGCTACATATAGACCCATTATTTCCTAGAATGTTTCAAGAAATGGTCCTTGACTTCTAAATCCCCATCTGCAGCCCCCAACTTTCTTTTGAACTCCAGGCTTGAAATTATAAATACCTTCAAACCATTTTCATTAATAGGTCCTGCAAGCAGCTTAAAATTAAGACAAGGCTATGAATAGGAGAAGAGACATACTTGTAGTTTATCGAGCAAGGAAAAGGGTCTGGTATCCAGTGTCTTGAAGAAACCTAAGGCCTTCTTAACTAACATATGGCAACAGCCTGAAGATTACTAAATATCACACATTCATCTCTGAACTGAATGAACCATGTGTCACAGAACAGATGTTCTGGCGTACTGAGAGAAGATGGACTTTGAGTTTAGAAACGTGTAATTAATTCTGGCTTCTGACTTAAACTGATATAGCAAACATCACTTAATATTAGACTTTCACATCTGCAAAATGAGATGGTTGTACTAGGTAATCTCTAGGTTTCCTTCAAGTCCTAAAATCGGATGCCTTGTCTAGAACTGAACCAATTTTCTCTGAATTGTTTTGTTTCCTGTCTTATGGATTGACACACTCAGTTACCAAGAAAGAAACCTTAATCTTTTTATTATTTCCTCAAGCACTATGTTCAGTTTTTCACCAACTTCTCCAATTTGGCTCCTGAAATGTCTCCAAATTGAATACCATTCCCATTACTAAATTTAGTTCCCTAAAAAAGTTCTCATGATCTTTTGACAAGGCCATACCAGCCTTTCAAATTATCTCGTCTCTTAGGCTTGCCCGTTACCTACTATATACAGTGTTGGTCACTAAATTGTGTCAGATTGTTTGTGACCCCATGGACTGTAGCCTGCCAGGCTATTCTGTCTATAGACTTCTCCAGGGAAGAATATTGGAATAGGTTGCCATTCCCTTCTCCAAGGGATTTTCCTGACTTAGGGATCAAATCTGAGTCTCTTGCATTACTGGCGGATTCTTTACCATTTGAGCCACTAAGGAAGCCCACTTACTATACAACTTCTGTATAAACCTTGTATATGTTACATTCAATATATTACCCTGTAAGGACAATTTGAAGTCAAGTGGGCCTTAGAAAGCATCACTAGGAACAAAGCTAGTGGAGGTGATGGAGTTCCAGNTTTTTAAACTTATAGTTCAGTAACATTAAGAATATTCACACTGCTATGATACAGATCTCCAGAAAGTGAACATATTTTAAATGAACAAAAAATAGAAATTAATATGGAAATGCATATGTTTATGTACGTGGGGGGCACTGAATTGCTAGCTGACAAAACACTATCACATCAGGTTTTTTTTCCATTCCTATGAGAAAACTGAATCTTTTTAAAAAATCGTTTAAAACTTTTCTTTCACATAAGGCATAACTAGTGATTGACCTCTTCCTCTGCTGTAATGTTATGTAACTAACATCTATTGTAGAAGCTACAAACTGATGGCTCTTAGGCCCATGTCAGGCCTTTAGAAATGCTTTGTTTGGCTCATACAGTGTTTTAAAAATACTGAATTAGTATTTAAAATCCAGACGAATAGCTTCTGTGGAAAAAATACTGAAGGTAGGGCTGAGCAACATTAAACCTGGTTCCTACAAGGCAACAATCAGCTGAAGATGATCAACAGCTGCCTGCAGACAAGGTCTGCTCTCTCCGGTGTAACCTGTCTATCTTTCTCCAGGTGATCCTTTAGATACCTGCCTCCCTTACTTATATGACTTGCTTGGTCTCTTTGAATATCTGAGTTCATGCCTCCTATGATAAACAGTGTCAAGACAGTGGCTTTATTATCACTTTGGTTCCCTCAAAAAGGTGTTTAAAGTTGACATGCACTCACTGTATTTTATTGAGAGTCTTTGTTCTGAAAATTACACTGTGATAGTCTTGGAATTATACTGAGCTGTTCAAGTGGATATACCGTCTTGATCCAGTTAAAGAGTACACCTCCGAGGCATTGGTTTGTGTGTTTGTTTTGGCTTCTAGAGTGAATACTCAGTGGCAACAGAACTTTATCTTCAGTTGTTGTTCAGTCACTAAGTTGTATCTGACTTTGCAACCCCATGGACATAGCATGTCAGGCTTCCTTGTCCTTCATCATCTCCTGGAGTTTACTCAAACTCATGTCCATTCAGTCAGTGATGCCATTCATCTGTCTTGTCCTCTGTCGGCCCCTTCTCCTCCTGCCGTCAATCTTACCCAGCATCAGGGTTTTTCTCAATGAGCTGGTTCTTCACATTAGGTGACCAAAGTACTGGAGCTTCCTTTTTTCCACTGTTTCTGCTTTCCTGAATTTTATTTTCACTTCTATTTCTGGTTCTTCGCTATGTTCAGTTCTGATTCTGGTTTGCACACAGCCAGTGTTATTCCCCATAATAGGTGGATGGGGATCTAGTTTCTTTTGAGTACGACAGGGCAAATAATCTGGTACAACAGTCTTCTGGTTTGTAGAAGAATATGTCCTGCTTTTACTGGAAAGAAGAAAAGCCCTTTGAGATCCAGATCAGTTGGTGTACGGATTTAGTGCGTCCTTTAACCTGCAGCTGAAGCTGTAAACCTGAAGCTGAGGCCTCTGTGTGTGTCTATACTTGAAAGAGTCTTTACCCTTCCTTGCATGAGTTTGAAATATTTTCCTTTTTCTAGGAAGAGTATTAACAAATTAGATATAAATTTCTTAAAATGAAAGTTTTGTTTTTATTGAGTTATAGGTACTAATAAGATTACAAAAATCTAATATAAAGGAACATAACAATCCTCAAGAAATTAAAACAGTGAACGTAGAGTACTTCTTGTTATTGTTCTTTGTTTGTCTGCTCTGCTCACTGCAGAGACTTCGGGGAGGTCAGGCAGAAACTGAGACTGTCCCTTGGGTCCATGGAGGTAGGGCCTGGAGGGAGGGGCCTCACNATAACAATCCTCAAGAAATTAAAACAGTGAACGTAGAGTACTTCTTGTTATTGTTCTTTGTTTGTCTGCTCTGCTCACTGCAGAGACTTCGGGGAGGTCAGGCAGAAACTGAGACTGTCCCTTGGGTCCATGGAGGTAGGGCCTGGAGGGAGGGGCCTCACGTTTCCTAGGAAACTTGTTCTCTTAGTCTCATTGGAGTCTCATCCCTGGGCCTTCGCCATCAATACCACCTGAGGACTCAGGAGAAATGAGACTTCTCAGTCCACAACCCAGGCCAACTGACTCAAGACACCTTGCAGGTTAGGCCCAAGAATCAGTGTTTTAAGAACCTCCGGATATGCACACTAGGGTGCATGCGTTCTTTCAGACTACGTTTTTCTCTGGAATATATGCGCAAGAGTGGGATTGCAGGGTCACATGCCAGCTCTATGCTTAGACCTTTAAGGAACCTTCATACTGTTCTCCAGAGTGGCTGCACCAAATCATGTTTCCACCAAAAGTGTAGAAGGGCTCCCTAGCTGTTTCTGATGTTAATGATAAGACATTCCACCCTCCTGCTGGGGGTCCTCCGGAGGAGCCACCTTTGTTTCCTATGATTAACTAAGTTTACTTAAATCTGCAGCATTTTTGCAGAGACTGCAAAATTGCATCAGTGCACATTTATTTGCCTAATACTTAAAAAAAATGTATAAAATGTACGTACAATTCTCAATCTTGTAAAGGAGTGCTACACGGTTTTAAATGTGGTGGCCTCTTAAGGGAAAAAAAACCCTTCTCACAAGAATATTTTTATACATGAATCCAAATTTAAGTAATCAAAGTGAATCTTTGAACAAATCAGACTGGTTTACAATTCTGATTTAAAAACAACTATTTGTCTTTATCTGGATTTAATCATTGCAGAGTGTAACATAAGTAAATAAAAAATAATAAAATTGAGGTTTCTCATGAAGATACTAATTTACATCTGAACTTAAAAGAGTCTACTGATAAGCTAGTATTACTTCCATATAATGTTTAGGATAAAGGAAAATGTAAACTTAAATTACAATTCTGACAAACTTTCCTGTATCAACAGTAATTATATTCTGTGTGATGTTAAGATCAAACACGGCTTCCAATAGTAAACTTTAAGACCTTGGACTAATAATTAAATTAATTAAAGGATATCTCTGCATCTTCGAATAATTCCTAAGATAGAATGCTGAAACGACTGGTCAGCAAGTATGTGTGCTGCATGCTCAGTTGCTCAGTCACTTCCAACTCTTTGTAACTCCATGAGCTGTGGCATACCAGGCTTCTCTGTCCATGGGATTCTCCAATCAAGAATACTGGAGTGGGCTGCCATGCCCTCCTTCAGGGGATCTTCCCAACCCAAGGATCAAACCCATATCTCTTATGTCTCCTGAATTGGCAGGCAGGTTCTAGTGCCATGTGGGAAGCCTTCAGCAAGTGTAGTTTTAACAAATATATGACTTTTAACTTTTAAATGTACTGGAAAGGATATCTGTATTATGTGTATCCCTGAGCTTTTCTGGTTTGTTAAAACACTTGTATGTGACAAATCTCTCAACTTCTCTGTGAAATAGGAGTTAGTTACTTTGGTTAACTTATAATTTAATATGGAGATTGAGACTATACTAAGAGCAACAGTGACAAGAAGAAGCACCATGTATGCAAAGGTAATGAATGGCATATGCTCTTGTTTATTAATGGGAAAAGGTTAGTCCTGTACTTGAAGTTAAGTATCTAGGTTGTACCATAGTGTGAAAGAGGACAAATCTGGATACTGAAAGCTGTAGATTTGCACAAAGGGAAATTTATTTTCCCTGGACAATAATAACTGCAAATAATAGTCTAAAAATATGCAATGAAATGTTAAAATTTTGCCAAATCTGGCTCAGTTTTGATGAACTTACTTGTAACATTAAAAAGTAAAAGCTTATAAATCCATTAATGTCAAATACTTATTAATACAAAACCAGAATTTGGCTTTCTCTGTTAAAATAATAAACTGGTCTTGGAATACTCTATCCTTTTGTAACAAAATATGGCAAAAGGTTATTCTTTACCTCCTGAATACTCTGCACAGACAGTCATATCTCACTAGAGTAACTTCCTGGACTTTGTGCTCTTTCCTACCTTTAAATTTTGCTTTAAAAAACCCCAAATACAGAAGTTCCTTGCTAAAGAGTTAAAGTTCTTTAAAAAAAAGGGGGGGGGGAGTCATCATCTTCAATGCTATTTAAAACATTATGTTGTTACTTTGACTAAGTCATTATTCATCACCCTCAGATATCTAAGCTCCAATCTTAATCAAGCTATGAAGTCTGATAATTCTGTGATGTTGCTGAGTTCATAGTACTCACTGGGAAACAATTTGGTTCACACTGTGGTATAAGACTGCAAGCTCAATATTATGTGCCGCCTCAACATTCTGTAGCATTGGGATGGTTCTGAATGGCCTACCCACAACTTCTCTTCCTCATTCGGCTCTGTGGACAAGGTCCCCTGGTCAAAAGATCCTCCTCATCAGAGGGACCAAGCACAGTCTCTTTCTATCCCTAAGTAACAGGTTTTGGTTCCCTTCTAGTCTCTGAATTATTCAAACAAGACAATCACAGCCTCCTGTGGGAACCTCACTCTCTTGATACTACAAAACCTGCCTCCCATTGCCCTAGCTGTTCACTGCTTCTGAGGGCAACCTCTAGGTCTCCTTGCATGGCATGCAGTGTCTTCCTCCTCTGGGAGTGAGTTTACAGAATTAATAAATAGTTGGCTATCTTACCTGTCCAGTGTTTTGTGTGAGCCATTACCAAAAACATATGTGGGGAACTGTCTCTCATCAATAGATTGAATAGGAAGTGATCAAAATACAAATAGGCATCAACATCAGGGGAATCTCATCAGAATGCTGGAGTAAGAGGTTCCACACAGTGGTACCTTAGCGGTTTCAGGTACTATAGGAGTCCAGATGTAGTTGGGGGTGGAGTTGAACGGAGGATGAGAAGTCTGGAGGTCCAGAGGGCTAGGCAAAGATACCAAGGTCCCTCGGTTGGCAGTGTCTCTTCTCTCAGAAAAGCTCATGGTCCATTCATGCACTTACTTTGTTCAAATGTCTACTCACATAGCACTGCATCAGAAGATTTTCCCCTTACAACCCAACTTAAAATAGTACCTCTTACCCTGTCATTCTCTATTCTTTTATTCTGCTTTATTTTTATTACAAGAATTCCTCTGACATTGAGTATCTGTTCTGTCTTCACCTTAGAATATAATTTCTGTGAGAGGGAAACTTGGTTTTGTTCACCACAATAGCTCTACTGCCTGAAGCAGCACCTGATGCTGAGTGGGAGCATAATAAATATTCCTTGAGGACCAAGGCTTCCTTGCTCACTCAGGATCTGAGGAAGCCCTACCTACACTTGCACATAGAGAGAATCAGTAACCCTGGCTGTGAAGGAGAAGAGAACCGTACATCAAAGAACACTTCCAATAACATTACTAAGAAAAACTATTATAAGGTTATAGTATAAAGGAATCTCTATGCTTAAGAAAACAAGGACAAACAACTTGTCTCTCTGAATATGTCAGTAAGAAGAATTGTGGGGGCCAGCTGACTAAGAATGTGGAGAAATAAAAAGACCATTTTACCTATGAAAGTTTATGAAGTGAGGTTAAATTACAGAAGGGAAAAAAAGCTTGTGATCTTATTATAAAATGGTTTCAGGTAAAAAGAAGTCTACAAACAAGTCAACAAATTCACTGTAGGGGAAGCAAGCACAGTATGGAAAAAGGAAATGTGTACAAGAGGACAGGAAAAGAATTTTTAAAATTTGAGTATATTTGAATTAACAAACAGGTAATTAATCATCTTAATATCTGAAAATAATACTTTCTTAGAAGGACCCCAAGCATGATAAGGAAATAACTTGCAATGTAACAGTTCAAAAAATCTGCTGACCATCAGTCCCTAATTATCTTCAAGAATATAAAACCATTACTGGTTAGTTGACAGAGTGATCTCACACTAAAAGACAATTTGCTTTTCACTCCATAAAACTTTGAAAAACCTTGCCATTTTCATCTTTAAAAAATTTCAAGTAATTTTGAGAGGTCACAATATACTTAGAACGCAGCGCTTTTACTGTAGGCTTTATGTAGAGGGCAGGTCAGATGACTTACTGAGGTGCTGTGTTGGTATGTGACACTGCTGATTCTGAAGGAGCATACACGGGGCAATACATCTCACAGTGCACCTGCAGAAAGCCAGCTGGACAACTGGAAGAACTCAGGCTGAACAATAAAGAGCGAAGGGTGTGGCTTATGATCTTCATATAAGATCTTTATTTGTAGTGCCAGATCCTTTTTTAAAAAAACTATAGCAATCATATTTTTAAATGAAATGTCTGGCCCATTCTCCCAAATTAGCCTCAGTTTTTTAAGCAACTGTCCACATAGGTTCAATTTTGAAGAGGTATAAAATATACTTTTAGGGTTTACTTTCACTTTTATTGGAATAAAATTTATAGTGAAATATACTGATCCTAAATGTAAATCTAGTGAGATTCTGATACATGCATATGCCCATATAAGCAGCCCCTAATCAAGTATGGAACATTTAAGTTGTCTCAGAACGTTTTCTCAGCTTCTCTACTGGTTACGTTCTGTCTACCAAGACAATTATTTTCCTGATTTCTGTCATCATAGACCAATTTCGCCTGTTTCTGAACTTAGAAGTTTTAAAAAAACAATAGCAAGAAGTCTTTGGTCATTGGCTTCTTTTCTCAATGTCTTTTTGAGATGAATTCATATTGTATTAGTAGTATCATTTCTACATCATCCTTCTATATTGCCAAGTAGTATTCTGCAGCATCTGTTCTCCAATGTAATGATGGACATTTGTACTGTTTCCAGTTCTGACTACTGTGAATGAAACTGCTATAATTATTCTTGTGACTTTTTTGGGAGGGTAATATATGCTTTTCATTTTTTTGGATCCTAGGAGAAGATTATTAGGCAATAGTATAGGTGTATGTTTAACAACCTAAGAAACTTCCACACTGTTTCCCAAAGCGGTTATATTATTTTATAATCCCTTGAACAATACATGAGTTCCAGCTGCTCTGCACCCTAACCCACATTTAGTGTGGCCAGTCTTTTTAATTTTAGCCATTCTGATAGATATGAAGTGGTATCTATCTTGTAACACATCAAATGGTCACAGTGCTTTACACATTTACCCAAGAGAAATGAAAGTGCACTGAAAGAGAAAGAGAAATGCAAGTTCATACAAAGATTTGTATAAGGATCTATAAGGCAGCTTTACTCAGAATGGTGAAAATCTGGAATAGCACAGATATCCATAAACATGAGAATGGTTTAACAAACTGTAGTATATTCTTACAAGTGAATATTATTCTGTAGCAAAAAGTACTAATCACACAATAACATGGATGAATCTCAAAAACATTATGGTAAGTGACAGAAATGTACATCAAAGAATAATACTGGAATACAGCATAAATAGAATATTACATGATTCCATTTACATGAATTTTCAGAAAAGAAGATAGTTTATGATAAAAAAAAAAAAAAACCCTGAACAGTGATTACCTCTGGGGGAAGATGGGAGTGGTGTGACTGATGGAAACAGGCATAAGAGAATTTTCTGGGGGGATGGTGTATTTCATATCTTGATAGGGGTTTGGGTTTTACAGGTGTATACATTTGTTGTAATGTATCAAAAGGAACACTTAAGATTTATGCATTTCACTGTAAGTGGCTTTTTACCTCAAAAATGTAAATAAACATTAAATTCTAGTTAATTACATGCATGCTGAAGTCAAAAGACGCTTACTCCTTGGAAGAAAAGTTATGAGCAACCTAGAGAGCATATTCAAAAGCAGAGAAATTACTTTGCCAACTAAGGTCCATCTAGTCAAGGCTATGGTTTTTCCAGTAGTCACGTATGGATGTGAGAGTTGGACTGTGAAGAAGGCTGAGCGCCGAAGAATCGATGCTTTTGAACTGTGGTGTTGGAGAAGACTCTTGAGAGTCCCTTGGACTGCAAGGAGATCCAACCGCTCCATTTTCAAGGAGTTCAGCCCTGGGATTTCTTTGGAAGGAATGATGCTAAAGCTGAAGCTCCAGTACTTTGGCCACCTCATGTGAAGAGTTGACTCATTGGAAAAGACTCTGATGCTGGGAGGGATTGGGGGCAGGAGGAGAAGGGGACGACAGAGGATGAGATGGCTGGATGGCATCACTGACTCGATGGGCGTGAGTCTGGGTGAACTCAGAGAGTTGGTGATGGACAGGGAGGCCTGGCGTGCTGCGATTCATGGGGTCGCAAAGAAATGGACACGACTGAGCGACTGAACTGAACTGAACTGAAAGTGCTTAGGAATAAAACATAATAATGTACACAAATTAATTTAAAATATATAAAAGTAAGATAAATGGGTGATGGATGGATAGAAATGTTTTAAAATAAAATAAAATGTTATTAAATAAAATGTTAAATGTGGATTCCAGGTGGTGGGGGTATGAAGCACAGTTTTTATATCAACTTTCTTTATATTTCAAATATTTTGTAATAATATTTTGGTAAAAAGAGGAGGAGAGAGGATAACGAAGGTATAACAAGTTGGTTAAAACCTTGTTTTTAAAATATGATCGACTAATATTGTTTGGACAATAAATCAATATGAGACAGGAAACTGCTGTGCTTTCTTATATGCCAACAGTTTTAAAACTCTACGTACTTTAGCTAAAAACAATTGAATTTAAAGAAGTTTTAATCAAGTAATGCCATTTGCAGCTACATGGATGGACCTCGAGATTATCATACTAAGTGAAATAAGTCAGGCAGAGAAGGATATCACATGGTATCTCATATGTGGAATCTATAAAACAAAGATAATTTGAGCTTTTAAAAAAATTTACAAAACAGAAACAGACGACAGACATTGAAAACAAATTTATGGTTACCAAAGGGAGAAAGATAGGGGAGAGATAAATTAGAATTAGGGATTAACAGATACACATTACTATACAGAAAATGGATAAATAACAAGGATCTCTGGTATAGCACAGGAAATGATAGTATCCTGTAACCACCTATAATGGAAAAGAATTTGAGAAAGTATATATATCCGAATCATTTTGCTGTAATTAACACAATATCAACTATAATCAACTATATTCCAATTAAAATATTTTTTAAAAGTTTTAAAAAACCACCATATTGTCAATTAGAGATTGCACTTCCACCAATAATGTGTCTCTAAATCCCTGCATCTTTACTAATAATGGAGAAGATCTATTTATCTTATCTAATCTGCTGTGTAAAAAATGAGGTTGAAAAGGAGTGCATCAAGGCTGTATATTGTCACCCTGCTTATTTTACTTATATGCAGAATACATCACGAGAAATGCTGGATTGGAAGAAACACAAGCTGGAATCAAGATTGCTGGGAGGAATATCAATAACCTCAGATATGCAGATGACACCACCTTTATGGCAGAAAGTGAAGAGGAACTAAAGAGCCTCTTGATGAAAGTGAAAGAGGAGAGTGAAAAAGTTGGCTTACTTAAAGCTCAACATTCAGAAAACGAAGATCATGGCATCCAGTCCCATCACTTCATGGGAAATAGATGGGGAAACAGTGGAAACACTGTCAGACTTTATTTTTCTGGGCTCCAAAATCACTGCAGATGGTGACTGCAGCCNCATGGCATCAGTCTCATCACTTCATGGGAAATAGACAGGGAAACAGTGGAAACAGTGTCAGACTTTATTTTTCTGGGCTCCAAAATCACTGCAGATGGTGACTGCAGCCATGAAATCAAAAGACGCTTACTCCTAGGAAGAAAAGTTATGACCAACTTAGATAGCATATTCAAAAGCAGAGATATTACTTTGCTGACTAAGGTCCGTCTAGTCAAGGCTATGGTTTTTCCAGTGGTCATGTAGGGATGTGAGAGTTGCACTGTGAAGAAGGCTGAGAGCCGAAGAATTGATGCTTTTGAAGTGTGGTGTTGGAGAAGACTCTTGAGAGTCCCTTGGACTGCAAGGAGATCCAACCAGTCTGTTCTGAAGATCAGCCCTGGGATTTCTTTGGAAGGAATGATGCTAAAGCTGAAACTCCAGTACTTTGGCCACCTCATGTGAAGAGTTGACTCACTGGAAAAGACTGATGCTGGGAGGGATTGGGGGCAGGAGGAGAAGGGGACGACAGAGGATGAGATGGCTGGATGGCATCACTGACTCAATGGGTGTGAGTCTGAGTGAACTCCAGGAGTTGGTGATGGACAGGGAGGCCTGGTGTGCTGTGATTCATGGGGTCGCAGAGTAGGACAAGACTGAGCGACTGAACTGACTGAACTGAACTGAATTTGCACTTTCTTAATTACAGGTGATTCTCAGTATCCTTTCATATGCTAAAATTTATTTGTACTATATTTCTATAAACTGCTTATTCATACCCATTTTTCTACTGGGTTGTTGTCTACTTTTGTTATTGATCATTAAAAGCTCATTTTGTCTATCTATGTCAGTCCTTTTCCTACCATTTGTTACATGTATTTTACCCATTTATCATATGTCTTGACTTCATCTGCAACATTTTTTTGCTAGCAGAAATTCTTAATTTTTATATAGTAAAAACTATTAATCATTTCCTTTGTGGCTTATGGATTTGTATTAAGCTTAAAAGGTTTTTGCTATTCCAAGATTACCCCAAAATTCTCCCATATTTTTTTTGTGACATCACCCATTGCAAAGGATTCCATGAATTATTTTTGTAAGCTAGAAATGTGCCTAACAATGAGTGTAGGGAAGTGAACACCCACTCCACATAAACAATTACTAGGACTATAAGCTGCTACAAACATTTAAGAAGCTGATATGGATATGTTATAAAATGAAAACATACATACCACATGGCCTAACAACTTAACTTTTAGGAACCAATCTATCCTATAGAAATAAGAATATGAGTGAGTATACAAAGATAAAGAAACCAACATGTTCACTGAGGTTCTCCTGCCAAAGAAGAAACAACTAGCAGACCATCAATCAGTGTAGGAATGGTTAAGTCAGTTATGGTGCAGTCACGCTCTGGCACATCGGTAGCCAAGATCGTATGTGTTGACTTGGAAAGCTAGCAGTATATCAAGGACAAGAGCAAGGAGCATGATGCAGAATAAAGATGGTAACTATAAAACCATGCATGCATGTGAATGCGTATACAAGTGGAGTAAAACACGAGGAAGGGTGCATACCAAACTGTCAGTACTAGCTACCTCAATGGAATAGGCATGGTAGTGCTATAAAACTATATTTCTTCTGTAGTTAGAAATAAACAAAATATTATTTTTTAAGAGTAATTCAATAAAAATATTGATGCTCAGAGCATGCATGATCAAGTTTGATTTTTAAAAAAATAGCTGCAGAATGGAATTTCTATTAGGTAAAGAGCAAAAGAACAATTAAACTTCCAGACTCTGCTGAGGACGACTTTTTCTCTAAACAGTCAGCCTCTCTGGACCAATGAGAATCTTGTGTGTGTATTCAGTCATGTCAGACTGTTTGTGACCCCATAAACTGAAGCCCACCAGGTTCCTCTGTCCATAGGGTTTCCCAGGCAAGAATACTGGGGTGGGTTGCCATTTCCTTCTCCAGGGGATCTTCCTGACCCAGGGATTAAACCCGAGCCTCTTTTGTCTCCTGCATTGGCAGATGGGTTCCTTACCACTAGCACTGCCTGGGAAGCCCCAGTGAGAACTTTCTCTGATTAGATACAGAGGCACCTTTGCCCACTGCAAGGGGGGTCTGGAATGAGTCTCCACTTTTAAACCTGGTCTGAATTTCAAAGGATACTTTAACTGCAGAATTTCAGCCTTTCCTTTCCCATTTCCCTAGAAGAGAGTCTTAGCTGGTCTTCCTCTAGCTAAGTTCCCTTAATTATAGGCAAAATTTCATACAGAACATTTCAATGGGGAAAGAATTCCCTGTTTTACTCATATCCTCCAAACCCTGTCTTCTCCATCAAAAAAATAAAAGAAAATCATTTTAAACTAAATACAGATACCTACAAATCCAATTCACAGTATCTGTACCAATTTGGGCACATCTTTTATTTTTGGTGTCAATTCACTGAGGTTTATGTTGTCAAAAAAATGATACATAATATCTGCTTTTCTCCCTTAAATTCTATTTTATATGATACAAATCACTGCCACTTCTTGTTTTATTCAAATATGATATCTTCTCAATTTGGATCTAATTTTTGTCTTCTACTATTTTGTGTTAGATTGGTCTCTTACAAACATTGCATTACTTTATTGATACAAATGGAGACCATTTATGTTTGTAATATTATGTATGGCTTTTTATGCTTCTGTTTTTTCTCTTCAAGTTTACTTTTATTACATGAATTATAACTCAAATACCTATTAAAATAATATTTGCTGCTAAGTCACTTCAGTCATGTCCGACTCTGTGCGACCCCATAGACAGCCTCCTACCAGGCTCCTCTGTCCCTGGGATTCTCCAGGCAAGAACAGTGGAGTGGGTTGCTATTTCCTTCTCCAATGCATGAAAGTGAAAAGTAAAAGTGAAGTTGCTCAGTCGTGTCCGACTCTTAGTGACCTCATGGACTGCAGCCTATCAGGCTCCTCCGTCCACGGGATTTTCCAGCCAAGAGTACTGGAGTGGGGTGCCATTGCCTTCTCCAAAATAATATTTAACCAATAATATTAAGATGATATTTATCTATTTTAATTAAAAAAAAGGTATTTAGTGTTCTCTCGTCTCTTCTTCCCTTTCCCAATCTTTATCAATCTTTCCTCCATCCTTTCTCTATTACGTTTTATTGTCTGGTCTACTAAATTAGCTGCTAATCAGTTTTCTTGTTATAGTGACTATAACTGTCCAAGGCAGACACCTTCAGTGAAGGAGTAGGAAGAAGGCAAATCAGATATCAAACAGGATATACACTACCCGAGTGTTAGTTTCAGTTGAAGATGCAAGACATAGATAATACATGCAAAATGAGGTGAGTAATCACCATGCCAGACTCACAAATAATGTCAGCAAAGAATCTTGTAAACTTTAGCTTCAACACAGTAAGAAAACAAAAGAAAGGCTAGAGAAGTCAAGAGATTAGGAGATTAGGTGGAGATTAGGAGAGATTTTTGGAAAAAGCTTTTTTACCTCAATTGCCCTGACCTAGGGAAAGAAGTTTCAACAAGACCCTTGGAGATCTTAAGATAAACCTTCTAGAGCTTGGGTGTCACAGGAGATTGGTGTTTGACTCAAGTTTGAGAAAGCCTGAGGAAGACTACAGAATTTCCTGGTGAGCCCCTCTGATGGCAGAATGAAATGGTTGATGACTGCACTGAGATTGGTGTGCACTCCAAGAGTTTCCTTGTGGTAAGAATGCAGGTCTTCCATGGACCATTAGGTAGAGACAGTATGAGAGATGTCTTAAATTCTATCCAAGAGGGCCATCTGGAGGTGAGGGGACCACAGCAGGAAGAAGGTGGAAATGTACCATGACAAACCCAGGGCGGAGGGACTAGACTAAGTGACTGTTCACAGGAGATATTAATACATTTGCCTGTATCAAGAGAAGTGAAGATGAGATAATCCCAGGATTACTGGTGGTAGGCTGCTTCTAAATCAGTTCCTAGTAATCCCCATTTCCTGGTATTCATGGCCCTGTATAATCCCCGTTTTGAGTGTGGGCTAGATCTAGTCACTTAGTTCCAATGAATGGAATATGGCACAAGAGATGGGATGTCATTTCCAAGACCATGTTACAAACGTCAATCACTTTCAGCTTGCTGACTCTTGCCCTCTTGGTTGCTTGCTCTGAGGAAGCTGGCTGCTGTATCTTGAGTTGCTCTCTGGAGAAGCCCATGTAGCAAGGAATCCAGGGATGGCTCTGGCCAACAGCTCATGAAGAAATAAGGCCAATAACTCGCAAGGAACTGAAGGCTGCCAGCAACTACTGGAATGAGCTTGGAAGCAAATCCACTCCCTAGACAAGCCTAATGACTGTGATAGATACAGAGGCAGAGGGTCCAGGTAAGTCACACCTAGATTCCTGATTCACAGAAACTTTAATGTTCAGTTTTAAACCATTAAGTTTTTGAGTAATTTGTTATATAGCCAAAGGTAAAACAGAATAGCTCTGAAGAAAGCACAAAAGAATTCATGAGCTAAAAGAATCAGCTCTAAAATGTTGCCCAGAAAGCACCAACACCAGCTCATAATAAGAACTGTCCTATCACCTTCTATTCCATTTCAATTCTAGAGGGCTGAAGAATGTTGGATAAGCAGTCAGTATATAAGGTCAACAAAATTAGTTGACCCCTCCTCTTACTAGAGTACACCAACCTTTAGGAGGCATAAGCTTCTTTGGAAGGAAGAAAATTTGGCTTTAAATAAAGTTCGAAGTTTCAAATAATTATACAGAATTGATCACATTAATTCTTGTATTTAGTCTGCTTCTGTTAGCAGAGTGATCATCCATATGGACAGGAGCAATGTGAGCATCACAGAATGAGTTTGGACACAGAGTAGAGGCAAAATAGTTTCAAAAAAGCGAAATGAAGTACAAAAGAAGAGTAGCTGAATTATAGAGAGAAACAACAAAAGTGAGGGCAGGTCAAGATGAGTAATAAATCTAGAAAAATGGTATAGATGATCTTATCTGCATAGCAAAAATAGACACAGACATAGAGAACAAACATGAACCAAGCAGGAAAGGGGGGAAGTGAGATGAATCGGGAGAGTGGGATTGACATACACACACTACTATGTATATAATGGATAACTAATGAGAACCTACTCATAGCACGGGGGACCTACTGGTGCTCTGAGATGACCTAAACAGGAAGAAAATTCAAAAAGCAGAGATATATGTAAATATATAGCTGATTCATTTTGCTGTACAGCAGAAACTGACACAGCAGTGTCAAGCAATTATACTCTAATAAAAATAAAACAATGCATTTTAAAAAGAGGAAATAAAGATGAGAACTAAGTAATGCATGAAGACGAGACAAAAGAAAACCAGCCAGGCCAGAATCCAACATTTTGTAAATGACAGTTTCCAAACCCACAGGTCTCCACAGTGCTCTGAGAAGTTTGCATTACTAATGAGAGTCATGATATCTGCTTCAATTTCATTTTAAAAATCAACAGATATAATAATTAAATACTTTCTGTCTACAACTGAACAGTATGAGAGTCCCTCCATATCCACTGAGCGAGTATGTGTAGCAACAGTAGACAAGTGTGTTCATGATTCAAACATTCAGTTAGGTTTACCCCTCAACTGAACACAGCTAGCTGCTTCTGGATTTAATCACTGACCCGTTCTAATTTTGAGTATCATATTATTTAGTTTATTCCCCCAAAATGGTTGGTTAAGACAGCAAAAGAAATATGGATGTTGAAGCAGAATTTAGTGAAGAGCACAAAGTGATAATATTATGTTTATTTCAAAATTATCTTTATTCTATCTGAAAACTGAATTTATCTGATCAATATCATGGTTCTCCATCTGAACCAGTATCAGAGGGAAAAACAATGATGGCAAGTACATTCTAGTCTAGCATTTTATTTTTAAAAAAGAATTACATTTTAGATGATCATTTTAGTGACTATCGTTTCATGTCTTTTATA
>SJYA01002618.1:221313-257119 GCA_006410615.1 Neotragus moschatus | reverse complement strand
GATCACAATAAACTGTGGAAAATTCTGAAAGAGATAAGAACACCAGACCACCTGGCCTGCCTCTTGAGAAACCTATATGCAGGTCAGGAAGCAACAGTTAGAACTGGATATGGAACAACAGATTGCTTCTAAATAGGTAAAGGCTTACGTCAAGCCTGTATATTGTCACCCTGCTTATTTAACTTATATGCAGAGTACATTATGAGAAATGCTGGGCTGGAGGAAGCACAAGATGGAATCAAGATTGCTGGGAGAAATATCAATAATCTCAGATACGCAGGTGACACCACCCTTATGGCAGAAAGTGAAGAGGAACTAAAAAGCCTCTTGATGAAAGTGAAAGAGGAGAGTGAAAAAGTTGGCTTAAAGCTCAACATTCAGAAAACTAAGATCATGGCATCTGGTCCCATCATTTCATGGGAAATAGATGGGGAAACAGTGGAAACAGTGTCAGACTTTATTTTGGGGGGCTCCAAAATCACTGCAGATGGTGATTGCAGCCATGAAATTAAAATACACTTGCTCCTTGGAAGGAAAGTTATGACCAACCTAGACAGCATATTGAAAAGCAGAGACATTACTTTGCCAACAAAGTTCCGTCTAATCAAGGCTATGGTTTTTCCAGTGGTCATGTATGGATGTGAGAGTTGGACTATAAATAAAGAAAGCTGAGCGCTGAAGAATTGATTCTTTTGAAGTGTGGTGTTGGAGAAGACTCTTGAGAGTCCTTTGGACTGCAAGGAGATCCAACCAGTCCATCCTAAAGGAGATCAGTGTTGGGCGTTCACTGGAGGGACTGATGTTGAAGCTGAAATTTCAATATTTTGGCCACCTGATGCAGAGAGCCGACTCTACAGGGTCTTTGAAAAGACTCTGATGCTAGGAAAGATTGAGGGCAGGAAGAGAAGGGGACAACAGAGGATTATATGGTTGGATGGCATTACCGACACAACGGACACGGATTTGGGTGGACTCTGGGAGTTGGTGATGGACAGGGAGGCCTGGTGTGCTGCGGTTCATGGGGTTGCAAAGTGTCGGACATGACTGAGCGACTGAACTGAGTCTCGTTTTTGATTTTAAACTCTGTAGATGTCTCCTGGAGAACTAAATGGCAACCCACTACAGTATTTGTGTCTGGAAAATTCCTTGGACAGAGGAGCCTGGTTGACTATAGCCCATGGGGTCACAANGTGTCGGACATGACTGAGCGACTGAACTGAGTCTCGTTTTTGATTTTAAACTCTGTAGATGTCTCCTGGAGAACTAAATGGCAACCCACTACAGTATTTGTGTCTGGAAAATTCCTTGGACAGAGGAGCCTGGTTGACTATAGCCCATGGGGTCACAAAGAGTAAGACATGACTGAGCAACGAATATTTTCTTCCTTTCTGTAGATATTTACATTCTATCAGGAAGTTAAGCCTCTTCTGTATAAGATTCTTTAAAGAAATAATGTCTCTTATTTAAAAAAAACTTTTTCTGATGTGTATTATTTTTATTCTTTATTGAATTTTGTTGCAATATCACTTCTGTTTTATGTTTTCGTTCTTTAGCTACAAGATATATGGGATCTTAGCTCCCCAATCAAGGATCAAATCCAGACTCCCTGCATCGGAAGCAAAGTCTTAACTATTGGACCACCAGGAGTCTCAGAAATAAAGTATCTTCTAAATAATTTTATATATTATTAATGAAAGGTAACACTTCTTTAACATCTGCACTATGTTGTAGATATACTTTATCTCAGTTCTCATCTCAATCCTCCAATATAATTATTATTCCACATCTTATTCCTCATCAGATCTTGCCACCTTCAGTTTTCAAAATATATAAAAATATCTGCCTGCTTCTGATTACTATCTCAGTATTCCAAGCTCTTATCATTTATTTCTAGAGTATTGTACAAATCTGCCTCCATTCTTGTGGCCCTACAATAAATACTCCACAGAGCAGCAAGAGTTATCCTTTAAAATGTTTAATTTAATCATGTTGCTGTCCTGTGAATCACATCATATTCTAATGATTTCCCATTCCCTTAATATAAAGTCTGTTCAGTTCCTAGGTGGTGACAGTGGTAAAGAACCCACCTGCCAATGCAGGAAACATAAGAGATATGGGTTTGATCCCTATGTTGGGAAAATCCCCTGGAGGAGGGCATGGCAACCCACTCAGTTGTGTCTGACTTTTTGCGACCCCATAAATGGTAGCCTACCAGGCTCCTCTGTCCATGGGATTCTCCAGTCAAGAATACTAGAGTGGGTTACCATGCCTTTCTCCAGGGGATCTACATTTAAAATGGACACGAATTCAAAATATAGAGCTACTCAACAAGCTACTCAGAGATAGCTTGTTTAAATTCTTGACTATAATTGTGATATCAAATCAAAGTCAAATCCCAAGGATGTTTTGATCAAATCCTGTTAAAGCTACTACAGGCTTCTTTCAAGCATGATGCTTACTCAGTTAATATTAATAGTACACTGGACATAAGGGGAAAGGCTCAGCTAAATGGTTCATTCTGATTGCAATATTTTTCCACCTTCTATTTGAGAACTCAGCTTTTTCTATCAATATAAACTTGCTAAATCTAAATATTTATGGTGTTTATGTAATTTTCAATGTAAACTCTGATAATACTGTGGCATTCATTCTAGAAAGATGTCCTCTCTAGTTTTCAGAGTCCTTTCATTGGTTCCCTGGCACAGAATAAAAGGCTACCATACAAGGAAGTCCGTGTGGAAGCACTGGAAGCCTCCCCCAACTTTTCCAGCCCCCCGTTCTCTGTGATGGTTAATTTAATGTGTCAACTTGGTTAGGCTACTCTTCTTAACAGTTTGGCCAAACATCAGTCTAGATGTTGCTGTGAAGGTAGTTTTGGATGTGACTAACATTTACATCGGTAGACTCTGAATAAAGCAGATTACCCTCCATGCTGTGTGTGGGCTCATCCACTTAATTGAAGGCCTTAAGTGGAAAGACTGAAAATCTGGGAAGAGGAAAGGATTCTGCCTTCCAGACTGCTTTTGGACTCAAGACCACATGGAGTCTTGCCAGAATTTCCAGCCTGCCAGATTGCTCTACAGGTTTCAGATTTCCCGGTTTCTCAGCCCCAACTCCATCCCCAAAGATAGAACCAATTCCTTATAAGAAATCTCTCTCTTTGTATATATCCCCTTGTTTCGCTTTCTCAGGAAAACCCTGGTATATCCCCATCTCTTTCAAAATAGAAATGAAAAGCAGTTCAGGATTACTTCCTTTTCTGCTACTCATGATTCTGAAAGTTTGGCAATCACTTTTCCATCCCTTCTGACTACAGATGTGGGGCTATGACCAAGGTGTGGCTTTCTTTCTGGAGAATCTGCATCTTGAGCTTCAGGACTGAAGCAGTTGAAACAGTCATCTTCCAACAGTAGCTATTTCCCAAAAATTACATATTTTTTCAGCTGGAATTCTAGAAACTGCTTTCTTGTTCTTCCTGAGGATGTTTTTCTTTGTTAACTTGCTTTTTTTTCCCCAAGTTTCCTTTTTTTTATAAAAAAAATTGTGTGAGATATTCAGCATTTCATATGAAAAGAAATCTTTTTATTTTTATTTCAGATATCCAGAAGTCAGTTTCTATAGGTTACAAACAAAACCCCTTCATATATATGGGGTTGATATGAAGACAATTGAAGTCAAGATCATCACAAGCAGACTGCCCAATGTTTCTATCTCACTCACATTATAATAATAGACTTTATGTACTGTATTTTTTTTATTGCTACATGACAAATTATCACAAATTTAATCTTAAAAACAGCATATATCATCTAAATATTACTGNCTGATGCTAAAGCTGAAACTCCACTACTTTGTCCATCTCATGCAAAGAGTTGACTCATTGGAAAAGACTCTGATGCTGGGAGGGATTGGGGGCAGGAGGAGAAGGGGACGACAGAGGATGAGATGGCTGGATGGCATCACTGACTCAATGGATGTGAGTCTGAGTGAACTCCGGGAGTTAGTGATGGACAGGGAGGCCTGGCGTGCTACGATTCATGGGGTCGCAAAGAGTTGGACATGACTGAGCGACTGTACTGCACTGAACTGATGTACATGTATGCTATAAACATGAAAAGGTATGTTTTCATTATTTATATACACACATATACACATTCTTTGTTGTTATAAATAAAACTGTACATTATTTATTATTTAGTATCTTTCTCTTTGTTCTTTCTTTTTAAGTTAATAACCTATGTGTTGTGTCTTACACAATTGTTTTCCCTGTAGAAAAGAACTTCTGTGTAGCAGTCCCTAATATTGAGGCCCCATGGTTTCGTTAACCACTTCCTTGTATACAGTGTTTCCATTTTTTTTTNTGTTATAAATAAAACTGTACATTATTTATTATTTAGTATCTTTCTCTTTGTTCTTTTTTTTTAAGTTAATAACCCATGTGTTGTGTCTTACACAATTGTTTTCCCTGTAGAAAAGAACTTCTGTGTAGCAGTCCCTAATATTGAGGCCCCATGGTTTCGTTAACCACTTCCTTGTATACAGTGTTTCCATTTTTTTTTTATTAAGTATAAAGTGCCTAAGTCATGTTTGCTCATATACCTGATTATTTCTCTAGGAAAAACATCTATAAGCTGCTTTATCAGTCTGCCTTCATATAAGAAATGGATTAAAATATCCATTTTTAATATACTTGCCAAAATGAAATCTTATATTTTTTCAGTTTTGCCAGTCTAAAAGCAGTAATGCCCTGTATTAATTTTCTGTCAATTTCTAATGAAGTTCAGCATCTGGTTTATTTCTTGTTTTTTTGTGATAGCCTGTGGTGTTCTTTGCCCATTCTTTTTTTGAATTATTTGTCTCCTTTTTTTAGCATTTTTATTTGGATGGTTTTTATATTTTGCTAGTTATTTTTTGTGTCAATCAGAAATGGTAAGTTTCAGAAAACAACAGGAAATGAGAATGAGAATTAACAGTGGCACATTATGGTCTGGAAATTTCAGCTTCAGAAATAAATCATCACCAGTGGGGGCTCAGAAGAACCACAGTACTAATTGGAGATAGGGATTGAAATATTTTATGACCTTAGTTTATTTAATATATGTGAAAGTCAAACAGGAATAAAGGGGAAGTTACAGCAGGTAAAACATATTCATACATGAGAATTGAATGAGTGAGGTGCTATATAGATACAAATATACACACACACATACATACATATATATATGTTTTCCCTCTGGCCATTAATCTGAGTGGAAAGGTCAGCTTTCTTTACAAGTTGATGTGAGTAAAGCAGAGGACAATCCCTGTTGTTTATAGACTGATAAAGAGAGAAAGATTGTGTGGGCGGAGAGTAAAAAAATCCACAACATTCCAACAGGAATAGGAAGAAGGACTTGTTTTCAGAGATAAAATTGGATTTAATGCAATTAATATATTTAACAGAGAAGGCAATGGCACCCCACTCCAGTACTTTTGCCTGGAAGATCCCATGGATGGAGGAGCCTGTTGGGCTGCAGTCCATGGGGTTGCAAAGAGTCGGTCACGACTCAAGTGACTTAGCAGCAGCAGCAGCAACATTAGTATGTATCAGAGTCACCTTAGAGTTAGTAAAGAACACAGAGACTCAGGCTCATTGAAATAGGTTGGAGGCTGGATCTTTGCACTTTCACTAAGTTCCCCAGGTGATCCCAACACTCACTTAAGGTTTAAGAACCACTGAACTAAGGGACTGTAGTTCTTCAACAATTGTTGGAAAATGTTAAAGGAATGTGGCTGAGACTCCTGCTTTCTAAATTTCTCACCCATATTATTTAGCCCATGAATTTTATATAGAGGCAGATATTTTGAAGTCCAGAGAAACCCCACTGTATACATTTGGGGAGCTTTGAGTTTCTGTAAAAATAGCAAAAGTTGGTAAAAAAAAAATAGCAAAAACAAAAAAGATAAAGCCATACCCTTGTTTATGGTTAACCATTTTCTGACTTTCATGAAAGACTGTTCCCACTTATACATTATGTGGATGACATCACAGGTGCTAAAACAGGCATAACTTAAAATAGTGAAAGCTGTAAATTACAGACTTGTAAATACTTTTTGCATAAGAATCACTGGAAAGGTTATTAAAAATGCAGATTTCAAGATTCCCTTATCAAAATTTCCATTTAGTATTTCCAGAATATTCTTATAAAAGACAAAATAATCTGCAGATGATTTTCTACAGAAGCTGCTATAAGTGAGGAACATCCAGAAACCAGAGGTTCAAGAAACACTGTAATAGCAGTTCATCAATAAAAATGAACACTCCAAGATGATAACAGTAGGGTAATGTCAGTGACTTGCTATAAAGTTTTTTTTTTTAAAACTGAGTTAGGAATTTTAAGCACATTAAGAAAGATGTGTTTTTTGTTTTATTTTATTTTTTGACATATGTAATAAAACACCAAGAAAGAAAAGATAATATTAAGACCCAACTTTAGACTATCTATTTTCTTTTAATATAGAAGCTCTAGATCTAAACTGCCCAGTATGATATCCAATAACCACATGTGAGTATTTCAATTTAAATTAGGTAACATTTAATAAAATGTAGAAAATTAGTAACTGTAGCTTTAGTCACATTTTAACTGCCATAAGTGATCAGTAGCAATATTATGGGTACATTTAATTGTCACACATACTTCTGTTGGAAAGCACTGCAGAAAGAGAAAGTAAAAATTAAATTTGAAAAAAATTCTTTTTTTACCTTAAACAAATTTTTTTTAATTTACCACCAAAAACATTTTGTATTGGGGTACAGCCAGTTAACAATGTTGTGATAGTCTCAGGTGAACAGTGAATGTATCCATTCTGCCCCAAATGCCCCTCCCATTCAGGCTGGAACATAACATTGAGAAGAGGTCCACGTACTCTACAATAGGTTTCTGTTGTTTATCCATTTTAAATATAGCAGTGTGTGCATGACCTTCCCAAAGTCCTTAACTATTCCTTCCCCTTGGCAACCATGAGTTTGTTTTCTAAGTCTGTGAGTTTCTTTCTGTTTTGTAAGCTCATTTGTATCATTTCTTCTTAGATCCCAGATATAAAGGATGTCATATGATCCCTTATATCTGTCATACTTCACTCAGTATGATACTTTCTAGGTCCATCCATGTTGCTGCAAATTACTTATTCCACTTTTAATGGCTAAGTAATATTCCATTGTATATCTATACCTCACATCTTCTTTATCCATTTTTCTGTCAATGGACATTTAGGTTGTTTACATGTTTTAGCTATTACAAACAGTTTTTGCAATGAACTCTGGGGTGTATTAATGGAAGAAAGTTTGAGAGTTTCAAATCAAAGAAGTCTTACTGCTAGATCTGATTAGGAAGATCTACTCTAAATAAAAGCAGGATCTTTTAAATTAGCATTGTTTCTTTTGAAAAATGAATGTTCAGAACATAAAAAGATTCATTTACCATTAATATAAGGGATTAATTTTGTAACTGTGCATTATTTACCTTATAATTATGAAGTAATGAAATCAAAGGCAACAAGCCACAGTAGAATTTGTCCTATTGCATTGTTTTATATGTATATCATAAATTTTTTTTTGCATCATAGCAGACTCTGGTCAGTGTTTTAGGAAACCTTTATTCAATATATATCATAGAGAAAAGTATACAAATCAAAGTATCAAATCTATGAATTTTCATAAAAAGAACATATTCATGCATTAGTGCTTTGATCAAGAAACAGAAGCATATCAGTGATGAGGAACTCATTCTCATCCCCTTTTTCAGTTAATACCACAGGAAAAAGGGTCACCAATAATATCACTTTTAATGCCATTAGTTTTGGCTTTTTTATAATTTTTTGTAAATGTAGTCATTGTTTCCTTTTGTTTGATATCATGGAAGAAAAGCTATGACAGACCTAGGCAGCATATTAAAAAGCAGAGACATTACAAGGCCAGCAAAGGTCCATCTAGTCAAGGCTATGGTTTTTCCAGTAGTCATGTATGGATGTGAGAGTTGGACTATAAAGAAAGCTGAGTGCTGAAGAATTGAACTGTAGCAGTTGAATTGCTTTTGAACTGTAGTGCTGGACAAGACTCTTGAGAGTCTCTTGGACTGCAAGGAGATTCAACCAGTCCATCCTAAAGGAGATCAGTCCTGAATAGTCATTGGAAGGACTGATGCTGAAGCTGAAACCAATACTTTGGCCATCTGCTGTGAAGACCTGACTCATTTGAAAAGACCCTAATGCTGGAACAGATTGAAGGCAGGGGGAGAAGGGGATGACAGAGGATGAGATGGTTGGATGGCATCACCAACTTGATGAACATGAGTTTGGAGTAAGCTCTGGGAGTTGCTGATGGACAGGGAAGCCTGGTGTGCTGCTGTCCAAGGGACTGCAAAGAGTCGGACATGACTGAGTGACTGAACTGAACAGATGCTTTTGAGGTTCCTCCATGGCATAGCTTACAGTAGTGGTTTATAAATTCTCATTGCTGCATAATATTCTGTTGTATAAATATGTCACAGTTTATCCATTCTGCTATTGATAACCATAAATGTTTGGGTAATCTTTTATTCTTAGCTCATATACATGGTCCTGGTATGAATATTCTGGGTCATGTCTTACAGCTATGAGTGGACTATCTGGGTCATAAATCATGGAGTTTAATATAAGGTAAATATAATTACCAGTTTTCTGACATCTACTCTACCACTAATAGATAATTGGAATTGTTCCACATCCTTCCAATTATTTGATATTGTCTTTGCTATTCTCTATCAGGCTTGCCTAGGGGATAAAAATTGTATTAATTTTGTCAAAGAACCAACTTTTTACATTGTTAATTTTCTCTTTTTAAAATACTTTATTAATCTGTTGTTTATCTTTTTTCCTCCCCTCTACTTAACCTTATTTGTAAACTATTCTATTTTCTAATAAAAGCATTTGCAATTATGAATTTATCTATAAATTCTTTTCTACAGCCTACAACTATTGATATGATATCTGTTCGTTTCTTCAACTGATAATTTTCTAATTATCTAAAGGAATTCTTGTATCCATAGATTGTCAGAAGACTACTATTCTATTTAAAAATATTTTTGGATTTAATTAATATCTTGATAATATTGATTTTTTTCAATTAACTCTTGTGATCAAATAATGTTATCTGTATAATATCAATGTTTTGATTATATTGAGACATGTTTCACAGCTTAGCATTTGTTCTGTTTTCATGAAAATTAGATGTATACTTGAAAAGAAAATGTATTTTGCAGATGTTAATTTTAGTGTAATAAAGTATCAACTGAGTCTAATTGGTTGTAGTACTGTTTAAATTTTTACATACTTATTCGTTTTGCATATTTCTTCTATCAAAGTATGACCAAAACCTCCAATTATGTTCATGAATTTTCTATTCCTTTTCTTTCCCTCAGTTTTTGTCTCATGTATTTTGAAAGTCTTTTATTTATGTCTGTATATAATCAATCTCTGTATCTTCATGATTAACTGTTTAATCACTAGAACAGTTCCCTTGTTATTATTGGAATGCTCTTTGTTTGACTTGTAATCAACTTTTTTTGGACAATGACAGATAGTCATGTCAGTTCAATTCAGTTGCTCAGTCATGTCTGACTCTGTGACCTCATGGACTGCAGCACATGAGGACTCCCTGTCCATCATCAACTCCTGGAGCTTACTCAAGCTCATGTCCATTGAGTTGGTTATGCCATCCAACCATCTCATCCTCTGTGGTCCTCTTCTCTTCCAGCCTTCAATCTTTCCCAGCATCAGGGTCTTTCCAGTGAGTCAGTTCTTTGCATCAGGTGGCCAAAGTATTGGAGTTTCAACTTTAGCATCAGTTCTTCCAATGAATATTCAGGACTGATTTCCTTTAGGATGGACTGGTTGGATATCCTTGCAGTCCAAAAGACTGTCAAGAGTCTTATCCAATGCCAAAGTTCAAAAGTATCAATTTTTTGGTGCTCAGCTTTCTTTAGTCCAACTCTCATATCCATACATAACTACTGGGAAAAAACACATAGCTTTGACTAGATGAAACTTTGTCAGCAAAGTAATGTCTGCTTTTAGTATGCTGTCTAGGTTGGTCACAGTTTTTCTTCCAAGGACCAAGCGTCTTTTAATTTCATGGCTGTAGTCACCATCTGCAGTGATTTTGGAGCCCAAGAAAATAAAGTATCTCACTGTTTTCATTGTTTCCCCATCTATTTGTTATGAAATGATAGGACGAGATGCCATGATCTCAGTTTTTTGAATGAGTTTTAAGCCAGCTTTTTCACTCTCCTCTTTCACTTTCATCAAGAGGCTCTTAAGTTCCTCTTAACTTTCTGCTCTAACTGTGGTATCATCTGCATATCTGAGGTTATTGATATTTCTCCCAGCAATCTTAATCCCAGCTTGTGCTTCATCCAGCCTAGCATTTCACATTATGTGCTCTGTATATAAGTTAAATAAGCAGGGTGATAATATACAGCCTTGAAGTACTTTCAAAATTTGGAGCCAGTCTGTTGTTCCATTTCCTGCTCTAACTGTTGCTTCTTGACCTGCATACAGATGTCTGAGGAGGCAGGTTAGGTGGTTTATTCTCATCTCTTGAAGAATTTTCCACAGTTTGTTGTGATCCACACAGTCAAGACTTAGGCATAATCAACAAGGCAGAATAGGATGTTTTTTGGAACTCTTTTGCTTTTTTGATGCTCAAGCAGATGTTGGCAATTTGATCTCTGGTTCCTCTGCCTTTTCTAAAACCAGTTTGAAGATCTGGAAGTGCTCAATTCATGTACTGTTGAAGCCTAGCTTGGATAATTTTCAGCATTACTTTGCTAGTGTGTCAGATGAGAGCAATTGTGCAGTAGCATGAATATTCTTTGGCATTGCCCTTCTTTGGGATTGGAATGAAAATTGACCTTTCTCCGTTCTGTGACCACTATTGCATTTTCAAAATTTGCTGACATATATACTGAGTGCAGCACTTTCACAGCATCATCCTTCAGGATTTGAAATAGCTCAACTGGAATTCCCTCACCTCCACTAACTTTGCTTGTAGTGATGCTGCCTAAGGCCCACTTGACTTTGCATACCTGGATGTATGGCTCTGGGTGAGTGATCACACCATCGTGGTTATCTGCATCATGAAGAAATTTTTTGTATAGTTCTTCTTTGTATTCTTGCCACCTCTTCTTAATATCTTCTGCTTCTGTTAGGCCCATGCCTTTTCTGTCCTTTAATGTGCCCATCTTTGCAAGAAATATTCTCTTAGCATCTCTAATTGTCTTAAAGAAATCTCTAGTCTTTCCCATTCTATTGCTTTCCTCTATTTCTCTGCATTGATCACTGAGGAAGGCTTTCTTATCTCTCCTTGCTATTCTTTGGAACTCTGCATTCAGAAGCTTATATCTTTCCTTTTCTCCTTTGCCTTTCACTCTCTTCTTTTCTCAGCTATATGTAAGGCCTCCTCAGAAAACTATTTTGCTTTTTTGCATTTCTTTTTCTTGGGGATGGTCTTAATCCCTGTCTCCTGTAAAATGTCATGAACCTCTGTCCATAGTTCTTCAGGCCCTCTGTCTATCAGATCTAATTCCTTGAATCTATTTCTCATTTCCACTGTATAATAGTAAGTGATTTGATTTAGGTCATACGTGAATGGTATAGTAGTTGTCCCTACTTTCTTCAATTTAAGTCTGAATTTGACAATAAGCAGTTCATGATCTGAGCCAGTCAGCTCCTGGTCTTATTTTGCTGACTGTATAGACCCTCTCCTTCTTTGGCTATAAAGAATACAGTCAATTTGGTTTTGGTATTGACCATCTGGTGATGTCCATGTAGAGAGTCATCTCTTGTGTTGCTGGAAGAGGTTGTTGGCTATGACTCATGTGTTCTCTTGGCAAAACTCTGTTAGCCTTTGCCCTGGTTCATACTGTACTGCAAGGCCAAATTTGCCTGTTACCCCAGGTAGTCATGTCAGGTTTCTTTTATCTTTTTCTTACATTTTGCTTGGCTTATCCTTTTCTATCTTTTTACTTTCAAAATTAGTTTAGTTTAGTTCAGTTGTTCAGTCATGTCCGACTCTTTGCGACCCCATGAACTGCACCACACCAGGCCTCCCTGTCCATCACCAACTCCTGGAGTCCCATCTGGGGAGTCAGTGATGCCATCCAACCATCTCATCCTCTGTCGTTCCCTTCTCCTCCTGCCCTCAATCTTTCCCAGCATCAGGGTCTTTGCAAATGAATCAGGAGTTTCAGCTTCAATATCAGTCCTTCCAATGAACACCCAGGACTGACCTCCTTTAGAATGGACTGGTTGATCTCCTTACAGTCCAAGAGACTCTCAAGACTCTTCTCTAACATCACACTTCAAAAGCATCAATTCAATTGCATTCAGCTTTCTTTAGGGTCCAACTCTCACATCAGTACATGACCACTGGATAAACCATAGCCTTGACTAGATGGACCTTTGTTGATAAAGTAATGTCTCTGCTTTTTAATATGTTGTCNGACTCTTCTCTAACATCACACTTCAAAAGCATCAATTCAATTGCATTCAGCTTTCTTTAGGGTCCAACTCTCACATCAGTACATGACCACTGGATAAACCATAGCCTTGACTAGATGGACCTTTGTTGATAAAGTAATGTCTCTGCTTTTTAATATGTTGTCTAGGTTGGTTATAACTTTCTTTCCAAGAAGCAAGCATCTTTTAATTTCATGGCTGCAATCACCAACTGCAGTGATTTTGGAGCCCCCCAAAATTAAAATTTGACACTTTTTCCACTGTTTCCCCACGTATTTGCCATGAAGGGGTGGGACCAGATGCCATGATCTTTGTTTTCTGAATATTGAGCTTTTAAGCCAACTTTTTCACTCTCCTCTTTCACTTTCATCAACAGGCTTTTTAGTTCTTCCTTGCTTTCTTCCATAAAGGTGGTATCATCTGCATATCTAAGGTTATTGATATTTCTCCTGGCAATCTTGATTCCAGCTTGTGCTTCTTCCAGCCAAGCGTTTCTCATGATGTACTCTGCATATACGTTAAATAAGCAGGGTGACAATATACAACCTTGATGTACTCCTTTTCCTATTTGTAACAAGCCTGTTGTTTCATGTCCAGTTCTAACTGTTGCTTCCTGACCTGCATACAGGTTTCTCAAGAGGCAGGTCAGGTGGTCTGGTATTCCCATCTCTTTCAGAATTTTCCACAGTTTATTATGATCCACAGAAGTCAAAAGCTTTGGCATAGTCGATAAAGCAGAAATTGATGTTTTTCTGGAACTCTCTTGCTTTTTCCATGATCCAGCGGATGTTGGCAATTTGATCTCTGGTTCCTCTGCCTTTTCTAAAACCAGCTTGAACATCTGGAAGTTCACGGTTCATGTATTGCTGAAGCCTGGCTTGGAGAATTTTGAGCATTACTTTACTAGCATGTGAGATGAGTGCAATTGTGTGATAGTTTGAGCATTCTTTGGCATTGTCTTTCTTTGGGATAGGAGTGAAAACTGACCTTTTCCAGTCCTGTGGCCACTGCTGAGTTTTCCAAATTTGCCTGCATATTGAGTGCAGCACTTTCACAGCATCACCTTTCAGGATTTGAAATGGCTCAACTGGAATTCCATCACCTCCACTAGCTTTGTTCGTAGTGATGCTTTCTAAGGCCCATTTGACTTCATATTCCAGGATGTCTGGCTCTAGGTGAGTCATCACACCATCCTGTTTATCTGGGTCATGAAGCTCTTTTTGTACAGTTCTTCTGCATATTCTTGCTACCTCATCTTAATATCTCTTGCTTCTGTTGGGTCCCTAACACTTCTGTCCTTTATGGAGCCCATCTTTGCATGAAATGTTCCCTTGGTATCTCTAATTTTCTGGAAGAGATCTCTAGTCTTTCCCATTCTATTGTGTTTCTCTATTTCTTTGCATTGATCACTGAGGAAGGCCGTTTTTTCTCTCTTTGCTATTCTTTGGAACTCTGCATTCATACGGGTATATTTTTTCTTTTCTCCTTTGCTTTTTCCTTCCCTTCTTTTTCACAGCTATTTGTAAGGCTTCCCCAGACAGCCATTTTGCCTTTTTGCATTTCTTTTTCTTGGGTATGGTCTTGATTCCTGTCTCTTGTACATCACAAACCTCCATCCTTAGTTCATCAGGTACTCTGTCTATCAGATGTACTCCCTTAAATCTATTTCTCACTTCCACTCTATAGTCATAAGGGATTTGTTTAGGTCATACCTGAATGGTCTAGTGGTTTTCTCCACTTTCTTCTATTTCNATTCCTGTCTCTTGTACATCACAAACCTCCATCCTTAGTTCATCAGGTACTCTGTCTATCAGATGTACTCCCTTAAATCTATTTCTCACTTCCACTCTATAGTCATAAGGGATTTGTTTAGGTCATACCTGAATGGTCTAGTGGTTTTCTCCACTTTCTTCTATTTCAGTCTGAATTTGGCAATAAGGAGCTCATGATCTGAGCCACAGTCAGCCTCTGGTCTTGTTTTTGCTGACTGTATAGAGCTTCTCCATCTTTGGCTGCAAAGAATATAATCCTTATGATTTCTGTGTTGGCCATCTGGTGATGTCCACGTGCAGAGTCTTCTCTTGTGTTGTTGGTAGAGGGTGTTTGCTATGACCAGGGCGTTCTCTTGGCAGAACTCTATTATCCTTTGCCCTGCCTGCTTCATTCTGTACTCCAAGGGCAAATTTGCCTGTTACTCCAGGTGTTTCTTGACTTCCTAGTTTTGCATTCCAGTCCCCTATAATGAAAAGGCCATCTTTTTGGAGTGTTATTTCTAGAAAGTCTTGTAGGTCTTCAAAGAACTGTTCAACTTCAGCTTCTTCTGCATTACTAGTTGGCGCATAGACTTTCAAAATATGTCCCTTATATTTTATGTGCTTCTCTTTTGTACAGTAGATTGTTCGGCCTTGATTTGTTTTGTTTTCTCAAATTCCAGTCTGATAGTCTTTGAATTTACAATGAAATGTTCTGTCCATTATATTAATATTGTTACTTGTAACTGAAAATAAGACCACCATCTTGTTACTGTTTTCAACTTTTTCCAATATATTTTGGGATTATTGCTTTACGATGTTGTGTTGGTTTCTGCCACATCACAACGTGAATCAGCCTTAAGTATACATTTATCCCCTCCCTCATGCACCTTCCTCCTGCACATCCCTCATACAATCCTGTAGGTCATCACAGAGCACCAACATCAGCTCCCTGTGCTTTACAGTGTCTTTCTATTAGTTACTTATTTTAAACATGGTGATGCATATAAGTAATGTATATATTTCAATGCTATTTTCTCAATTCATCGTAGCCTCTCCTTCCTCCTGTTGTGTCCTCACCTCCATTCTCTATGGCTGCATCTCAATTCCTGCCCAGTAAATAGGTTGATCAGTAGTATTTTTCTAGCTTCCATATATATGTGATAATATACAATATTTGTTTTTCTCTTTGTGACTTACCTCTCTCTGTATAATAGACTCTAGGTGTGTTCATCTCAGTTCACCTGACTCAAATTCATTCCTTTTTACGGCCAAGTAATATTACCCAATTGTTTTTAACATTATTTAGTATTGTGTTTTATTTCATCTATTGATTTTTCAGTGATACCTGTTTGTATGTAAATGGTAACACTAGGAATTACCATAGAAATTCTGTTATTTAGATTTAAGACCACTTTTGGTTTTTTTGTTTGTTTGTTTGTGTCTTGACTGTGCCACATGTCTTGTGGGATCTCACTTTCCAAGCCAAGAATCCTAACCACTAGGCCACCACAGAACTCTCTACTTTCAGTTAATATTGGACCACTTCACATAAAATGGAGGAATATATGAACACCCACTTCAATTTTAAACCCATTCTTTTTTGTTGTTGGCAAATGTTTTTACTTAAATAAATTTATGATCCTGACAATGAGATATCTTTGCTTTAGACAGTATTGAAGAAATCAAGAGGGGGAAAAGCAAAAGCAAAGATAATCTTCCATAGTTATGTAGTATTTACATTGTTTGGTATTCTTAATCTCTTTCTGTACATCTTATTTTGCTCTGGTATCATTTCTCTTCAGCCCGATAAGCTTCCTTTTGTACGTTACAGTGTATATCTGGTGACAATGGATTATATTAGTTTTGCATATTTGAAAAGGTCTATATTTTGCCTTCATTTTTGAACGATGTTTTTTGGCTATAGATTTCAGAGCAGAAAGTTTTTTTTTTTTTCTCAGCACTGTACCTGCTTGTCTTATTTTTGTTGGTGTTTAGTTGCTAAGTCGTGTCTGACTTGTTTTCAACCACGTGGACTGTAGCCCACTAAGGTCCTCTATCCATGGAATTTCCTGAGTAGATTGCCATTTCCTTCTCCAGGGGATATTTCCAACCCAGGGAATGAACCTGTGTCTTCTGCTTGGCAGGTGTATTTTTTACCACTGAGCCATCTGGGAAGCTCATGTTTTCCTTATAGGTTACATCATTTCTCAATACAAGTTAGTCATTTATATTTAGAGTTGTTTACTTTCATAGTATATGATGTATTCTTCTGATTGTTTTTATAATTTTTCCTTTATCTTTTCTTTCCAATAGTTGAGTGGCATGTATGTATGATTCTTTACTCTTAGGGTTTACTTCTTGGATCTATAAATTGTTTTCCCAACTTTGGGAACTTTTCAGCAAATGTTTTTTCAGATACTTCTTTTTTATAATCCTCTCTCTTCTTCTGAAACTCTGAGTAGCATTTGTTAAAACTTTTCACTCTGTTTATTGCTCCTGTCCTTTATGCATTTTCTGAATGTTCTGATTTTGTATCTTTGCTCCAATTTACTTTTTTAATCAATCTATCTTCTGTTAATAATCATATAATCTACTCATAAACACAGAGTCATTTCTAATTTTATATATTATATTTTCTTGTTACATAATATCCATATTGTTCTTTTCTCTTTAGTATTTTAACTGAGGTATAAAAATATACAGTGAAATGCACAGATCTTAATATACAGTTAAATGAGTTTTGGCAAGTCCACATATTCATGTACAATCAAAATATAGAATATTATCTTAAAAAGTTCCCATTTGCCTTTTCCCATACATCTATGTCCATGTGGGTTAAGGCATGTAATTTTCTGTTTATTTTTATGATACAGTTCCCTTTTCAAATTTTCCCACTTTTCCTTTTTACTGTTAATTTTCTTCCATTTTCTTTAATAATTATATTAATATACTTTGCTTATTCCTATATCTAGAACAACTGCAATCCATTTTTAATGTTTATTTCTTTTACTTTATATGGTTCTGTTTCTTGACATCCATTAAACTTATTAATGCTAGATATATGTTGCATATAATAAAAAGTAGAGACCTCAGATGATTTCCTAAATTTTACTACAGTGTATTCATCTTTTACTGTGATAGGAAGATAGTTAGAGATTCATTATTTTAATTCATTTAGAAGTGGAACTGATTTGATACTGCCTTGTAGGTTTGGTAAGATTCAAATTTATCTCTGATATAACCTTGTACTGAGGACATGGCCCCACAGGCCTTTCAACTGAAATCCTGGTGTGTTCACTGGAGCTCTTTATTCTGGCACATCCTAAACCTAAATCCTTATTTTAAATAACACTACAAGATTGCCAGAAGTCTCTAGCAGGGAAATGTCCATGGATTTGAGAATGTCATGTCTCTAATTTTATCTTTATCCTCATTAGAATGTCTATGTCTCTTTTCTGTCTATATCTCTTTTCTGTTCTTCACAAGTTACCCACTATTTGGTCCACAGTTTGGTTTCTCAGCCTGTTTTGCTCAGAATTTGCAAATACTTCCAGAAAATAATTACAGAATATGAGCTTACTTTTCACATTTCTTCACTATCCAGAATCTTGTTCTCTGTAGTTCTCATTACATTTCAGCCTTTAAACAAAATATTTTATCTTGTACCTTGGGGAATGTTGGTCTGCTACAAAGCAATCTATCCTGTGTTCTTCAGTTGAAATTTTAATATGCAGATGTAAAAACTATTGTAAGTTATTATAGTATTGCAAGTAATTAAAATTACTTGCAAAATATTATAGAGATGAATATGGTACTGGCAACAGAATTTTGCTCATCTACATAAATTCTTTTTTTTTGACATAAATTCTTGAAAATAGCTCTCTGAGAGATATGAATTATGGGTATATAACTGTAAATACATAGATTTATTTTTTCTTTAAAAACGTGAAAAAATATTTTAACATGCCAAGATCCAGAAAAATATGATTGAGAGTGTACTATCTCTAAGGAGAAAAAAGTTAGGAGACACTCTAGTTGAATGAAAAGGAAATAACGAAATACTAAAACACCAGTATGCCAACAATATTAATGAACATAAAACCATCACAACATAAAATGCATGTAGTGGACTTTGTTATGATTTTATTTATTTTTTAAATTTTGGTTGTGCTGAGTTTTTGTTGCTGTGTGGGCTTTTCTTGAGTTGCAGTGAGCAGGGGCTACTTTGTAGTTGCAGTGAGTGGGCTTCTTGTTGTGGTGTCTTCTCTTTTTATAGAGCAAGGACTCTAGGGTGCCTGGGCTTCACTGGTTGCGCACCCCCCCACCCACGGGGTTTGAAGCACAGATTCAACAGTAGTGGTGCATGGGCTTAGTTGCTCCATGGCATAGGATCTTCCCAGATCAGGAATTGAACCCATGTCTTCTGCATGGGCAGGAGAATTCTTTACCTATGAGCCACCAGGAAGGCCCTATGTAGTGTTTCAGTAATATACATGTAAAGGTAACTCCCTGGTGGCTCAGATAGTAAAGCGTCTGCCTACAATGTGGGAGACCTGGGTTCGATCTCTGGGTTGGGAAGATTCCCTGGAGAAGGAAATGGCAACCCGCTCTAGTACTCTTGCCTGGAAAATCCCATGGATGGAGGAGCTTGGTGCAGGCTACGGTCCATGGGGTCGTAAAGAGTTGGGCACAATTGAGAGACTTCACTTTCAAAGGTAAAAGATGGTTGAGATCATTTTGAAAAGCAAAGGCATAATATAGAACATTTTTTATAGTATCAAAACACAATTTTATAATATAAAAGATGTAGAAGTCAAGAAAGTGTATAAGTTCAGTTAAATTGCATTTGAAGTATTGCTTGTTTGCCGAATGAAAAAGAAAGTCTTCAAATGTACTGACTATTCACAGCAATAAGAAATAAAGGCAGTTATTGTCATTAAAATTATAAACAGGACAAATATACTGTCTTCTACTTCCTCCTTCTCTATCTCTTCCACTGACTATTATGATTTATTATTATTATTTCTCTTGGAGATTTTTGTTTATCCTAACAGTGAAAAACCAACTGTCTCTAATTGTAGGAAAAAATAAAGCATTAAGTTTTTTGTTGATATATTATTTTCCTTAATGAGAGTCAACTGAAAACTTATTGTAAATGATAAAATAAGATCAGTACAAACAAATAAAAGATTGTTTAAACACAGGGAAAACATACAAATTAATAGCATTGCAATATATGAAAAGTAAATCAATAATATTAATTGGAAGAAATGCTAAGCATTATAGAAAGAAAAAACAATTAGAAGTAAACTTTACAATAAATGTAACATAGATACTACATACTTTTATTATACAAATTTATTAAAGTATCTACAGTAAACATAGATAAATGGAGAGATCTACTATTTTGATAAAAAACTGTATAAAGTCAGTATTGTGGAGAGAAATCAGTTCATGATTGATTGATCCATATAGTCAGTTCAAGAATTTGTTATATAATTGGGGAAATTGATTTAAAGTTCATCTATAATTTATCATCCAGCTGTTGAGTGTTTATGTGTTCAGTCATGTCTGTCTTTTTGTGACCCCTTGGACTGTAGCCCTCCAGGCTACAGGGGTTGAACCTGGGTCTCTTGCATTGTGGTGTCTCCTGCTTGCCAATGCAGGAGACATAAGAGACATGGGTTCAGTCCCTGGGTTAGAAAGATCCCCTGGAGAAGGGCATGGCAACCTTCTCCAGTATCTTTGCCTGGAAAATCCCATGGACAGAGGTGCCTGCAGGCTGCAGTCCATAGTGTCACAGTCAGACATGACTGAAGCAACTTATCACCATGCATGATTTATCAAGAATACCCAAGATATTGAAAAGAAAGTCTAATTAAGGAAATCAATGGAGTATCATTAAAACTTTAGTTAAAAATTAACTTAAAAAGCCACTACACGCAATAAATTAAAAAAAAAATAGGGGGTTTTAGTACGAAAATGCAATGTAATAATGAAAAAGACCAAAAACTGTTGAAAATGTGTTATGTGAAAAGGACGGCATTCTGAATCATGTGGAAAATGTTGGCATTCCCCAAAGTGTGATTTACAGCAAAGGTAAACAACATTATTTCATATGGTTCAGAGGAGACCAATTTAAAATGATAAAACTACTTGTTTTAGCTGATATATAAGAAATTTATAAAACAAGTCACATATCTCACCTATTCCCTCCAAAATTATGAACATATAAATTTAGGGCAAGGGTATATTAAGAGGGGAGTTAAGATGAATTTAAAGAAAATATTAGACAAAATAATATTATTATCTTAGACAAAAATATAATATTAGACAAAAAATAATATTGTGCAGATGGCACACAGATACAATAAAGTGAAGAAAATGTATGTAATAATGACTTTTTAGCATACTTACATTATTTATTAAAAGATGCATGATGAATAGCTATTCATCTGGAGAAATATTGAGTTAGGTAAATAATTCAGAGTCTATAACAAATAAGTTCCAGAAGCAATAAATTTAAAAAATATATTAATAATACACTACACTATCAGCTAACAAAAATTGTAGAAGACTTTATTATAGAACTGGAAAAAGGCATTATTTAGAAACAAATCTGAAACTCAGAAGCCATAGAGAAAAATATTGCCAGGATTTATTCCAAATCACTTAAGCACATTATCTGAGTAAAAAAAAGTAAAAATAAACTAAGTACAATAAAAAAATATGTAAAACATGGATACAATAATTGCCACACCGCATGTAAACAGAAGAATAATTAACTGCTGCGCTATATGCTATATGAAGTGTTCTACAAATGAAGAAATAGATAATCAAAAGAATGGAAATATGGACACATGCTATGAAGAGGGTGTTTTACACCAAGAAATACAAATGACAATAAGCGTGCAAAAGATATTCTGCCACACAAATGGCAGAAAATGCAAACCAAACCAGGAAGATACTACTTTCACTAACAATATTAGGAAACCTTACATTCTTAACAAAACACAGTGTTAGGAATGGTGTGGAAATGTATTCAAATGCAATGTTGATAAGGTAGATTGTAACATGCAAAGTAAAAATAAATGTATGAAGTTGCTTTTGGAAGCTGGGGTGGATATATAAACCCAGGAATTTAACTTTTTACTTAATATATTCTGTTTCAGGGTATTTTAAAAAGAATTTGCTTTTTGCAACTAAAAATATTAAGTCTGACAAAAGTTTAGGAAAAAATGTATAATACATGAATAGTACCGAAAGTTAAACTTGGTAATGAATATGTGAAAAGGGGCTAAATCTCACCGAGGATCAATTGAAAGCAAATTAATACAATAATATGTAATTCTCAAATACCAATCCCAAGGACCTATGAAATCAAGAATATGAAATATTGCTATCTTGGAGGAAAGAAAATAATTTCATTAAAATAAAAGCTATGTCTTGATTTCAAAAAGGCAGTTGGGAGTATAGATAAAAATGATTAATTTTATATTGAGTTTTAGTCCAAACTAGCTCATATATAAGAGTGCTAGGAAAATACCAGCATGCTTAGTGTAACATTTTTTTTTCTTTCTGGATTATTACATAATGACATAAAAATTAAATGACATAAAGTCACATTTATCTATTTTTATTCATTTTAAAGTATACAGTTCAATGAGTTTTAGTATATTCAAAGTATAAAATCACCACTATTTAATTCCAGAATATTGCTCTGTGTGTATGTGTGTGTGTTAGTTGCTCAGTCGTGTCTGACTGTTTGTGATCGCATGGACTGTAGCCCACCAGGCTACTCTGTCCTTGGAATTCTCCAGGCAACAGTACTGGAGGGGATTGCCATTCCCTTTTCCAGGATATCTTCCCAACCCAGAGATTGAACCTGCCTGTCCTGCTTTGTAGGCAGATTCTTTACTGTCAGAGCTACCAGGGAAGCCCCCCAGAATATTGCTATAATCCCTCAGAAAAAAATCATTTCAGTTAACATTCAATCCTAGTTTCCTCTTCCCTTTGTTTACTGGGAGCTACTAATCTACTTTCTGTCTATGGTTTTGTCTATTATGTACATTCATAAAAATGGAATCATACAATATGGGATATCTGTGTCTAGCTTCATTTATTTAACATAATGTTTTCAACTTCTTTTTGTACTGTGGATTGTTTCAAAGCTTCATTCCTTTTTATGGTGGAAGGCTTCAGCAATATGTGAACTGTGAACTTCCAGATGTTGAAGCTGGTTTTAGAAAGGCAAAGAAACCATAGATCAAATTGCCAACATCTGTTGGATCATCAAAAAAGCAAGAGAGTTCCAGAAAAACATCTATTTCTGCTCTATTGACCATGCCAAAGCCTTTGACTGTGTGGATCACAATAAACTGTGGAAAATTCTGAAATAGATAGGAATACCAGATCACCTGACCTGTCTCTGAGAAATCTGTATGCAGGTCAGGAAGCAACAGTTAGAACTGGACATGGAAAAACAGACTGGTTACAAATAGGAAATAAGAGTACGTCAAAGCTGTATATTGTCACTCTGCTTATTTAACTCATATGCAGAGTACATCAGGAGAAACGCTGGACTGGAAGAAACACAAGCTGGAATCAAGATTGCCGGGAGAAATATCAATAACCTTAGATACGCAGATGACACCACCCTTATGGCAGAAAGTGAAGAGCAACTAAAAAGCCTCTTGATGAAAGTGAAAGAGGAGAGTGAAAAAGTTGGCTTAAAAGCTCAACATTCAGAAAACTAAGATCATGGCTTCTGGTCCCATCACTTCATGGGAAATAGATGGAGAAACAGTGGAAACAGTGGATGACTTTATATTTTGGGGCTCCAAAATCACGGCAGATGGTGAGATGGTGATTGCAGCCATGAAATTAAAAGACGCTTACTCCTTGGAAGAAAAGTTATGACCAACCTAGACACCATGTTAAAAAGCAGAGACATTACTTTGTCAGCAAAAGTCCAGTTAACATTCAATCCCAGTTTGTGTTGTTTCTGCTTTGGATTATTATGAACAATGATGCTATAAACATTTAAAGAACTGTTTTCTATAGCAACTTCACCTTTTACATCTCTGCCAGCAATGTATAATGGTTTGTATTTTATCATATCCTTGCCAACATTTTCTATATTGTTTCTTTATTGTGATTATCATCCATTGAGTGTAAAGTGTTATCTCACTGTGATTTTGACTTGCATTTTCCTACTGTAAAAAGATTTATATTTTTTCATGCTCTTATGCCCATGCATATATCTTCTTTGAAGAAATGTTTATTCATAAGCCTTTGCTCATTTTATAAGCTAGGTTGCTTGTCTTTTTATTGTTGTTGTAAGAGATCTTTATATAATCTAGATACTAGACCCTCATGAATTGTAAATATTTTATTCTATTCTGTTGACTGTTTTTTTCACTTCCTTGACAGTATCTTAGACACACACAAGTTTTAATTTTGATGAAGTCCAAAAAATAATTTTTTTCTTGTGTTGGTTGTTTTGGTGTTATAATGAAACTTTTCTCTAAGGTAAAATCATAAAAAATTATATGTATATTTCAGAGATTTTTATATTTTATCTCTTATATTTACTTATTTAATCCATTTGAGTTAATTTTGGTAGCAGATGTGATATAGTTATCCAATATTATTATTTTGTATGTGGAGGTCCACTTGTTCCCCCATCATTTTTTTGAAAAGGCTGCTCTTTGCCCACTGAATTATTGTGGCAACCTTCTCAAAAATCAATAGACTACATATATATGTGTTTTTTAGAAACACAATTCAATTCTGTTGATCCTATAACTATCCTTATACCAGGAGCATGTTTTGGTTACTATAGCTTTGTAGTAAGGTTTGAAGTCAACAGTTTTAATTTATCCAGTTATGTTAATCATTTCCAACATCGTTTTGACTATCTGGGGTCCCTTGCATTTGTGTTTCAATAATCAGTTTGTTTATTTTTACAAAATGCAGTTGGAATTTTGATAGAGATTAGATTGAGTCTACAAGAACAATTTGTTCTATTGCCATTTTAAAATTTTGAGTCTTTCAATCCATGGACATAGTCTGTCCTTGCATTTATTTCTTCCAATAGTAGTTTATATTTTTAGTGTACAGGTGTTTTACTGATTAAATTCATTTCTATGTATTTTATTCTTTTTGTGCCATTTTCAATGGAATTGATATCCTAATTTCATTATTGGACTGTATGATGCTAAAGCTTAGAAATTCAACAATTTTTGTTTATTGTTCTTATATTTTCAATTTTACTGAAATAATTTATTAGCTCTAAGCTTGTGTGTTTGAGTGTGTGTTTTATGTGGTATGTGTTTGGTTATTTACAATTTCTCTATAAAAGATATATCATTTGTGAATAGAAATTTTAATTCTTCCCATCCAAATGACTTACTTTAGAGCCTAAATGCCCTGGTTAAATCTCTCAGTATAATGTTGGATGAAATTGACAAGAACAGATATCATACCATTTTCCTGATCTCAGCGGGAAGTTTTTTTTCCTTTTATCATTAATTCTGGTGTTAGCTGTAGGTTTTTCACAGATGCTCTTTATCTGCTCTTTGTTAGGTTTTCCTAGTTTGTTCAGTGTTTTTTTTATCATGAAATGATATTGGATTTTGTCAAATGCTTTTCTATACCTATTGAAATGATTGCTTTTTCTTCTTGTATCAGTATCCATAAGGAATATTTATCTGTCACAGTTGTTTTTCTAATATCTCTTGTGAGTTATTGACACATTCATTATTCAAGAAAGAGCTATGGGATGAATAATACCACCACAAAGAAGATATGCTGAAACCCTAATATTCACTTTTACAAAATGTGACCTTATTGGGAAATAGGGTTTTTGCAGAGGTAATTAGTTAAATTAAGATGAGGTTGTGAAGGAATAGTTATTTTTCAGTCACTAAATCAAGTCCAACTCTTTGCGACTCCAAGGACTGCAGCAAGTCAGGCTTCCCTGTCTTTTGCTATCTCCCGGAGTTTGCTCAAACTCATGTCCATTGAGTTGGCGATGCCATCCAACCATCTCAACCATTATTGCTCCTTCTTCTCCTGCCNTAAGATGAGGTTGTGAAGGAATAGTTATTTTTCAGTCACTAAATCAAGTCCAACTCTTTGCGACTCCAAGGACTGCAGCAAGTCAGGCTTCCCTGTCTTTTGCTATCTCCCGGAGTTTGCTCAAACTCATGTCCATTGAGTTGGCGATGCCATCCAACCATCTCAACCATTATTGCTCCTTCTCCTCCTGCCCTCAATTTTTCTCAGCATCAGAGAGTCTTTTCCAATGAGCCAGCTCTCTACATCAGATGATCAAAGTATTGGAGCTTCAGCATAGTGAAGGGCTTCCCTGGTGGTTCAGCTGGTAAAGATTCTGCCTGCAATGCAGGAGCCCTGGGTTTGACCCCTGGGTTGGAAAGATCCCCTGGAGAAGAGTTCCTAATCCAAGGTGACCAGTGTCCTTAGAAGAAGACAGCCATATGAAGAGAGACTCACAAAGAGAATGCTGTGTGACAATCAGACATTGACATGTAACTTCAATTAAAGAAACACCAAAGATTGCCAGGAAAGCACAAATCCCTAGAAAGAGACGAGGAAGGATTCCCTTACTGGTTTCACAGGAAATATGGCCCTGCCAATACCTTGATTTCACACTTCTAGCTTCTAGAACTAGACTGATTGTGAGATAATGATTTTTGTTGTTTAACGTTTATGACACGGTTACAGCAGCCCTGAAGCATTGACTATGTTGATTTTTACAACTTTATTAAGGAATAATTAACAAATGTAGTTGTATATACTTACAGAGTGTAACATGATGCTTTGATAGATGTATATGTTATAAAATAATTGCCAAGATCAAGATAGTTAATACATTCATTACCTCACCTAGTCAACTTGTATAGTGAATGTGAAGTGTTAGTCCTTCAGTCATGTCTGACACTTTGCAGCCCTGTGGTCTGTAGCCCTCCAGGCTCCCTCTGTCCATGGCATTCTCCAGGCAAGAACAGAGGAGTAGGTTGCCATTTCCTTCTCCAGGGGATCTTCCTGATCCAGAGATCAAACACAGGTCTTCTGCATTGCAGGCAGATTCTTTACTATCTGAGTCATCAGGGAAACCCATACTTAGGACTTATTCTCAACATCTTTCCAGTATACAATACTATGTTACTAAGTATTGTCATCCTTCTCTATATTAAATCATCAGAACTTACTTTTCTTATAAATTGAAAGTTTGTACCCTTGACCAACACTTGCCCATGCTATCCTCTTCCCAGCCCATGGTAACCACCATTTTATTCTGTTTCTATAAAATTGGTTTGTTTGGGGTTTTTTTTGTTTGTTTGATTGCTTGTTTAGTTGTTGTTCAGTGGGTTGGGCCTAGAATCCACATATTGTAGCACCATATTATATTTCTCTTTGTCTGTCTGACAATTAATTTTTCAGTGTTACAAATTTTGATGTATTCACCCTTTACCATTATATAATGCCATCTTTGGTTCTCGTAACAATTTCTGTTCTAAAGTCATTTGTTTGATATTTGTATGGCCACACCTTTTCTCTTTTAATTACTGTTTACATAGAATATCTTTTCCCATCATTTTACTTTCAGCCTCTTTGTGCCATTGAAAATATACTGAATCTTTTATAGATGGCGTATACTATGTTCACCCGATGGTTGCAGTGAATACAAATTACTCAAGAACATTTTATATTCAATTTTATGTCTTCCTTGTTTATCTTAATCAGCACTGAATACCTTTATAGTAGGAAAATTAGATATTTTTGTTAAAATGAATAACTTGAAAAACACAAGAGAAGATGAGAGCAAAATAGTACAATACAGAAAGCAAATGTTTGGAAACAGAGTGAAAGCATGGATGCAGAATGAGAGCAGCAAAGACGACGACAGACGTTGGGACCAAGTGTTTGCATAAAAGCAGGCATATTTTGCTGCTGACTAATGCCAAGGGGGGCCCTTTGTGGGTGCCTTCAGAAGTGAAATTTTGGAATGTGGACAGACTTACCACCTGGCCAATGACAATGAAAGCTTACTAGTTACAGTGATTTAAATGATGGGAATATGCATTCTAAATCTATAATACAGTATTACTGGTGTCAAAAACTCTGTTGTGCCTCTGTATAGTTCTGCCGTTCCCTTCATAATGACTAAAGATCTTAAGGATATAGATAATCTTTAAAGCTTGTGAAAATTTGATATTCTACATGAAGAGAATTGAGTGGATATGCATTTCTAACATTTCCTCATTAATTTCCAGAAAAAATTGTAGTAAAGGAATATACCCAAAGGACAAAGGTAATGTTAATTATGGTGAGAGCAGAGGACAAGCCAACAAAACATGAGTTTGAAGCCAATAGATGCATGGTGACTAATCTAGCAAAATGGAGAAAGCCTAAACCTAAGCCTGTTGATGACAGATGAGGGGGAAGGTCAAAAGAAATTCATTTAATAAGACAAACTCCTAGTACTGTGTACCTCTGTAAGTAGGCATTCAAGTTGGAAATGAGAAAACAACATTTCTAAAATTACATGCATACTAGGATTTAACAAATTAGTAAATAAATTGTAATTAATGGGAGCCAGGTTTCTCACCTTCAGGGAAAGGGAGAAAGGCTAGAATGAACCCTAGACTAAGGTTGACTTAATCAAAGTTGGAGATTCCAATATGAACTCATATTTATTTTAATATCTATACAAATATATAAATAATGACTGATATGTATTCATGGGTTAGTAAACATCATATATTTCCAAGGTCTTTCAACTGAGGAAATTGAGAATCAATTATTTCTTATAGAAATAGTTGAGTCTAGCACTGTAGAAGGTAGAATATAGATATTTTGAATTATCTTGTACTGAAAAAAAGTAAGGAAATGCTCTTTTAAAAAAGGGCACAGAACCAATCTAAAAGACTTCTCAGTGATAAAACCTGGGACAATTTGGTCAATAAACCAAGTAAAGACAGTATTATATCTCAAATTATAAAATAACATCCATAAATGAATACATAATATAAATGATTGAATAAATATATGATATAGATATTCCTTACAAAAATCCAAATCATATACATAATAATCTTTACCTTTTTTTAATAAGAAAACCACATCCATGACCACAACCTAAGTATGAGGAAACTTTAGTCAAATCTAAGGGATAGTTTGCAAATATGTGATCGGTATTTTTCGCATGTCAAGGTCACAGAAAATGTGGAAAAACTAAAAATGGTCATAAAGAAGAGGACATCAGGAGACTAATGCATGACTACATGATGACTAAAGGCAGTGAAGTGTCCCAGATTAGATTCTGGAAGAGTAAAAGAGAATAGTGGAAAAACTGATGACATCTGAATAAAGGCTGTGGTTACTTAATGGCATTGCATCAATGTAATGTAATGAAAAGTTTAGCACCAATGATAAGGGGACTTCCCTGGTGGCTCAGATGGTAAAGAATCTGCTTGCAATGTGGGAAGCCCCAATCCTTGGGTTGGAAAGATACCCTGGAGGAGGAAATAGCAACCCACTCCACCATTCTTGCCTAGGAAATCCAATAGATAGAGGAGCCTGGCAGACTACAATACATGAGGTTGCAAAAGCAGACACAACTGAGTGAAACTTTAACTTTTTTCTTTCATCAATGAAAAATTTCAATTTGGGGAAATATATTATGGTTATATGACATTAGTATCAGAGGAAGCTGGATGAAGGGTAGACAAAATGTCTCTATACTACCTTTGTAATTTTATTGTAAGAACTCTAAAATTTTTCAAAATGAACATGAGTGCAAATATCTAAGGTAATGGGGAAAAAAAGCAGTGCTAGAAACATAGGTACTTACCATGAAGATTGTCAAGGCTGTATATTGTCACCCTGCTTATTTAACTTATATGCAAAGTACATCATGCAAAACACTGGGCTGGATGAAGCACAGCTGGAATCAAGATTTCTGGGAGAAATATCTATAATCTCAGATACACAGATGACACCATCCTTATGGCAGAAAGTGAAGAACTAAGCCTCCCGATGGAAGTGAAAAAGAGAATGAAAAAGCTGGCTTAAAACACAACATTCAGAAAATGAAGATCATGGCCTCAGGTCCCATCACTTCATGCCAAATAGATGGTGAAACAGTGGAAACAGTGACTGACTTTATTTTGGGGGGCTTCAAAATCACTGCAGATGGTGACTGCAGCCATGAAATTAAAAGACACTNGAGTTTTAAACCAGCTTTTTCACTCTCCTCTTTCGCCTTCATCAAGAGGCTCTTTAGTTTCTTTTACTTTATGCCACAACTGTGGTGTCATCTGAATATCTGAGGTTATTGATATTTCTCCCAGAAATCTTATCTCCAGCTTGTGACTCATACATCCTGGCATTTCACATGATGTACTACTCTGCATACTTGGACTTCCCTGGTGGCTCACAGAGTAAAGAATCTACCTGCAATGGGGGTGACCTGAGTTTGATCCTTAGGTTAGGAAGATCACCAGGAGGTGAGCATGGCAGTCCACTCTAGTATTCTTGCCTGGAGAATCCCCATGGGTAGAGGAGCCTGGTGGGCTACAGTTCATGGGGTCACGAAGGGTTGGACACAACTGAGCAACTAAGCACATCACATCATCACACTGCATATAAGTTCAATAAACAGATTGACAATATATAGCCTTGATGTACTCATATCCCAATTTGAAACAGTTATTGCATGTCCAGTTCTAACTGTTGCTTTTTTGCCTGCATACCAGTGTCTCAAGAGGCAGGTAAGGTGGTCTAGTATTCCCATCTCCTTAAGAGTTTTCCACAGTTTGTTGTGATCCATAAAGTCAGAGTCTTTTCGGGCCGTCAATGAAACACAAGTAGATTTTTTTTTTAAGTCCCTTTCTTTTCCTTGATCCAAAGGATGTTGCAATTTGATCCCTGGTTCCTCAGCCTTTTCTAAACCCAGCTTGTACATCTGGAAATTCTAGGCTCACATACTGCTGAAGCATAGCTGGAAGGATTTTTATTATTACGTTGCTAGCGTACTTATTACTTTGTGAATTGAGTGTAATTGTGCAGTAGCTCGAACATTCTTTGGCATTGCCTTCCTTTGGGTTTGGAATGAAAATTGACCTATTCCAGTTCTATGACCAATGCTGAGTTTTCCAAATTTGCTGGCATATTGAGTGCAGCATTTTAACAACATCATCTTTTAGGATTTGAAATAGTTTGGCTGTAATTCCATCACCTCCGTTAGCTTTGTTTGTAGTAATGCTTCCTAAAGCACACTTGACTTTACACTCCAGGATGTCTGGCTCTAGGTGAGTGATCACACCATCATGCTTTCACTTTTGTTAAGTCCATACAGTTTCTGTCCTTTATTATGCTCTTCTTTGCATGAAATGTTCTCTTGGTATCTCCAGTTTTCTTGAAGAGATCTCTAATCTTCCCATTCTATTGTTTCCCTCTATTTCTGTTCATTTAAGAAGGGCTTCTTATCATTCTTTGCTGTTTTCTGGAACTCTGTATTCAGTTGGGTATATCTTTCCCTTTGTCTCTTGCTATTTCGAGTCTCTTCTTTCCTCAGCTATTTGTAAAGCCTCCTCATACAACCACTTTGCCTTCTTGCACTACTCTTTGTTTAGGTTGGTTCTGGTCATCACCTACTGTTGTTGTTCAGTGGCTCAATCATGCCTGACTCTTTGCAACCCCATGCACTATAGTATGCCAGACTTCCCTGTCCTTCACAATCTACCAGAGTTTGCCCAAACTCATGTCCACTGAGTCAATGATGCCATCCAGCCATCTCATCCTCTGTCATCCCCTTCTCCTCCTGCCTTCAATCTTTCCCAGCATCGGGGTCTTTTCCAATGACTTGGCTCTTCATATCAGGTGGCCAAAATATTGGAGTTTCAGCTTCAGCATCAGTCCTTCCAATGAATATTCAGGACTGAATTCCTTTAGGATGGACTGGTTTGATCTTCTTGCTGTCCAGGGGACTCTCAAGTGTCTTCTCCAGTAATAAAGTTCAAAGACATCAATTCTTTGGGCTCAACCTTTTTTATTGTCCAGTTCTCACATCTGTATGTGACTACTGGAAAAATCATACCTTTGACTAGACCAACATTTGTAGGCCAAGTAATGTCTGCTTTTTAATATGCCATCTATGTCGGTCATAGCTTTTCTTCCAAGGAGCAAGTGTTTTTTAACTTCATGGCTGCTGTCATCAACCACAGTGATTTTGGAGCCCAAGAAATAAAGTCTGTCACTGATTCCATTGCTCCTCATCTATTTGCCATGAACTGATGGGACCAGATGCCAGGATCTTAGTTTCTTGAATGTTGAGTTTTAAGCCAGCTTTTTCACTCACCTCTTTCATCTTCATCAAGAGGCTCTTTAGTTCCTCTTCACTTTCCACCATAAGGGTGATGTCATCTCCTGTACAGTGTTATGAACCTCCATCCATAGTTCTTCAGGCAACACACATGTATGTTTTGCTTTCCTCCCTTCATATCTACTATTATTATATCCAACAAAATCTGTTCATTTTACAAAGGAGAATTTTATGAGATATTTACCATTCTTTCTAAAAACAAAAATAATCAAATTTTATAAGTTTGAGTCCAAGGAACTGTAAGCTTTCATTTGGTTATATATTAGATGAGCCTCACCTTTATTATGATTCCTATTTATTTTGTGCATCCTTCAGTGTAACTTCTGGGAATCAGGCTTTTTTTATTTTCTATCCTCACTTTTCAAATTAATATAAGGTTAATAAAGATGTTCACAAAATCCCAATTCTAATTATTTAGTTATCTGTACCACTGATTTCCTTAGAGGCTGCCAAGCTATTTTCCTTTATTTTTTCATTAAATATCATTTATAGTTTTTTTAAACTCTGAATTGTAGTTTGAACAATTTCTAGCACTTCATTTATTCTTTCAAAAGGTTTGGAACTTACATGTAAAGTTTAATGATCTTATTTTAAACTAGTCTGAATATTTTAGTTAGAAGCATACCACATGAACCCAAGAAATTTAACTAATTATAATATTAAATAATTATAGGCCATACAAATTAGAATAATTTTCTCTCCATGTAAAATTTTCAGTTTGAATATCAAGTGTACAATGTATTTTATGTCAAAATATTAAACATCTTCATAAAAATGTTATTCATGTTATGCTTCTAACTAAAATATTCAAACTAGTTTAAAATAAGATCATTAAACTTTACAAGGAACTTCCAAATGACTAAGCAACTAAACACAGCATAGCACCTCTAAGAAGAATATATTTAGTACATACATACTGATTATTTACTGATATTGATTAAATTGTATAATCCAAACTAAAACATTCATGGTTAAGTCTTCTAATATATCTCTGTAATTATTCATATACATATACATTTGTCTGCTTGATGATCTCATCCCATTTTTATTAGGTTGTTGACACCTGGTAAATTTCTTTCTTTGACATCTACTTAGGTATAAATTTAGCGACTTCAGCTTTCTTTGATGAAGGTTTGCATACTTTTGCAAACAAATAGGGTGTCTCTTAGTTATCTCATTAACACCAGGTAGAAGACTATTAACAAAAGCTATAAATTTCACTTCGGGGCTCCAGATTTCACAGCTGTCATGCTAGTCCCTATTCTACTTTTAAGAAGTTCCTAAATTTGAGTTGCTATTGTCTGGACTACTTTTATGGCTTTCACATTCTTCTCCCATACTCTGACAGTGGTGAAATAGTTTTCAGTTCTTATCACTCTTCAAAGGGTTTTATCACCCTTTAGAATTCTATTCATATGTCTGCCTCACCAGCTCATTTCTCTAATGGGCTAAAATTTTATAATTTATAGATTATAGAAGATGTTCCTGTTATCAGTAAAAGAATAATTGTTTTGTGTATGGATTTTTACATCCATACTGGAAGCAAAGACACAAAAACATTCTTTCAAAATAAAATTGTACTATTATGTAGTAAATTTGAATCAAGTGTGTTTGCTCAGTAATTTCCATTTCTCATATATTAAAAGGTTGAAGATACTAACAGTAAAACTTGTTCCTAAGAATTCACTTGTCAGCACCTTCAATCTATTTGTTAATAATAGTAACATTTCTGAAGTGCTCATTATTTATGACACACTGTGCTTGCTACATTAACTATAATATCTCATTTTATACCATTGAAAAAGTTCCTATCATTATCTTTGCTTGATATATGAGACACTTAGAATTATCAACATCTTGCCTATTCAGTCATTAAGTGGCAGAGCTGGAATTTTAATCTGAAGATCTCTAGATTCTAAATTCAAAATAGATACTGAGAAGCATACAGAGGTAGAATTTGGAAAAGGAAGTTTTTGAATCAAGATGAAGTAGTGTGAAATAAAGATATATTTATATAGTTACTCGAGCACCATACTTCTTTAGCAGTGCAGTATCTGAGCATTTAACTTCATGTCCATTTTTCACAGAAGCCCTAAGCAGTGGCATAAAATACAGTATGTATTCTCATGGATAAAGGAAAAGAGTTATAAGAAAGCATACTCTTTATCTCATTTAATGGTGTGGGTATTTGGCTTATAATCCTTTGTTTTTGATTCATTAATAGAACTCAAGTTGTTTAACTACCAAACATGGCCAAAGAAGTTTTTTTGGTTTTTTTTTTTTTTTGGTCTATTTTCATTTTTTTGTCTGCTACCTAAGATAAGATACATATTGATATTTTTTACTCATGATCCATTTCTACTCTAAACCTGTAAAAACATGTACAATAAAGGCTTCTGGAAATAATACTTCACCTTTCATATACAATGCATCATTCTGCTCCATTGCACTTCATTTAAAAAGTGCTTATTGCAACCCACTACATTCATTTATTTGAGATAGAATTGACCAGTAACATTGTATACATTTAAGGTTTACAACATGTTGATTTAATGCACTTATATATGGTACCACAGCATTAGCTAAGACCTCTATCTTCTTACATCATTATTTTTTGTGTGATTAGAACAATTTAGACCGAGTCTCACTGCAACTTTGACATTTATAATATCGTTCAATACGATAACTATGCAGTACATTAGATCTCCGGATTTGTTTATCTACTAGTTGCAAATTTGTAAACTTAATGAACATCTTCCCAATTCCCTCAGCCCAAGTCCCTACCAAACACTATTCCACATGTAGGTGATGTTATACAGTATTTGTCTTTCTCAGTCTTAATTATCTCATTTAGCATTATGCCCTCAAAGTCCATCCCTGTTGTCACAAGTGGCAAGATCCTCTTCTTTCTCATAATTGAATTAATATCTCATTGTATATACAAAGCATGTCTTCTTTATCCACTCACCCATTGATGCACCCTTAGCTTGTTTCCATAGCTTGGCTACTGTGAATAATAGTACAGTGAGCATGGGATATATATATATCTTTTCAAGTTAGTGGTTTTGTTTTCTTTGAGTAAGTACCCAGAGTGGACTGCTGGTAGTTCATATGGTAGTTCTGTTTTAAAAGAATTCAAGGAACCTGCGTATTTTTCAATACTAACTGAAACAACTTACTTTCTCACCAACAGTATGCAGAAACTCCATTTTCTCCACATCCTTGCCAGCAGTTGTTATTTCTTGTCTTTTTGATAATAGCCATCCTAATATGTGGGAGGTGATATCTCATTGTGGCTTTGATTTTTATTTCTCTAGTGATTGGTGATGTTTACCATCTTTTCATATACCTGCAGGCCATTCATATGTCTTTTCTGGAAAAATGTCTATTTAGTTCTTTGGCCCATTTTTAAAAACAGATTGTTTTTGTTTTGTTATTGAGCTGTGTGGAATTTTGTTATTCATGTTTGCAACAATTATTTCCCATTCTGTTGGTTGCCTTTTCATTCTGTTGACTCATATGCTGTGCAGAAGATTTTCACTTTGAGATAGTATAGCTTGTTTATTTTCTATTTTTGTTTCTTCTGTTTTTCATGTTATATCCAAAAGAATCATTGCTAAGATCAGTGACAAAAATTTTACCCCTATACTTTCTTCAAGGAGTTTTAGGGTGTCAAGTCTTAGGTGTAAAACTTTGAGTTAATTTTTGTGAGTGGTGTAAGATTACAGATTCAATTTTATCTTTCTGCATGTGCCTGTCTAGTATTCCCAACAATCTTTGTTGAAGAGACTATCCTGTTCCCATTGATTGTTCTTGGCTTTCTTGTCAATTATTCAGTTCAGTTCAGTTGCTCAGTCATGTCCAACTCTTTGCAACCCCATGAACTGCAGCACACCAGGCTTTCCTATCCATCACCAACTCCCGGAGTTTACCTCAACTCATGTCCATTGAGTCGGTGATGCCATCCAACCATCTCATCCTCTGTCATCCACTTCTTCTCCTGCCCTCAATCTTTCCCAACATCAGGGTCTTTGCAAATGAGTCAGTTCTTTGCATCAGGTGGCCAAAGTACTGAAGTTTAAGCTTCAACATCAGTCCTTCCAAT
>SJYA01002618.1:190010-219420 GCA_006410615.1 Neotragus moschatus | reverse complement strand
TTTTTTAATCCCCAAAATATTGAATTTATATTTGTTGAGTTATTCTTAAAGATGAATGTCACAGTCTGTAGTTTGCTATAATTTTGTAAAATTTTGGTGAACCATACTTATGCATGACCTTCAATAATATGGTAATTTATTTAAATGTGCTTTACTAATTAAGAATATTTAAAATAGGAGTACACTTAAATTACTCTTACCAATTACCTATATAAGAAATTATTGAGATGATCATTAACATAATCAACAATCATTACTGAAATAAGATAATAAGCATCTTCAAAACACCGGCTGCCTAAGTTTTTTGAATGTTCTTCTTTGGGGATTTAAATTATTCTCTAAGCATTTCCCTTTAGAATATTTATGGGCCATAATGTCTATACCATAACACAAACCAAATATCCTACTAATGTCACTATGTAAAATAATACACATGTCAGGAAGGAGAATTTTCTATGTCAAGTATGAGTTTTACCCTCATGCTTGGACAACAGAAATTGAAAAAGTATCAGGGAATCTAAATCCCATCACCTCCTTCATGAAATCCTAGTAATTAAAGGCAGGTTATTGAGAGTATTTTTCTTGCAGATCTTCAGGGACCCAAAATTTATGACCTACATCATTAGCCACTTAACCTTTTTCTATTCATCAATGATTTGAGGTTCTTTTCTAAATATTGAAGAGAATTTCTCTCCCTCTCAATGCATTGTGTTCCATTACTCAGTGACTATCATTACTATTAACAGAACATGCAATCTTTTATGTATTTCAAAGCAGTGATTATATTGCCAACTAACCTTACCTAGTCTGAGCTAACCAATGTATCATTTATTTTCATATGTTATGGCTGTTACATAAGCCATTTACCCATTGTTTTAGAGCTTTAATGAACGTTAATAACTCAATAGTATATGCATGAACAGGGCAGAAAACAGATATTATTGTAGATACTTGAAACAACACAACTCCAGTGACAGAAGGCACAGCTCCAGTGATAGAAGCAATACTTGTTGCTCCCACAATATTGGAAAGGAGCAGAAGTCATGGGCTATCACTGAAGAAAACAACCTAATACTGCAAACAAGAGCTCAAGAACATTCCAAAAATTGAAACCATACAAGCATCTTTTCCAACCATGGTGCTCTGAGACTAGAAATCAACTTGAATAAAAAGCCTACAGAAAACTTAAAAACCCATGTAGGCTAAGCAATATAATACTAAACAACCAATGGATTACTGAAGAAATCAAAGAAGAAATCAAAATATATCTGGAGATAAATGAAACTGAAAACACAACAATCCTAAATCTATGGAACTTGGCCAAAGAAGTTCTGAAAGGGAAGTTTATAGTGATAATAGTTTACCCCAGGAAGCAAAGGCATTCTCAAATAAACAGTCTAGCCTTAGGAGTCTAAAGGAGCAAGAGAAGGAACAAGCAAAGCCTAAATTTAGTAGGAGGAAAGGAATCATAAAAATCAGAGCAGAAATAAATGAAACACAGCCTAAAAAGCAAAAGAAAAGGTTAATGAAACTAAAAGTTGATTCTTTGAGAAGGTAAACAAAATTGAAATGCCTTTAGCTAAAATTGTCAAGAAAAAAGAGAGGATAAAAGTTAGTAAAACCAGAAATGAAAAAGAAGTTACAACTGACACTACAGAAAAACAAATTATTCTGACACTACTATAAAAAACTATCTGCCAATCAAAGGAACAACATAGAAGACATTTAAAAATTACTAGAAATGTGCAATCTCCCAAAACTGAACTGGAAAAAATAGAAAATATGAGCAGACCAAATACAATAATAAAATTGAATCAGTAATAAAAGAATTTCCAACAAACAAGTCCAGTACCAGGTGGTTTCACAGGTGAATTCTACCAAACATTTAGAGAAGAACTGACCTATTTTCATATTCTTCCAAAAAGGCAGAAGAAGAAAATTTCCAAACTTACTGTATGAGGCAGCCATCTCCCTCATACAAAATTAACAGACCAAAAAATTCATAAAGAAAATTACAGGGCAATATCACTGATGAAAATAGATAAGCAAACAGAATCCAACAATACATTAAAAGAATCATACATCAGGATCAAGTGGGATTTATTACAATGATATAAGAATTTTTCAATATCTGAAAATCAGTTAGTGTAATATACCACATTAACAAATTGAAAAATAAAATCCATATGATCAGGTTAATAGGTGCAGAAAATGCAAAAATGGGCACAATAAAAGCCAGAAATGGTATGGACCTATCTNAACAATACATTAAAAGAATCATACATCAGGATCAAGTGGGATTTATTACAATGATATAAGAATTTTTCAATATCTGAAAATCAGTTAGTGTAATATACCACATTAACAAATTGAAAAATAAAATCCATATGATCAGGTTAATAGGTGCAGAAAATGCAAAAATGGGCACAATAAAAGCCAGAAATGGTATGGACCTATCTGAAGCAGAAGATATTAAGAAAAGGTGGCAAGAATACACAGAAGAACTGTACAAAAAAGATCTTCATGACCCAGATAACCACGATGGTGTGATCACTCACCTAGAGCCAGACATCCTGGAATGCAAAGTCAAGTGGGCCTTAGGAAGCATCACTACAAACAAAGCTAGTGGAGATGATAGAATTCCAGTTGCACTATTTCAAATACTAAAAGATGATGTTTTTAAAGTGCTGCACTCAATATATATGCCAGCAAATTTAGAAAATGCAGCAGTAGTCATAGGACTGGGAAAGGTCAGTTTTCATTCCAGTCCCAAAAAGGGCAATGCCAAAGAATGTTCAAACTACCGCAAAATTGCACTCATCTCACATGCTAGCAAAGTAAGGCCGAAACTTCTCCAAGGAAGGCTTCAACAGTACATGAACTGCTCACTTCTAGATGTTCAAGCTTGATTTAGAAAAGGCAGAGGGACCAGTGATCAAATTGTCAACATCTATTGGGTCATAGAAAAAGCAAAAGAGTTCCAAAAAACATCTTATTCTGCCTTATTGATTATGCCAAAGTCTTTGACTGTGTAGATCACAACAAACTGTGGAAAATTCTTCAGGAGATGAGAATACCAGACCACCTAACCTGCCCTCTGAGAAATCTGTATACAGGTCACGAAGCAACAGTTAGAACTGGACATGGAACAAGAGACTGGTTCCAAATAGGGAAAGGAGTACGTCAAGGCTGTGTATTGTCACCCTGCTTATTTAACTTATATGTAGAGTACATCATGTGAAATGCTAGGCTGGATGAAACACAATTTGGAATCAAGATTGCTGGGAGAAATATCAATAACCTCAGATATGCAGATGACACCATACTTATGGCAGAAAGCAAAGAAGAACTAAAGAGCCTCTTGATGAAAGTGAAAGAGGAAAGTGAAAAAGTTGGCTTCACACTCAATATTCAGAAAGCTAAGGTTATGGCATCTGGTCCTGTCACTTCATGGCGAAACAGTGGAAATAATGACAGACTTTATTTTTGGGGGCTCCAAATCACTGCAGATGGTGACTACAGCCATGAAATTAAAAGATGCTTACTTCTTGGAAGAAGAGTTATGACCAACATAGACAGCATAGTAAAAAGCAGGGAGATTACTTTGCCAACAAAGGTCCATCTCATCAAAGCTATGGTTTTTCCAGTAGTCATGTATGGATGTGAGAGTCGGACTATAAAGAAAGCTGAGCACCACACAACTGATGCTTTTGAACTGTGGTATTAGAGAAGACTCTTGAGAGTCCCTTGGATAGCAAGGAGATCCAACCAGTCCATCTTAAAGGAAATCAGTCCTGAATATTCATTGGAAGGACTGGTGTTGAAGCTGAAACTCCAATACTTTGGCTACCTGATGGGAAGAACTGACTCATTTGAAAAGACCCTGATGCTGGGAAAGATTGAAGGCAGGAGGAGAAGTGGACGACAGAGGATGAGATGGTTGGATGGCATCACCGACTCAATGGAGATGAAATTGAGTAAACTGCAGGAGTTAGTGATGGACTGGGAGGCCTGGCATGCTGCAGTCCATGGGGTCCAAAGGGTCAGACATGACTGAGCAACTGAACTGAACTGAACTGAACTGAACTGAATAAGTTAAATTGAAAGAAAACTATGACAAACCTAGACAGCATATTAAAAGGCAGAGTCATCACTTTGCCAATAAGGGTCTGTATGTACAAAGCTATGGTTTTTCCAGTAGTCATGTGCGAGTTGGACCATAAAGAAGCCTGAGGGATGAAGAATTGATACTTTCAAACTGTGGTGCTGGAGAAGACTCTTGAAAGTCCATTGGACAGCAAGGAGCTCAAACCAGTCCATCCTACAGGAAATCAACCCTGAATATTCGTTGGAAGAACTGATGCTGAAACTGAAGCTCCAATACTTTGGCCATGTGATGTGAAGAGCCAACCCATTGGAAACTACCTTGATGCTGGGAAAGATTGAAGGGAAGAGGAGAAGGGAGCAACAAAGGATGAGATGGTTGAATGGCATCACTAACTTAATGGACATGAGTTTGAACAAACTCCAGGAGATACTGATGGACAAGGAAGCCTGGCATCCTGCATCCATGGGGTCTCAAAGAACAGACACAACTTAGTGACTGCACAATACAATACAATGTTAAGCAACTAAGAGTCCCTGAATTAAAACAGTTTGAATGTAGAAGAGGAAAAAGAGAATAATTCTGGGAAATAACATAGACTGGGTTGTAGAATACTTGGTTATATTCCACTGAATAAACCTTACAAATCACACATCCTTTCCATGCTCAGTTATTTCAGTAGAAAATCAGAGTTGCATTAGACTGTTGGTTTTACAATTGAGTTCTTAGAGTTCTGAGAGATACGTGATTCTAGATTAGAGTAAGAACAACGGCCTTGTTATGTGTATGGGTGGGGTGAAGTTGGTATGAGAGAGTAACTGAGGTTTCCATTCCCACTTCAGCCAAGACAAGTTAACTTTTAGTTATTTTCTGTAATATATATATATATATTATGTACTTATATATATTTATATATTTTATTACATATATATTTATAGAGTGATTTTTTAGATGGTCTGTCCTTCCTGAAAATAATAGGCAGAAGTGCAATGATGAAGATACTAAGTAGAGTTTTCACAAAGGAACAATTTTTTATTACCTCGTGAAAGTCATTATTACAGCCCATTTCACTTCCAGTCTAATAACTTACCATAGCTTGCTGAGCCTAGCCTGCTGACACAGGACCATTTATATTTTTACAATTCTTTTTTATGTTTTCTTGAGTTCTCATCCCCTCCCCCTCCATTTCTATTGATTCTCTTTTTATTTTAGTACAAGAGAAGATAACTGGACTTGGAGTTTTTCCTCATTTTATAACATAGATCTGAAGTTCAGATACATTACCTCTTTGAATCCATTTTAGTAGATTTTCCTTCATCCTTCATTCATTCTCTATCTCCTGTAATACTCTGGAGAAGGAAATGGCAACCCACTCCAGTATTCTTGCATGGAGAACTCCATGGATGGAGGAGCCTGCTGGGCTTCAGTCCATGGGGTCACAGAGTCGGACACGACTGAGTGACTAACACACACATAGTAATACTCAGGTTTTCCTAGGCGCTAGTGGTAAAGAACCTGCCTGCAAATACAGGAGATGTAAGATACTTGGGTTTTACCCCTGGGTCAGGAAAATCTGGAGGAAGGCATGGCAACCCACTGTAGTATTCTAGCCTGGAGAATTCAGTGGACAGAGAAACCTGGAGAGCTACAGTCCATAGTCTCACAAAGAGTTGGACACGACTGAAGTAACTTATCACACACGGTAATAAGAATTTAACTAGCTTAACCACTATCTAAAGTTCCTTCTTAACCTCCCTACCTTTATCCAATTAAATTGTATCGGATTTTTTTAAACAAATAATGTTTTCCTTACACTGACTATAACTGACTACCTTAAGACACTAATATGCTATTTCCCTTTCCTCTGTTTCCAAAGGTTAAAGTCTTTTTCTCTCTCTCTTTGCTTATTTTTCTGTGTAATTTTTTTCTGAAACTTAGAAGATAATTGCAAAATCTCTAAATATTATCTCACACATAAACACATCAAGGACTCAGCAAGTTTTGGTTTTGTTTTAATTTTCTTGAAGAACTTTTTCAGTTCAATTCTGTCACTAAGTCATATCCAACTCTTTGCAACCCCATGGACTACAGCATGCCAGGCTTGTCTGTCCTTCACCACCTTCCAGAGCTTGTTTAAACTCATGTCCATTGAGTCGGTGATGCTATCCAACCATCTCATCCTCTGTTGCCCTCTTCTTCTCCTGCCTTCAATCTTTCCCAGCGTCAGGGTCTTTTCCTCCTTTTAATTCTGTGATGTGGGCTAGTTATTTAACACTAAGTCCTTCTCTGTCTTGGTTTACATTAATACCTGTTTTGCGGAGAACATACAGAATTTCTGGAGGTAGATTTGTCATAATTCTCTTATCAAAAATCACCTTTACTAAACTCATACACTTAATTATTTGTCTGTTTTTGGATTTCTAAGTAAAATTTCCTCTCAAAGTGAGAAGGCATTGATATATTGTTGTCCACCTTCCAATGTTGCTATTCTGAATTTTAATCCTTCTATGTAGACTATTTTGTTCTCTCTGGCAGTTATTATGATCTTCTCCATCTCCCTTTTACCTGAAATGTCATGATACGATGTCATAGTGTAGGACTTCAGGGATAATTTACAAACCCCTTTAGTCTGAAAATTCATATCCTTAAATTCTATGACATTTACTTAAACTCTTTTACTAATAATTGTCTCTGTTTTTATATTTCCTTTTATTTTTTATATTTTTGGGCTGAAGCTATAATTTCTTTAATTTTCTTTCCATTGACTTAATTTTTATTCTAATTTTAAATAGTTTTCTCAAGCCCACTTTCCATTCCTTAGGGTGTATAACAAGACTTTCAAATGGAAGTTTTTATCTCTGACCCTTTTCACTGTGGTTCAGTGATAGATAGATTTCACTATCTTCTTCAGAATGAAATCTTCAGTTCCCACTTAAAAGGTATAAGTTTGGCTTTCAGAATTATTAGAACATGATGGGGTAAGTGGCTAGGGCTATTAATATTGGGGGATATAGAAAATGCATAAACTTTAAATTCCAGCATTCTTTGTCTCCAAATAGTAAAGCTAGGTGATGATGGAATGAAACTACTCATAGTAAATATGAAAATTAGAAATTAGCTACTTGCAAGCAAGAACTATGATCTTTACTGTTGAATTTGATGTTGAGAAATCAAGTGGGAATATCAATCAGCTGGAAATAAGTATGGCTCTTACTTAAGTAGGATTAACTTTAAAGTTTAAAACATGTTATGTTTATCATTAATTACTTATTATCTTAAGCTGTATGACTAGTTTAACTTTAAAAAATTTTTTAATTTAAATTTATTTATTTTAATTGGAGGCTAATTACTTTACAATATTGTATTGGTTTTGCCATACATCAACATGAACTTCTAATTGTATTATTTTTCAGTGTAACAGTGATATCTTTAAAAAAAAATGCCTTGCCTATTTCACCTTTTAAATACATATATATATATATATATATTCTAAAGGTGACTAATAGTGGATATTAACATAGCATTTTCTTATCTTAATTATACCAAGACAATGAAAATAGCAGAAACAAGTTTTAAGATAGAAATCCACTGGCAAATTAGTGCAAAGACTTAGCCATTTAAGCTATTAATATAAAGACTATGAAGCCTTATTTTCACATGAAATGTTTAGTAGAATCAGAACATCAGGGCAGCACGCACAGAGGGCATTCTTCCTCAGCAATGAGGATTATCCTCTGCATTTGGCCACTGCTACAGTTTAGATGTTCGCTGTGATGCCATCTGTTAAGGTTGATTGTGCAGTGACCTTAGGCAGTCTGAAACCTGTTCAATTGAGCTTGTATATAGAGTTCTGGTTGGGAACCAGGAGGACAGATGGTAGGGTTGGAGATGGGGAACTTGTTTGTTACAGCTGATGAAAATCATTTTTCTTGCCAAAGCCATTAAATGTGATATCCTTGGCACAGCATTTCTCAACAAATAGAGTGTCCCACTTGGTGGGTTAGCTGCAGGTGAATTGAAGCATTCAACAGTCTCTATTTAGGTTTACCTAGTTCTTTACTTTTACATCTCTGACAGCCTAAGTCAATGTTCCAGCAGCAGGACACTCTGTGCTCAGTAAGTACAGAATCTGACATATGTAGTTTTCAAAATATACATACACAGTGAGCAGTGCAAAGTGGACTATAATTGTGAAGCCAGTTAAAAGAGTTTATAAATAGCTTTAATTGAATAGCACATATAGAGAAGAAAAATTCCTGTAATACTGAATAACAGCTTCAAGTAAATCTACTCACTTTTCATATCCATGGAAAGACTTCTCAGTTACCATTGTTTAAGAAACTGTATTGAAATCATTTTATGGGAAATAATTATGTCTACAATCAGACAAGATAATTATTGCAAAGTGGTTTTTGCAACTTGGAAAGCAGAAAATTTTGCCCACCCACTGAGACTTTCCCTCTCCATATTTGACAGCCCCCAAAATGCTACTCATAGAATTCATATCTAAGCTATGTAAACAAAAGAGTAATTTTAAAGTCAAAATTCAATATGAAAAAAAGTGAACAATATAGGCTCTATCAACTTTTAGAGTTAAAAAAGTAAAGTCTGGATGGAAGTGCCTTTTACTTATCAAATTTGTTTCCTTAGAAGTTTCACCTAAAACATATCAGACATACATCTTATTTGAATATGTTTACAGAGGTAGTATGACAGCAGTCTGTAGGTAATATATTACAGTAGTTTGTATTTTAAAAGATACATATAAAGAAATACATCATTTTATTATTATTTATGTAAATACCTATGTGTACATTGTTAGGCAACCTATTTTCCCTTTGGTTAATATATCTTGTAGACCTTCCTGTCAGCACATTGACCTACTTCATTCTTTTGAAAGGTTGCATAAATAGCAGCCATATTATAGATATCATGTGATTTATTTAGTCAGGCCCACATGAATTGGTTTCAGTAATTTACCTCTTTCTTTGGTTATTGACCATGTTGCAGGAATATTCTTATAAATGCTTATTGTGCCCATATTCAGCTACTTTCTAGAGAAGATACATGGAAATTTCATTTTCCTGTGAAGGAAAAGTAAACATTTAAAGTTAATATTTCCATATCTCCTGCCAGAGTGACTTATCAGTTTAAACACCTAGCAGCTATGTATGAGATTACCATTTTCCTGCAAAGTTAAAAACAACTAATCTCAAAATATGTTTTGATTTTTACTAACTAGAGGTTTAAAGAATAGATACACACACACCTTGTTTTCATTTTTATTTCTCTAAGAATATGGTTATGTTGTTCCTTCTTTAGTTTATTAACATGAGGGACTACTCATTTATTCATTGGTATGTGTTTATGTTCAATAGATAACTATTGACTATTTTGTGTTCAGTGCAGTCGCTCAGTCATGTCCGACTCTTTGTGATCCTATGAATCACAGCACGCCAGGCCTCCCTGTCCATCACCAACTCCCAGAGATCACCCAGACTCACGTCCATCGAGTCAGTGATGCCATCCAGCCATCTCATCCTCGATCATCCCCTTCTCCTCCTGCCCCCAACCCCTCCCAGCATCCGAGTCTTTTCCAATGAGTCAGCTCTTCACATGAGGTGGCCAAAGTACTGGAGCTTCAGCTTCAGCATCATTCCTTTCAAAGAAATCCCAGGGCTGATCTCCTTCAGAATAGACTGGCTGGATCTCCTTGCAGTCCAAGGGACTCTCAAGAGTCTTCTCCAACACCACAGTTCAAAAACGTCAATTCTTTGGCACTCAGCTTTCTTCACAGACCAACTCTCACATCCATACATGACCACTGGAAAAACCATAGCCTTGACTAGATGGACCTTTGTTGGCAAAGTAATGTCTCTGCTTTTCAATATACTATTGAAAATTTTGTATTAGGCATTCATTATATAATGGTGAATAGTGAAGACAACTCCTGACTTCTCAAACCTTATAATACAATGAAAATTTTAAAAATAAAACAATTTTATTGATTATTATTTTATTTATAGTAATATGCAAATCTATGGTTATTTCAATTAACTTATAATTTGTGATTTTTCCCTTGATTTTAAGATATTATATGATTTTATGATGCTTTTTAAGGAACAACCTATTTTATATTTTATTAATATATTAATTATATGTGTATCTGCTGTTTTATGATTTGTTTACAATTTAAGTTTATACATTTTATGTTGTCCTTCTCTAGATTCCCTTATTTAATACTTGATTTCTTTCTTTTGTTTTTTACTCTATGTTTACTATTAAAAACTCTTTACTGTTAATGGGATTCACAGGTAGCTCAGCTGGCAAAGAATCTGTCTGCAATGCAGGAGATCCCAGTTCAATTCTGGGGTCAGGAAGATCCACTGGTGAAGGGATAGACTACCCACTCCAGTATTCTTGGGCCTCCCTAGTGGTTCACCAGGTGCTCAGCTCCTGCAATGCGGGAGACCTGGGTTCGATCCCTGGGCTGAGAAGATCACCTGGAGAAGGGAACAGCTACCCACTCCAGTATTATGGCCTGAAGAACTCCATGGGCTGTATAGTCTATGGAGTCACAAATAGTTGGGTACAACTGAGTAACATTCACTTCACTTACTGTTAAAAGTGATTTTTTCAATCATGAATTTCTCATTGAAATTTTGGTTATGTAGTCTGCTAGATTTTTATCAAATTTTGTGCTCTCGAGGTTTCTGGAGTTTGCTCTTATTATATGTGCCTAGGCTGCAGTCTGAAGGGGCTGGAGGATCAACTACTAGAAAAAAGGAAAAGAGAAGACACATACCAGAGCTCTGCCTTATTCTAGTCCTCAGAAGCAAGTCACAAGATCCAATCTACTAAACATCAAGAGGCAGGGATCATGACCCACCCTTGAGGCTACCTTCCAAAGTGTATATTGAAATTTTAGTTTTCTGAGTCTTGTGAGAATTACAGACACTGTGCTCCTTCAGCTCTAAGTATTTAAGCATGTAATTCCAAAGAACAAGGATATTCTCTTCCATAACAGTGGTGATACTTCAAACATAGAAAATTTGATGTTAATACACCAGTGTTATCTATGAAAGTGAAAGTGAAGTCGCTCAGTCGTATGTGACTCTTCGCGACCCCATGGTCTGTAGGCTATCAGGGTTCTCTGTCCATGGAATTTTCCAGGCAAAAGTACTGGAGTGGGTTGCCATTTCCTTCTCCATACTTGTCTATAACTCTAGCCAATATTCAGATTACATCAACTGTATCAGTCATTTCCATTACAGGTTTTGGAAAAAATCTAAAATTCAATAAAGTCTAAAGAAAGCAAAAATCTAAGCTGTAAAATTGATTTTATCTGTATGTCTTTAGTCTCTCCTAATCTAAATACCCTTCAATTTGACTTTCTTGACATTGACATTTGGAGGAGTGCACGCCAATTATTTTGTATACTGTCCCTCAGGTTGGTTTATATTTGTTTTTACTGAATTCAGGTTACTTATTTTGGCAAGAATATCAGAGAAATGGTATTTCCATTTGAAGACATGTGGTATGATTTGTTCCAGTAAAATAATGATATTAATTTTCAGCATATTCTTAAGGTGGATATTTTCAGCTTTTTCTTGTTTTTCTTTAATAAACAATTTGTGGGTAGATATTTGAGACTATGTAAGTATACTTTTCTTCATTAATTAAACTGCCACAAATTTGTCTTATTATATTTTAAAAATATTCATTATTTTTCATATTCTGATCTATTATAGTTTATAGTTTTTTATAAGATTTTACATATTGTTCCCTGTGCTATACAGTAGAACCTTGTTGCTTATCTATTTTATATATAGCAGTTTGTATATGGTAGTCCCAAACTCCTAATTTAAAACTTCCCTATTGTCTTTTAATGACTAACTTCATCTCTTGTATTTTTTAGCCAACATTCTACAGTTCAGAAGAGTGCTCATTTCACCCACATTTAATTGATATTTTGTGCATTTGTTTATATCAAGGTGGATTCATGCATCTCTATTTTGTACACTGGGTTATCATTCATTGGATGAATATTTATTTTGATCACATTTCCCCAAATTTAGCAACAGAGAGCCACTTTAAGTTACTTTTATGTCCTCTATATATTCCCAGATCATTTGGGGAATGTTTTCTAACTGTCACATGCAAAATTTTCCAGGCTTATCTTGTATTTACTTTTTCTCCTAGCCCTAAAATTAGCTGGTTCTCAAAGAAATACTGGTTCCTTTTAGTGAAATGTGGTATTTTTTTTAATTTAAAAAGCAATTGATCTAAACTAAAAAAAAAAGAAAATGTGAATTTTCTCCAAAGCTTTTTCTACATCTATTGATATTATCACATGATTTTTATCTTTCAGCTGGTTACTATGGTATATCACATTGATTGATTTGCCTACATTAAAGAATCCTTGAATCCCTGGGATAAATCTCACTTGATCATTCATGGTGATGATTCTCTAATTGTGTTGTTGGATTCTGTTTGCTAGTATCTTGCTGAGGTTTTTTGCATCTATGTTCATCAGTGATATTGGCCTGTAATTTTCTTTTTTGTGATATCTTTACCTGTTCTTTTGCAGGGTAATGGTGGCCTCATGGAATGAGTTTAGGAATGTTCCTCCCTCTCCAATTTTTTGGAGGAGTGGTGTTAGCTCTTCTCTAAACATTTGATAGAATTTGTCTGTGAAGACATCTGACCCTGGGTTTTTGTTTGTTGGGAGATTTTTGGTCGCAATTTTGATTCTACTGCTGTGGTAGGTCTGTTCATAATTTCTATTTCTTCCTGGTTCAGTTTTGGAATGTTGTAATTTTCTAAGAATTTGTCCACTTCTTTCAGGTTGTCCAAAGAATTTGTCCACTTCTTTCAGGTTGTCCAGTTTAATGGCATAAAGTAGCTTATAGTACTCTTTTATGTTTCTTTGTATTTCTGCATTGTCTATTCTAACTTTTCCTTTTTCATTTCTAAATTTATTGATTTGAGTCTTCTCCCCCCCCCCTTTTTTTTTCTTGATGAGTCTGGCTAAAAGTGATTTGTCAATTTGCTTATCTTCTCAGAGAAACACCTTTTAGTTTTACTAATATTTACTATTGTTTTCTTCATTTTCCTTTTCATTTATTTCTGCTCTGATCTATATGATTTCTTTTCATCTACTAACTTTGGGGTTTTTTTTTTTTTTTTTTTTTTAAGTAGCCTTAGACTTAGCAGCAGCAGCAGCAGGTTAGGTTGTTTATCTGAAGTTTTTTCATTTCTTGAGGTAGGATTGTATTACTATAAACTTCACTCTTAGAATGACTTTTGTTGCATACCATAGGTTTCAGCTTGTGTTTTCATTGTCATTTGTTTCTAGGTGATTTTCTTATTTCTTCTTTGATTTCTTCAGTGACCTCATCATCGTTTAGAAGTATATTGTTTAGCCTCCATGTGTTTGTGTTTTTTTTTTTTTATAGTTTTTTTTTCCTTGTAGTTGATGCTAATCTCTTAGTATTGTGGTCAGAAAAGATGCTTGATATGATTTCAGTTTTCTTAAATTTACCAAGGCTTGATTTGTGACCCAAGATGTGATGTATCCTGGAGAACGTTTTGTGTGCATTTGAGGAAAAAAAAGTGTATTTTGCTACTTTTGGATGCATAGAGATGGCTTACAAACACATGGAAAGATGCTTAACATTACTTATTATTAGACAAATGCAAATAAAAATTACAATGAGGTATCACTTCACACTGGTCAAAAGGAACATCATCAAAAAATCTACAAACAATAAATTCTGGAGGGGATATAGAGAAAAGGAAATCCTCTTGCAATGTTTGTAGGAATGTAAGTTGATACAGACACTATGGAGAACAATATGGAGATTTCTTAAAATCTAGGAATAAAACTACCTATGATGCACCAATTCCACTACTGGGCATATACCCTGAGAAAACCACAATTGAAAAGACACATGTATACCGATTTTCATTGCAGCACAACTTACAATAGCCAGGACATGGAAACAGCTTGATGTCTATCTACAGATGAATGGATAAAGAACTTGTGGTACATGTATGTAATGGAATATTACTCAGCCATGAGTCAGTTGAAGTGAGGTGGATGAACCTAGAGCTTATTTTACAGAGTGAAGTATGTCGCAAAGAGAAAATCAAATATTGTATATTAATGCAAACATATGGTATCCAGAAAAATGGAGCTGATGAACCTATTTGCAGGGCAGGAATAGAGATGCAGACACAGAGAACGGACTTGTGGACACAGCAGGGGAAAGTGTGGGAGGAGAAAGTGTGGGATGAGTTGTGGGAGTAGCACTGAAATATCTGCATTACTATATGTAAAGCAGATAGCTAGTGGAACTTTGCTGTATAATACAGGAAGCTTAGCCCAGTGCTCTATGAAGACCTGGAGGGATGGGATAAAAACTATAAAATTACTGACTTTCTGTTAAAAAATAAAAAATAATAAAAATAAATGCTTTTAAATCTTTTCTGTTTAACAATGAAATTATTTCTTGTTAGTCTGAAAGCATTTAAATTTTTTTCTTTAGAGTCATTTATGTGTGTGTGCATGTGTGTGAATGTGTACGCACACAGCCTAAGACAAATTAAGCAAAAACTTTAAAAACCCAACAGTGAAAATTTAAGGTAGTGTGAATGTATGTGTGTGAATGAGATAGGATATCTTGAGTATATTCTCTGAAAGTTCTCCATCACTCAGTGATAAATGTGGTTAATAACTGAAAATTGTTAATGTTTCTGGGAAATAAACACATTGAAGTTATATTATAAGTGAAATTTTATATTATGTCATTCCCTTTAACAATAAAAAATCTAGGTAGGGTAGCAGAGTTTTGTTCTTTTTTTAAATTTTTTTTTGGTAGCAGAATTTACTTTCAGAAACCACCAGGCTTATGTCCATTACCTGGCTCAGCCATTAGCTGAAAGAACTTAGTCAAATTACCTAAATTGTTTTCCCTTGGAATCTAAAATAAAGAAAGTAAAACTGAAATAACAGTATTGTTATTAGGATTAAATGTTAACATATGCCAAACTATTATGATGTCACTTAGTATACAATAGATTCAGACTAAACAATACTTAATATTGATATACTACAAAATAAGCCATTTCCCTTATCCTATTACTTTTAATTTAATTTTAATGTTTGTATAACATTGTAGTCTATGAGTTAAGCTTGATTTATTTCTATCTTTCTCAAACCTTTTTACTGGTGAATCACACAAGGTAGGGAAGAGTATAGTAATGTTTCTTGAGTCTCTGAAAAAGTTAGTTTAAAACTCAACAGTCAGAAAACTAAGATCATAGTATCTGGTCCCATCACTTCATGGCAAATAGATGGGGAAACAGTGGCTGATTTTATTTATTTGGGCAAAATCACTGCAGATGGTGATTGCAGCCATGAAATTAAAGGATGCTTACTCCTTGGAAGGAAAGTTATGACCAACCTAGACAGCATATCAAAAAGCAGAGACATTACTTTTACAACAAAGATCAATCTAGTCAAAACTATGGTTTTTCCAGTAGTTAAGTATGGATGTGAGAGTTGGACTATAAAGAAAGCTGAGTGCTGAAGAACTGATGCTTTTGAACTGTAGTGCTGGAGAAGACTCTTGAGTCCCTTGGATTGCAAGGAGACCCAATCAGTCCATCCTAAAGGAAATCAGTCCTGAATATTCATTGGAAGGACTGATGTTGAAGCTGAAACTATAATACTTTGGCCAACTGATGGATACCTCATTACTTCAATTTGTTACCTCTAAAAATGTTCTCTTCATTTTTTAGCTAAAAGGATAGTTTATATTTTTCTCTTGCTAGGTAATTGAGGTCTCATGTTTTTATACACATTTAAACAACCTCTAACAAAAAGTAAAGAAAAATTCTCACTACTATGTAAGTAGCTGTGCTGGGGTCCTAGCCCTGGTGGATCCAGGGTGATTCGAAACGTGGACGGAGTCGGCGAGGAAAAAACTTATTTATTTAGAGATATAAGATTTAGATTAATAGTATAATGGGAAAATTAAGATGGAGAAAAGAGGCTGAATAACTAGGTTTACGTGGAAAGCCAATAAAGTTCCAGACAAGGAGCTNGAAACGTGGACGGAGTCGGCGAGGAAAAAACTTATTTATTTAGAGATATAAGATTTAGATTAATAGTATAATGGGAAAATTAAGATGGAGAAAAGAGGCTGAATAACTAGGTTTACGTGGAAAGCCAATAAAGTTCCAGACAAGGAGCTTGCACCATCTACGTTGGGCCACGGGCGTCCATTTGCATATCGGAGAGTGCCCTGCCCTGGGCTCTCTCTCTTATGGATCTTAGCAGCCGGGACAAGTAACTAGACATTGTGAGCCTCCACGCCCCAGGTGGGAATTCAGCCTGAAATTAGAGTAAAGAAGAGACACGGAGGAAGCCCAGCATCGGTGCAAGACTCCCAATGCAAGACTCCAAAAACTATTTTTCAAAATCAGCTCATATACCCCAAGTTGTGCATAATGGAATATGCAGAGTTATGCAATGGCAGCAGTCCTGACCCTCATTGAGACAAGGCTTTCTTTTTGCATACCCTCCTGTATACAAAAGGTCTCAGGTAGTTTACATTATCTTCTGGCCAAGAGGCCTGTTATTTTATGGCTCTCTTCCTAGACAATTGTCTATCAACCAGAAAAACTCCTTTTCCCTAGAAGTGTTTTTTCTTTACTCTGCATTACCCTCAAAATACTAAATGAAGTTACATTCCTATAGAACAAAGGTGCAGTGGGTTGTAACAAAGAAAGTACTTAACTCAAAGATCTAATATGGCTAATATCAGGTCTACTACCTGTTTTTCTATATATCAATTATATCTTACAAATAAAAGATATGAAAATTTTGCAGCAAGTATTGGCTCAACAAATGAAACCTTAAACAGTCCTCTTCTAATGATTTTGACTCCTCGGAAGCTCCTACATTCCTAGGATGTTTTAAGCTTCCTGTGCCTCCCGCAGTCAGGAGGCCTTAAACAATCACATGCGCAGCTGTAAGAGTCTTGCAGGCAAGCTAGAAAGCCATCAGAGGGGTTTTTGGATTGAAACACTCTATCAAATGCAGAAGATTAAAGCCCTTATCTGACTTTTTCCAGAGAATGTCAGAAGACTGGAAAAGCAGGCAGATTCTTATTTTGGGAGGGGGGAGTACATGCCCAGGAAATGCCAGGGAGAAAAACCCTGAGATTTGACTCGTCCTTGCCCATCAAATTCTCCTGCCTCGTGACCTTGTCACGGGTGGGATTCCTCATGCTGGCTTCCGGCATAGCTGTATTTCTATTGTAGCAACTTTATTCAAATTTTGAAAGTCAATTTGTAAGCAAAATGTAGTGTCATGTGTGATTCTATTTGTTATTTCTCTCTTTATACCTGTTGCACTTTGCCTTTACTTCAGGCAGTCTCCTCTATTTCTGTACTGAGAAATAATTGGCCTAGAACTTTGTATTAGTTTCCATTTAGAAAATCTCATTTTATAGGTCTTCAGCATTATTGTGTTTTGCAGATTTTTTTTTTTTTAACAAGTTGAAGGTGTGGCACTTTGTATCAAGCAAATCTATCTGTGCCATTTTTCCAACAGCATTTACTTATTTCATGTCTCTGAATCACATTTTGGTAATTCCTGTGCTATTTCAAACTTTTTCATCATTATTATATTCGATATGGTGATATGTGATCAGTAACTTTGATGTTACTATTGCAAAAAGATTGCAATTTACTGAAGTTTTGATGATAGCATTTTTAGCAAGAAACATTTTCTAGTAGTCATGTATGGATGTGAGAATTGGACTATAAAGAAAGCTGAGGGGCCNTTTCAAACTTTTTCATCATTATTATATTCGATATGGTGATATGTGATCAGTAACTTTGATGTTACTATTGCAAAAAGATTGCAATTTACTGAAGTTTTGATGATAGCATTTTTAGCAAGAAACATTTTCTAGTAGTCATGTATGGATGTGAGAATTGGACTATAAAGAAAGCTGAGGGGCCAAGAATTGATGCTTTTGAACTGTGGTGTTGGAGAAGACTCTTGAGAGTCCCTTGGGCTGCAAGAAGATCAACAGTCCATCCTAAAGGAAATCATCCCTGAATATTCACCGGAAGGACTAATGCTGAGGCGCCCATACTTTGGCTACCTGATGCAAAGAACTGACTCATTGGAAAAGACCCTGCTACTGGAAAAGATTGAAGGCATAAGAAGGGGATAACAGAGGATGAGATGGTTAGATGACATCACCAACTCGATGGACATAAGTTTGAGCAAGCTCCAGGAGTTGGTGATGGACAGCAAAGCCTAGCATGCTGCAGTCCATGGGGCCACAGAGAGTCAGACATGACTGAGTGACTGAACTGAACTGATACACACTTTTTAGATGTAATGCTATTGCATACACAATGAAGAATAATATATAAATAACTTTTATATAAAAAACTTGTATGAATCATTTTATTGTGATATTGCCTAATTGTGGTGTTCTAGAACCAACCCTTGGAGAAGGCAATGGCACCCCACTCCAGTACTCTTGCCTGGAAAATCCCATGGATGGAGGAGCCTGGTAGGCTGCAGTTCATGGGGTCACTGGGAGTCAGATATGACTGAGCGACTTCACTTTCACTTTTCACTTTCATACAGTGGAGAAGAAAATGGCAACCCGCTCCAATGTTCTTGCCTGGAGAATCCCAGAGACGAGGGAGCCTTGTTGGGCTGCTGTCTCTGGGGTCGCACAGAGTCGGACACAACTGAAGCAACTTAGCAGCAGCAGAACCAACCCTCCCTCAATATCTGCAATGATGCTACACTTGTGTATTTTGTGAGATTATCATCACAGGTCTATTAACATTTGTCATAGTTACAAGTGTCATAGTTACACAGTTTTCTTCTGTTGAGAACTTTTAAGATTCATTCTCTTGTGGCTGTTGTTTAATTGCTATGTCAAGTCCAACTTTTTTGCCACCCCGTGGACTGTAATCTCTTCGACTCCTCTGCCCATGGGGTTTCCCAGGCAAGAATACAGGGGTGAATTGCCATTTCCTTCTCCAGGGGATCTTCCTGACCCTGGGATCAAACCCACATCTCCTCCATTGACACGCAGATTCTTTACAACTGAGCCACCAGGGAAATCCCTTTATTCTCTTAGCAAGTTTCTAATATGCAATACTGTATTATTAACTGGTCGTTATGCAGGATGTTGGAGAAGGCAATGGCACCCCACTCCAGTACTCTTGCCTGGAAAATCCCATGGACAGAGGAGCCTGGAAGGCTGCAGTCCATGGGGTCACTGAGGGTTGGACACAACTGAGCGACTTCACTTTCACTTTTCACTTTCATGCATTGGAGAAGGAAGTGGCAACCCACTCCAGTATTCTTGCCTGGAGAATCCCAGGGACGAGGGAGCGTAGTGGGCTGCCATCTCTGGGGTCGCACAGAGTCGGACGCGACTGAAGCGACTTAGCAGCAGCAGCAGCAAGCAGGATGTTACATCCCCATGACTTATTTACTTTATAGCTGGAAGTTGATACTTTTTGCTCACACCCAGCAAACTCCAATCCCCAGCCTCTGGTAACCACCAGCTCATCCTCTGTATCTATAAACTCAGTTTTCTTTTGTGTGTTTTACTTTCCTTAGACTTCACATATAAGATTGTAAGGTACTTGTCATTCTCTGACTTATTTCAGTTAGCATAATGGCCATCCATGTTGCAAAAGGCAAGATTTCCTTCTTTTTATACTTGAAAAATATTCCCGTGTATGCTGTTGTTGTTTCTGTTGTTTTTGCTTAATCACTAAGTCATGCCTGACTCTTCTCAACCCTGTGGACTGTAGCCCTCCAGGTTCCTCTGTCCTTGGGATTTCCCAGGCAAGAATACTGAAGAGGGTTGCCATTTCCTTCTCCAGGGAATCTTCCCAATCTGGAGATCAAACTTGCAACTCTTGCATTGACAGGTGGATTCCTTAGAAATGAGCCATATGTATATACTACACGCTATATTTTCTTTATCCATTCATCCATTGATGGACACAGGTTTCTTCCATGTTCTTAGCTATTGTAAATGATGATGCAGTGAACATAGGGGTGCACACAATTTTTGAGCTAGTGGTTTTGTTTTCTTCTGATAAATACCTGCAAGTGGCATTGCTGGAGGGTAGCTCTCTCTTTAATTTTTAAGTAACTACGAAGCCATTTCTGTAGGAGATGCAACAATTTACATCCCACAAACAGGGCAGAAATGTTTCATTTCTCTACATTATTTCCAATTCTGTTATTTCTTGTCTTTTTAACAATACCCTTCCTAAAATGTGTGAGATGATATATCATTGTGTTTTTTTTTTCACTTTTAAAATTATTATTTTATTATTTTTTAAATATTTTATTTATTTGACTGCTCCAGGTCTTAGGTTCTTTATTATTATTATTATTTTAAAATATTGTATTGGTTTTGCTTTGCATTTCCTTATTAGTGACATTCAGCACACATTTTCTCATACTTCTTGGACATCTGTATGTCTTTCTTTGGATAAATGTCTATTCAAATCACCTGTGCATTTGTTTTTCTTTTCTTTCTTTTTTTTTTTTTTTAACGCCAAAAACATTTTGTTTTGGAGTATAACCAATTAAAAATGTTGTGATAGTTTCAGGTGAACAGTGAAGGGATTCAGCCATACATATACACGTAACCATTCTCCTCCAACCACCACCCCCCACTTCCATCCATGCTGGTACATAACATTGAGCAGAGTTTGATCTGTGCATTTTGAATAAGACAACCTTTGGTCCCTTGTGGCTCAGCTGGTAAAGAATCTGCCTGCAATGCAGGGGACCTGGGTTCAATCTCTGGGTTGGAAAGATCCCCTAGAGAAGGAAAAGGCTACCCACTCCAGTATTCTGGTCTGGAGAATTCCATGGCCAGTCCATGGGGTCACAAAGAGTCGGACACGACTGAGTGACTTTCACTTTCACATATTTGGATATTAACCTGTCCTCCCCTTCTCCTCCTGCCCCCAATCCCTTCAAGTATCAGAGTTTTTTCCAATGAGTCAACTATTCACACGAGGTGGCCAAAGTATCACTGACTTCAAAATCAAATTTATGGTTACCAAAGGGAAATGGGGTGTATAAATTAGCATCTTGGGATTAACATACACAGTGCTGCTGCTGCTGCTAAGTTGCTTCAGTTGTGTCCGACTCTGTGTGACCCCACAGATGGTAGCCCATGAGGCTTCCCCATCCCTGGGATTCTCCAGGCAAGAACACTGGAGTGGGTTGCCATTTCCTTCTCCAACGTGTGAAAGTGAAAAGTGAAAGTGAAGTCGCTCAGTCGTGTCCAACTCTTCATGACCCCATGGACTGCAGCCTACCAGGCTCCTCCATCCATGGGATTTTCCAGGCAAGAGTACTGGAGTGGGGAGCCATTGCCTTCTCCGACATATACACACTACCATACACCAAATAGATCAACAAAGGCCTACAGTATAACACAGAGAACTCTACTCAATATTCTCTAATAACTGATATGGGAAAAGAATGTAGAAAAGAATAGATATATGTATATGTGTAACATATACATCACTTAGCTGTACTCTTGAAACTTACTCAGCATTGCAAATCAATCATACTCTAATATAAAATAAAAATTAAGTTTAAAATATCACTTTCTTTCAATTAGTCTCATTATCACTAAAATTAAATCTGATCATTTGCTTAAGGTTGTACCTGCCAATTTTCTTCACTGATAATTTTCACTCTTTGACATCAATAAGCATATTTTGAGGAGATAAGATATATAATATCCTGTTACTCTTCAACATTTACTCATAAAGATTGTATCTACTGGTAACTCTTACATAAATTATGATGATGATGATATTTCAAAATGGTATTATGCTGTCTATATTTTTTAGTTGATTTCCTATGGTTAGGAGGAGCTTTCCTTTTGCTGTTATTTTTGACTAATATTTGTGTAGACTCATGGGTTCTAATTATTTTATATAAGGTAGAGTGTATTATATTTTATAATCTTGTTGCTCAAGCTATCTCATATTTGGCNTTATGCTGTCTATATTTTTTAGTTGATTTCCTATGGTTAGGAGGAGCTTTCCTTTTGCTGTTATTTTTGACTAATATTTGTGTAGACTCATGGGTTCTAATTATTTTATATAAGGTAGAGTGTATTATATTTTATAATCTTGTTGCTTGAGCTATCTCATATTTGGCCAGTTAACTGGCCTTGTTTTCAAGTTTACATGTCCTTATTTGTGTCCTTACTTTGTAGTACAGCAAAGCATTTCAGGATTATCTTATTCTTTCTTTTCTAGGCTCTGAAACCAGTCTTTCCTCCAAGAAGCTGTGATCATTTTAATAGAGGTTGGCACATAGAAACAAATGTATGTGAACACGTTATATACTCTTCGCTACTGGATGTCAGTGTTTCTAGACCCTCTCAAAGTACAGAGCATACACATATGTTACTTTTTCTGAGATTCATGCCAATATATCTAATGTCCAGTTGAACACTCCTGTGTTCTTTCAATTCTTACTCATATGTATATTTGTATTCTTTTCTTCAATAGTATAAAATTTGTACTCATTACACATTTTATTTATTTGCTTATCCATAAAGTATATACAAAATATTTTCTGAATTGCTTCTGTATACTACTGGGGAAAAGAAAGGAAGAATAAGAATGGAGCCAATTATACAGAGTGAAGTAAGCCAGAAAGAAAAACACCAATACAGTATGCTAACGCATATATATGGAATTTAGAAAGATGGTAACGATAACTCTGTATGTGAGACAGCAAAAGAAACACAGATGTATAGAACAGTTTTTTGGACTCTGTGGGAGAGGGAGAGGGTGGGATGATTTGGGAGAATGGCACTGAAACATGTATAATATCATACAAGAAACGAATCGCCAGTCTAGGGTAGATGCAGGATACAGGATGCTTGGGGCTGGTGTACTGGTATGACCCAGAGAGATAGTATGGGGAGGGAGGTGGGAGAGGGGTTCAGGATTGGGAACATGTGTACACCCGTGGCGGATTCATGTTGATGTATGGCAAAACAAATACAACATTGTAAAGTAATTACCCTCCAATTAAAATAAATAAATTTAAATTAAAAAATAAAAAAAGAAGAAAACCTATGACTTGGTGTTACTATTTGTTTACAGTGTTTTTTGGCTTTAGCCAGAGGACCTATTGTCCACATATTTCTTTATAGTTATTTGAATTATTCTTACTTATTTTTCTATACTTTCAATTTAGTTATGCTATTTATTGGAAGTAGTTTTCACATATTCATGTTTATATTCATTTTTTTTCTATTTTTGTCAAGTATGTGAATGGGTATACAAATATATGAATAATATTACACATGAGAATTGGTGATTGAGACTAAGTTTAACTTCTATCCCCAAGGTTTTTTATCTTTGTTCCTACTTTCAAGCTTTTCCCTATTCTACAATTAAAAAGAAGAGATACTGTTGTTATAGTAACAACAAAGAAAGATGAAAATTTGAAGAAGACAATGATTTTCCACAGAAGATCTAGGTAAAGTGATATAACCTTCCTGTACTGTAGATTCAATAATGAGGGTTTTGAATTTCAATTTTTAAAATTGTAAAAAGCATATAGAATAGTTATGAAGAGGGCAGTTTATAGTACTAAATGGATTGGCTGTCATTCTTTCTTAGTTGCTTTAGATAAACTATTGAGCCTCTCATTGCTTCAGTTTTATTTTCTATACAAGGGATGAATATTAGTGCATATCTTACAAGGTTGATAAGCTAATCCTATTAACAACAACCAACACAGAGACTAAAACAGGCCCACCAATGCTTGTGCCCATGGAGACCCCTGATGATCAGGCAGTGGCCATTGCTGCTGCTCCAAACAAGAAGCAGAATGAGCTGCAGGAGGCTACACACATCCCAGGGAGGCCCAGTCCATCCTAATGAACTTGAGGAATGTCATCATTGAGCAAACATGAGAGGCATTGTTAAGTGATTACAGGAATGGCTCAGGCACAGAATTTCAATGACAATCTCTGAGGGAAGCAGGCATTGAATTCCACTTTAAATGGGTGAGGCTGTCATATTATTAAAGTAATTCTCTGAAATTTCTTGGCCCAGAGTGCTATACTGACAGCCAGAAAGCTTCTACAACCCAGAGAGGTAAAACCTGTAGGAGTCACATTTTCTTAATAAGTCCACGTGGCTTAGAAAAAAAGTGGGATTCTTGCATTTCTTCACATCTGCCAGTGTTAATTACAGAAATGCTTACATTAGGCTGGCTGACAACATTGGTGCTGAGGCAGCTTGGAGGAGCTCTTTTCCCAGACTAAGCTTGAGGCAGAGTGAAGACAGAGATGTGTCTAATCATGACCTACAGGAGCATTATCTCTGGTGAATATTTTCATTGACAAATTGCTTTTGATCATCTGGCTAGAACAGAGCTATTGTGAGGTCAAAAGTCATGGGGTCAACATCATTGTGATCATCTTACCATTACATAGTTACAGGTAGTAATCTAGCCTTGGCCAACTATTTTGAAAATAAGTTCTGTGGTCATTAATTCAATATGAAGAACCCTATGTCAAAACAAACAAACAAACAAACAAACAAACAAAAACCCTATTTTATAGTTAATAAAAAGCTCCCTGTTTACAGAAAACTGTTTTTCATTATTCTTTCCAGTAGTTGAAGATACCCTCTTTTCTTCAATTCCATACTGGCAGGGTTCTTACCTAGATTTTATTCTAGTGGTAGATTTTTCATTTAATTTTTGGCCACACCATTAAGCATGTAAGATCTTAGTTCTCTACCCAGGGTTCAAACCTGTGCCTCCTCATTGGGTACACAGTCTAATTGGTGGATCATCAGGAAAGCCCTCTAATGATAGATTTAACAATAATATTGTTCCACTAGAAGAGTTTTCAGGGAGGCAATGGCAGTAATCTAGGGAAGAGACCATAAAGATAGGAACTAAAGCAGAGACGGCAAGGTGAAAGAGAAGGGACACATCTGGGAGATACTTAGGAGGTGAACTGCCAGACACTGGCATCCAGGATCCATTAGTGTCATCACATGTTGATGGACATGAACTTGGACTAATTGTACCATAATAATGGATTTCAGTTGTTAACTGGAACCCAGACTCACTAATAAACAAAAGCCCTGATTTTCATGGCTTGCTTATTTCCCTGGTATAACTATTCCTACCAATTTCAAGCTACAAAGGACTTAAAAATCAGCTGGAAAAATTCCTGAAGTTTTAAACGCTGCTTGTGTGGGGTGGAACAAGAGAACTGGCATATCACTGGCCTGCATTCAGTGTCAAGCTATCCTGTTTTCAGGTCACTGAAATTTTCTTCTGTCCTTCTTTCTTTAAACTTATTGACTATTTGTGCTTTGCCATTTTTTGTAAGAATGACTATAACAGCCATTCATAAATTTTATGAACATGGAAAAGACAAGTACAAAGACTCTCAACATACACTGGACTTTATAATGGATATACATTTGACTGTACACTAGACAAATACTGGTGTATATTGGACTGCACACTGAACTGTATATTGGGCTGTACACTGGATTACAGGAGTGTATAGTAAACTGTATACTGAAATGTACACAGGGTTGTACCTGGAATATACACTTGACACTACTCTTGACTGCACACAGGATGGGCAGGACACAGGATGTACACTGGAATGCACACTTTACTGTACACTGGGATATACCCTTGGACAGTACACTAGGTGTGCATTGGACTGTACACTAGATGTGTCCAGATGTGTCCAACTGTGTTCCAGATATTTTCAGATGTGTCCTGATGTACACTTGGAGCATACACCAGATGTGGTCCAGCTGTGTTCCAAATGTGCTCCAGCTGTGTACAGATGTGCCCCAGATATGTCCAGTTGTTTCTTAGATGTGTACTGGACTGCACACTGTAGTGTACACTGGACTGTACACTATACTGTAAACTGGATTGTGAAGACGTTGAAACAAGACAAACATGGTGTTTTCTGGTATATCATGGACACATATCCTTTGAATATTATATATATATATATATATAATGCCAAGCTTTAAAGATTTCAGGATTTAGTTTCTTCTGATTGTTCCTTGAGGTCTATGTAGAAAACATCAGTCTGTTTTCAATTTCAAGATGCAAGAAAAATTTAAAGTTTGTTACAACCAAAAAGTGACTGATTCTAAATTATATAATGTATACCTCAAAAACAAACAAAGAAAAAACTCAACAACTAAGCTTGGTATATAGATGTATGTATGTTTTTTACCCATAACTAATGTTTTACAATGAGAAAGTTTTAATAGTTGTAAAAAAGTTTTCATAATGCAGTTCAAGGAATAATACTTCTGAATCCCTTGTGTTTCTATCAATTTTCTGACATAGGGCCCCAAAGTAAAGCCATTGGGAAGCAGATGATGTCAAAACTAATTAACAATAAAGATATAATTTCTGTTCATCTACGTGATCAACCAATGATTACTTGTTAACAGCAAGAAGAACAATCTTTAATCTCACCATGAGGGGAACTGTTATTTAAAACTGTTAATTTTATCTGGGTTGAGACTACAATTAGATGTGTACAGGCTTGTCCACACAAATTCAAATATTCTTGTCTTTTTAACTGGTACTGGACTTAAATTCTGCTTAACAATAATTAAAGTAAAAATAAAATTGAAAGACAAATGGTCTTCCAGAAATAATAATAATAATGAGACTGGTTCAAGATGTGAAGGAGGAAGATCCTTAACTCACCTTCCCTAATGGACACAAAAGAAATCTACAAATCATTTGAAATGATTTCCTTTGGAAAAATACAAAAATTAGGTAAGCAACACCTACACATTGGACAAACAAGAAAAAATTTAATAAAATGGGTGAGAGGGGCTGATATATAATCTTACCATAAACTCTACCTCCAACATGGCAACCAATAATCAAAAAATAATTCAAAATCCAGACTTTCATCCTGATGGGTGAGAAATTAGAATCCCATATCAGACACTACAAATTTTAAAACTTGCACCTGAAAGACAAGACCCCAACATTTAACCTTTAATGCCAACATGGTTTTCATCCACAACTCCCACAAGGCTAACCAAACCAAAAAACAGTTCTGAAAGGAGTCTAGCATTGACTCAGTCATTCCCTTAAAGATGGGAAAGTGGAACTTACCAATCAGAATAGCATAAATAATTTTAAAAAGCAAAAAGAGCTTAAGTGATTTAAGACATCAACTGAGGGAACATTTGCATTGTAGGGCTCCCAAAATTAGAAGATAGAAAGGGGCATAAACTTATTTCAAGAAACACTGGCTGACAACTTTCCTAGCCTTAACAAAGTAATAGGCAACCAGCTGCAAGAACCCCAGAGTACAACAAACGAGATGACTCCAAAGATCCATAATAAAACATATCATACTAAAGTGAAAAAATTAATAATAAGGAGAGAATATTAAAATCAGAAAGAGGAAAAACATCTTGTTCTATACAAGGAAACTCCCAAAAAACTATCAGCAGATTTTTCAGCACAAACTTTGTAGACCAGAGGGCATAGCATATTATTTTCAATGTACTGAAAGAGAAAAAGTTTTCCAACCAAGAATACTCTACCTAGCAAAGTTGCCTTTCAGATGGAAGGAAAGACAAATAGTTTTCTAACAAACAGAAAATAAAGGAGTTCATCAAAACTAGACTGGCCATAAAAGAAAAAAGATAAAAGGACTTCTTTAAGCTGAAACAAAATGGCACTAGTGACTAACACAAAATGAATGAAAGNCTACCTAGCAAAGTTGCCTTTCAGATGGAAGGAAAGACAAATAGTTTTCTAACAAACAGAAAATAAAGGAGTTCATCAAAACTAGACTGGCCATAAAAGAAAAAAGATAAAAGGACTTCTTTAAGCTGAAACAAAATGGCACTAGTGACTAACACAAAATGAATGAAAGTATAAATCTCTTGGAAAAGGTAAATAAAAAGTAGGATTCAAAATAATTTATTACAAAGTACTTGATATTCACTTATAATGCTACTTTTAAGGTTAAAAGTAAAAGCAGTGAAAATAGCTATAAATAAAATAATTGACTAAGTGAAAAAAGAGATGTGGATTATGCTTCAAAAACATAAAATGTGGGGAGAAAAGTAAAGNGTAAAGTAATTAGCCTCCAATTAAAATAAATAAATTTATATTTTAAAAATGTATTATTATATAAAAGCTTCCTGGTATCAACAAAGTAAAAATATAATGCAGACACAAAGAAATATAGAGAAAGGAATCTAAGTATACCAATACAGAAAATCATCAAACCACAAGAGAAAGCAGAAAAAAATGATAAAACAATTAAAAATAGTAATTCATACATATCTATCAACAATTACTTCAAATATAAATGGAATAAATTGTCTAATCAAAAGACATAGAATGGCTAAGTGGATAAAAAGTGAAACCCATCTATATGCTTCCATTAAGAGACTTATTTCAGCTGTAAGGACACACAGAAACAAAGTGAATCTATAGGAAAAGTTATTCCATTCATGAAACCCAAAGAAAGCTGGTTGCAATATTTATATCAGACTAAATAGACTATAAAACAAGTACTATAATAAGACACAAATATGAGCATCACATAAGGATAAAGGGATCAATGAAATGAGGATATTGCATAAACATATAAATTTTTATCCACCCAAAATAGGAGCACCTAAATATATAAGGTGAAAATTCACACACAAAGTGAAAGATAGATGGAAATACAATAATAGCACAGGACCTTAATACCCACTTACATCAATACATAGATCATCCAGACAGAAAACAAGTAAGGAAACATCAGCATTAGCAGACATGATAGACATGATCATGACTGGTTTTGTCTCCTTTCAGTCAATGGGATTCTCAAAAACCTTCACCAATACCACAGTTGAAAAGTATCAATTTTCAGCTCTCAGTCTTCTTTATAGTCCAGCTCTCATATACATGACCACTGGAAAAACCATAGCTTTGACTAGATGGACCTTTGTTGGCAAAGTAACACCTCGGCTTTTAATATGTGTCTAGGTGAACTTCCTGACGTTCAAACTGGTTTTAGAAAAGGCAGAGGAACCAGAGATCAAATTGCCAACATCCGCTGGATTGTGGAAAAAGCAAGAGAGTTCCAGAAAAACATCTATTTCTGCTTTATTGACTAGGCCAAAGCCTTTGACTGTGTGGATCACAATAAACTG
>SJYA01002618.1:104748-170976 GCA_006410615.1 Neotragus moschatus | reverse complement strand
GCAATTTTGATTCCAGCTTCTGTTTCTTCCAGTCCAGTGTTTCTCATGATGTATTCTGCATTGAAGTTAAATAAGCAGGGTGACAATATACAGCCTTGATGTACTCCTTTTCCTGTTTGGAACCAATCTGTTGTTCCATGTCCAGTTCTGTTGCTTCCTGAACTGCATATAGGTTTCTCAAGAGACAGGTCAGGTGGTCTGGTATTTCCATCTCTTTCAGAATTTTCCACAGTTTATTGTGATCCACACAGTCAAAGGCTTTGGCATAGTCAATAAAGCAGAAATAGATGTTTTTCTGGAACTCTTGCTTTTACCATGATCCAGCGGATGTTGGCAATTTGATCTCTGGTTCCTCTTCCTTTTCAAAAACCATTTTGAACATCTGGAAGTTCACGGTTCACGTATTGCTGAAGCCTGGCTTGGAGAATTTTGAGCATTACTTTACTAGCATGTGAGATGAGTGCAGTTGTGCAGTTCAGTTCAGTTCAGTTCATGTCCGACTCTTTGTGACCCCATGAATCACAGCACGCCAGGCCTCCCAATGTCTAGGAGGCATGGGTTTTTAAGGAACAACATAGAAAAAAGATAAATTTGAATTTGGAATATGGGTTTTTTTCTGTACTTATAAAAGTTAGCTCTATTGTCTTTTATAATACTGCTTCTGCTTTTGTGTAATTAGTAGTCTTATTTACTTGACAAGTGCTAACCTACGATCTAAATCCTGTTTAAAGGCATAATCATCTTCTAGATCTTACCTTTAAATTTAAGGGAAGTTATAGACTGTTCTATTATAGAAGGGTATGGTCTTATAGATCCTAAGCTAAACAGAACCAATATTAACCCATGAGGAGACTGCAAAATCCAGCATGACAACTAATTTACTAGATCTTTTCACTACTGTAACGTAACTAAACCACTCCAAATCCCCAAAGGTTGACTTAATACTGCCTTAACCTTTATGGTACAAATTATCATTTTCCCTGAAGTAGATTCATACTTGAAAAATGAGAAGCGAGGCATGTCAGTGAATAAGGGACTTGAAACACGTATAACAAAACAATTGATATTCACATTTTTATTAATTTATTCATTATTTCATTCAAATAATTCTGGATCTTTTATATATGAAAGGCATTGTGTTGGGCATTGATGTATCTTGGTGATGAAACTGATCTATTTTGTGTTGCTAAACAAATATGAGAACATAATATGTATGAATTAAACAATACTATACATTCAACAAATATTTATCAAGCATCTTTCACATTAGGTCCTGGAGTTGGGAAAAAATTTTAATATAAATTAGATATAGATTCTGCCCTCCAGAATTTAAAGACAAGTGAATGATGAGGTAAGACAAATATACTGCAAACAACACAAAGTAGGCAGTTATATATACTGTAAACAAGGTACTACAATGATTAAGAAGCAGAATATACAGCAAGAAGATTTACAGGAGATACATAAGAAAGGTAAAAAGGTGAATATGGAATAAAGTATAGTTCAGGTTGTGAAATATTGATGATATGGATGCTCCTGCTCGTGTATACACAAGAGATGTTATTTGATTGAAGTATAGAATGCATGACACTATCACTGATCTTTAACGATTTCATTCAAATTTTACCATCCTGAAATATTACAAAAAGTATGTTAAAAACCATGAAAGAATTCTGTATTGTATATACTGAGACACAATAAGTTTTTATAGACAGTATTAACTTATGCTCCTCAAGATATGCTTTGGAAAGATTTAAGTGGTAGCAGTATGTTGGAGGAGACTGGAAACCACAGAAATTAGAGGGAAGAAACACAAGAAAGTAATTATTGTCAAAACAAGGTTTACACTTGGTGATAATAATTCATTGTTTCATGGGTTTACATTGTAACATCTCTGAAGCTGTTTTTCAAAGCTATTACAAAACAGTTATCTTCATATAAGTATAGGCATTTAGAGTGAAGGTTTACATGTCTGTATCTCCTAGAAGCAAGAGTTTCTAAACACTGGCTCATCCTCAGCCATTTCACCTTGGTTACCAGGAGGAAGTATTAGTTGCCCAGTCCTGTCTGACTCTTTGTGACCCCCATGGACTGTAGCCCTCCAGGCTCCTCTGCCCATGGAATTCTTCACATATGAATATTACAGTGGGTAAGCATTCCCTTAAACCCAGGTCTCTTGCACTGCAAGCAGATTCTTTATCTTCTGAGCCAACAGAGAAGCCCAAAAGCTCCATAAGATTTTTCCATTTCTTTCTAAGCAACAGTAAATGGATAAAGCTGGAGGGAAAATATTGACATGCAACTAACTATAAGACTTAGATTAAAATGCATTGGAGAAACGATAGAGACTTATTCTGAGGGGCTAATATACACATTTGTTGTTTTCAGCTGCTCAGTTGTGTCCAGCCTTTTGCCGCCTCATGGATGGCAGGGCTCCAGGCTTCCCTGTCCTTCACTGTCTCCCAGAGTTTGCTCAAACTCGTATCCATTGTGTTGATGATGCTATCCCATCATCTCATCCTCTGTCTTCCATAGACCAGCTTTAAACATCTCATAAGTGATTCAAATTATGGTCTCATCTTGTCTGTGAGACTTAAAATGCACCTACCAAACCCTTTCAGATTTCCCATACCCCAGGTTCCCTTCTAGGGAAATCTTGACTGTTGCCTGATTTTCATTATTCCACATATTGTTCTCATTGTTATATCATAATTATGTAAGAATAGAAAAGATAATACAGCTATGCTTGTTCAGTCCTGGCTCAATTCTGCTTCATTGTATCAAAATCCAATTCTGTTTTTTTTTTTATGCAATGATTGAGGCAGGAATAATATACACTTTCCTCTCATTTTTGTCTATCTACACATGGTCTTAGTGACTTGTATAACTCCCTGCAATTCATGGATGTCAAAAAGACTAATCCATTCCCCCACTTAAATATGACAAGTTCAAGTTTTGAATGCTGTGTGCACCCAACATTCTCCTGTTTTAACATATATTTAAGAAAGGAGCCAGTTTTTACTTTCATTTATTTTTCCTCATTTTATTGTCATATCTGATTACTAACACAAAAGTGATGTTAATACCCTAGTTTAGAATTATTCAAAATAAATTATAGAAAATATATTCAGAAAAAATCCCTTGATACCTTTGGAAACAATATCTTTTGATTACCCTAAATAATTTTGATCTACATTTTTTTCTCTCACTGTTATCAGAGTGTCAGTCACATTCTTTCTAAATTTCCTCTAAATTTATACTTTCTTGCCACTCTGCTTTACCGGATATATTGTATCACTTACTCATGGTTTTTGGTTACTCTGAAATGCCAGAAAAAATGGTTTTAACAAGGACAATTAAAATGTCCTATCTTGGGATAGGAATAAAGACAATTTCCAGGTTAAACACTTTGTAATTTATTACATTATATACTTTAATTGCCTCTTACTAAGAATACCTAAGTAAATTTCAATTAAACAAATAGAAAGTATACTGGTGCTTGAAAGCACCATTTGGGAACCCTCCTTCTAGTTTATTAGTGCAAGGACCTAATCCCCCTCACCAATCTCTCACCCCTAATACTTGTATATCTCATGTCAAATCAAGCAGCTATCCAGATAGGGACACAGCCCCACTCATCAACACATCTGTTGCCTTAAGACCCCCTGAGACCAGGAGGATTAAGTCCCATCCATGCCCACTAATGTACCAGTCCTATCTTCCAACCCTCAGGACCCAGATCCACCCAACAGAGGCCAGCACTGGGCCTGGAATTAGCCTCACCAACCAATTGGCAGGCACTAGCCCAAGGACATTCTGAGTCCCAGCCTGATCACCACCAGGCTAACACAATTCTGGGGTCCCCAGCACACTATAATCAGATACCTTAAAAGATAACCCTCAGAATGGGAGAAAATATCAGCAAATGAAACAATTAACAAAAGATTAATTTCTAAAATATATAAGCAGCTTATGAAACTCAATACAGGCAAACAAACAACCCAATCAAAAAGTGGGCAAAAGACCTAAACAGACATTTCTCCAAAAGAAGACATACAGATGGCTAATAAATACATGGAAAGGTGCTCAACATTGCTCATGATTAGAGAAATGCAAATCAAAACTACAGTAAGCTATCACCTCATACTGGTCAGACTGGTCATCATCAAAAAATCTACAAACAATAAATGCTGGAGACAGTGTGGAAAAAAGGGAACCCTCTTACACTGTTGGTTGTAATATAAATTGACACAGCCACTATGGAAGACATTATAGAGATTCTTTAAAAAACTAGGAATAACACTACCATGCGATCCAACAATCCCACTACTGGACATATATCCAGAGAAACTCATAATTGAAAAAGACACATGTACCCCAATGTTCATTGCAGCACTATTTCATTAGCAAGGACATGGAAGCAACATAGGTGTCCACTGACAGATGAATGAATACAGAAGCTGTGGTACATATATACGATGGAATATTACTCAGCCATGAAAAGGAGCACATTTGAGTCAGTGCTAATGAGGTGGATGAACCTAGAGCCTCTTGTGTAGGGTATAAATAAGTCAGAAAGAGAAAAACAAATATCGTATGTTAGGACATTATATAAGAAATCTAGAAAGGTGGTACTGATGAATCTATTTGCAGGGCAGCATCAGAGACAGACACAGAAAACAGGCTTATAGACATGGGCAGGAGGAGAGGAAGGAGGGAGTAACATGGAAACATATACACTACCGTATGCAAAGCAGATAGCCAATGGGAATTTACTATATGAATTAGGAAACTCAAACAGGGACTCTGTAACAACCTAGAGGGTTGGGATAGGTTGGGAGGTAGGAGGGAGGTACAAGAGGGAGGGTACCTAGGTATACCTATAACTGATCCATGTAGATATATGGCAGAAACCAATACAATACTGTAAAGTAATTATCCTTCAACTAAAAATAAATAAATTTAATTAAAGAAGAAAACTAGCTCTGCCAATCAGTGAGAGAGTATTAGCCACAGAATTCCCTAGGCCTTGACCCTGTCCACCCACCAGTGGAACAACACAAGTTTTGGGACACACTAAAGCCTGAAACCAGCTGTGTTAGGAATCAGTCCCAACCACTAGCACTAGCAGACCAACACTAGTTCTATGACTCCTGTGCCCTATAGCCAGAGACACTAAGACCCAGTTCTGATGATCAGCAGACATAATGATCAAGTAATAAATCCAAGAAGATACAATACCTGTAAATGTCTAAGTACTCAACATAGAAGCATCAAAATACATAAAACATTAACAGACAAAAAGGATAATTACAGTAACAAAATAATAGTAGAGGACTGTAAAAATTCCACCTACATCAATGGACAGATCATCCAGACAGAAAATCAACAGGGAAATACTGGTTTTAAACAACATGTTAGTCCAAATGTACTTAATAAATACATATAGACCATCCAAAAGCAGCAAGATACACATTCTTTTCAAGAGTACAGGGAGTGTTCTCAAAGATGGATCACATGTTGGCCATGAAGCAAATCTTACTAAATTAAAGAAGACAAATTACATCAATCATATTTTCTAACCACAACACTGAGATTAGAAGTCAACTACAACAAAAATCTCCTCCCCCCTCCAAAAAAAAAAGCATGGTGGCTGAACAATATGCTACTAAACAACAAATGGATCATTGAAGAAATTTAAAAAAGAATACTTGGAAACAAGTGAAAACGAAAACAAAACAATCTAAAATCTATGGGATGCTGCAAAAGTAGTTCTACGAGGAGAAGATTTCTCAAGACTAAACAGGAAGAAATATAAAATATGAATAGCTACCTGTAAAATAATCATATTCAAATACTGCCCCATGCCCTACACAAAAATAAATTCAAAATGGGTTAAAGACTGACTGTGTGGATCACAATAAACTGTGGAAAATTCTGAAAGAGATGGGAATACTAGACTACCTGACCTACCTCTTGAGAAATGTGTATGCAGGTCAGGAAGCAACAGTTAGAATGGGACATGGAACAATAGACTGGTTGCAAATAGGAAAAGGAGTACATTAAGGCTGTATATTGTCATCCTGCTTATTTAACTTCTATACAGAGTACATCATCAGAAACCCTGAGCTGGAAGGAGCAGAAGCTGCAATCAAGATTGCTGGGAGAAATATCAATAACCTCAGATATGCAGATGACACCACCATTATGGNAAGACTCTGATGCTGAGAGGGATTGGGAGCAGGAGGAGAAGGGGATGACAGAGGATGAGATGGCTAGATGGCATCACCGACTCGATGGACATGAGTTGGAGTGAACTCCAGGAGTTGGTGATGGACAGGGAGGCCTGGTGTGCTGCGATTCATGGGGTTGCAAAGTGTCAGACATGACTGAATGACTGAACTGAACTGAAGACCTGAAAACTTAAAATATCTAGATGAAACCCTAGGCAGTATACTCTCTGACATTGTTCTTAGTAATATTATTTTGGATATGTCTCCCAAACGAGAGTAATATTCCACACATAGTGGAATATTACTGGACCATTGAAAAGAATGAAATCTTTCAATTTATTACAACAGGGGTGGACCTAGACAGTATTATGCTAAGTGAAAAAGTCAGTGAAAGACAAATACTGTATGATTTCACTTATATGTGGAATCCGATGAACAAACAAAACACAACAGAAGCAGAGCTATATCTACAGAGTACAATAAATGGTTACCAGGGAAAATGGGGTCGGGGTAGAAAGAGGTTGATGGAAAAGTTATGACCAACCTAGGTAGCCTATTCAAAAGCAGAGGCATTACTTTGCCAACTAAGGTCTGTTTCGTCAAGGCTATGGTTTTTCCTGTGGTCCTGTATGGATGTGAGAGTTGGACTGTGATGAAGGCTGAGCGCCGAAGAGTCGATGCTTTTGAAGTGTGGTGTTGGAGAAGACTCTTNTGTTCTTAGTAATATTATTTTGGATATGTCTCCCAAACGAGAGTAATATTCCACACATAGTGGAATATTACTGGACCATTGAAAAGAATGAAATCTTTCAATTTATTACAACAGGGGTGGACCTAGACAGTATTATGCTAAGTGAAAAAGTCAGTGAAAGACAAATACTGTATGATTTCACTTATATGTGGAATCCGATGAACAAACAAAACACAACAGAAGCAGAGCTATATCTACAGAGTACAATAAATGGTTACCAGGGAAAATGGGGTCGGGGTAGAAAGAGGTTGATGGAAAAGTTATGACCAACCTAGGTAGCCTATTCAAAAGCAGAGGCATTACTTTGCCAACTAAGGTCTGTTTCGTCAAGGCTATGGTTTTTCCTGTGGTCCTGTATGGATGTGAGAGTTGGACTGTGATGAAGGCTGAGCGCCGAAGAGTCGATGCTTTTGAAGTGTGGTGTTGGAGAAGACTCTTGAGAGTCCCTTGGACTGCAAGGAGATCCAACCAGTCCATTCTGAAGGAGATTCTTTGGAAGGAATGATGCTAAAGCTGAAACTCCAGGACTTTGGCCACCTCATGCGAAGAGCTGACTCATTGGAAAAGACTCTGATGGTGGGAGGGATTGGGGGCAGGAGGAGAAGGGGACGACAGAGGATGAGATGGCTGGATGGCATCACTGACTCGATGGGCGTGAGTCTGAGTGAACTCCGGAAGTTGGTGCTGGACAGGGAGGCCTGACTTGCTGCGATTCATGGGGTTGCAAAGAGTTGGACACAACTGAGCGACTGAACTGAACTGAACTGAAGGAAGATTAAGATGTAAAAGCTTTCATTTAGTATTAATAAATGAACCAGTATAAAATGTACAGTGAAGGAATATAGTCAGTGACTAGGTAATATTTTTGTGGTGACATATCATAATTAGGCTTATCACAGTGATTATTTTCAAATATACAGAAATGAATATTTGAAATCACATGAAGTGTATAGAAAATAATCATTGTGTTGTATAATAGGAGCTACCATTGTGTTGTAAGTCAATTAAACTTACAAAAAAACATGCAAACAATAGTTTGTATTAAACTGACAAAAAAACATACAAACCATACTAAAAAACTATACAATTAAACTTACATAAAAACCATACCAAAAAAACCCCATACAAACTATGAAAATACATACAAACTCATAGAAAAATATAATAGAGTTAATTAAACTTCAAAACCAAGCATACATACAAACTCCTAGAAAAGTAGAACAAATTCATGATTATCAGAGGCAGTGTGTCTGGGATGGGGAACTGGATGAAGGCAGTCAAAAGATACAAGCTTCCAGTTATAAGTACTACAGATGTAACATACTTGATAAATATAATTAATACTTTTTCCTGTTATGTATGAAAGTTGTTAAGACAGTAAATCCTAAGAGTTCTCATTACAACAGAAATTTTTAAATTTTATATCTAGATGAGATGATGGATATTTACTAAACTTATTGTAATCATCATTTCATTGTGTATATATCTTAAATCATTACACTCTACACCCTAAAGTTATACAGTGTTACATGCCAATTATTTCTCAATAAAACTGGAAGAAAGAAAGTTTATGTCTGAACGATCAATAAGTAGTTAAAACCACAAAACAAAAATACAGTTATATTTAAATCACAATGGAAAACATAAGACTCAGATACAGATTCAGGAGATTTACCACGTGAAAAAGAAAGAACAAGCAGCAGATTATAGTGGAAGCTGTATATAACAAAAGGCAATTTTTCTGTGCAAAGCTCTCTCTTAAAACTGAATTTATAGATCAAAATGGCTCATGGAAATTCAGGAAATGTTGATTGATAGATACTTATGCCTCAGGATTTTCTGGGATAATTCTGGTATATGTTTGTGTATCTATTATATGCATATGTATGTGTATACCTAATGAAAGTAAAAGTGAAGTTGCTCAGTCGTGTCTGACTCTTTGCAACCCATGGACTGTAGCCCACCAAGTTCCTCTGTCCATGGAATTCTCCAGGCAAGAATACTGGAGTGGGTTGCCATTTCCTTCTCCAATGTGTATAACTAACTAGCACACATTTCCTAGAAATTAAGAGTAGATAGTCTCAGGCTTCTTATCTTCAAATCTAGAAGACAGTTTGAAGCAATAATGGACTACTGAGAGAATACAATATACAGTCCATATATCATTCACTGCCAAAATAAAAGGTATTTACAGACATATGAGGGTCCACAGATTATCTCATCTATTTCATACAGGAAAATTCTTTATAAAGAATTCTAACCTAACTACACATGAATTTGACCAGACAGTTCGAAGTAGGAAAAAAGGAGATAAAACACTGGTGAAGAGTATGTTGTTTGTTTAATTGCTAAGTCGTATCTGACTCTTTTGTGACCCCATGGCCTGTAGCCTGCCAGGAAATCCTCTATAGGATTTCCCAAGCAAGAATACCAGAGTGGGTTGCCACTTCTTTCTCCAGGGGATCTTTGCAACTCAAGGATTGAACCTGTGTTTCCTGTATTGGCAGTTGGGTTCTTTACCACTGAACCACCAGGGAAGCTGGTGGACAATATTAGTTGTATCTAAATGTGTAAGAGTAATCCCTTTTAATTTAAGATTCTTAAAAGGAAAGAAGCATATTTTAAGAAAAATTCTAATAGTAATAAATAACATACTAAATTGTCTCATGATCATAGGAAAAATAATATGCTTCAAACATCTCATTTACAAAGTCTTAGAGAAAAGTAGAAATGAGAATGTATTTTAGAAGACTTATCTTATTTGAGGGGAGGGAAGCAAAAAAAATAAAATAAAAATTAGACCACCTGTATGAGGGAAATAGTATCTTCTCACCAGGAAATGAGAGAGAGATATGTAATTTTATAACAAGCATCATATAGTTCTCCTCATTAACAAGGGAAAAATTCAAGGGAATGACAACTTGATCATATAAGTAAAGAAAAGAATAAGGGAGTAAAAAAGTCCTAATAATAATAATAAAGAAATACTAAAAGCAATAAGAAACAGTAAGAAGAAAAAAGTTTTCTTAAAGTAAATAAGAGCTGAAATCTCCAATTGAAATATGAAACATATTGAGTTAAGTTTAAAAACAACTCAGCTATAATTAACAGACTTAAAGAGATAGAGAAAAGTTGAATATGAAGATGTGGATAAAGAGGTACCAGTTAATTGCAAACAGAAAAAGCAGCAGCAGTGATATTAATGTTAGATGAAATCACATAGGAAGATAGATGTCATTTTAAAGATATATAAATCTTTTAAATTAGCAATAAACATTATAATTATTTATTCAATAAATATTTACTAAGCATATATTTTGTGTTAGGTTATGTTCTTGGCACTGTATGGACCTTTATGAGAAAGATTGAAAAAACAAACTCCATGTCCTCCTAGAGTTCACGTAAGAGTGAGTATCATCTGAAAGTGGACTAAAGATTGCATAGAGGTTTACCTGGTTTTATAACAAAATCTGGAGAAAGGTGGAGTTGGCATTGTTTTAGTAGCTTGTATTAAAAAATCACATTATCATAATAGACACAGAAAAACATTTGACAAAATTAAATAGGTTTTTGTAATAAAAACTCTTAACAAAATAGGATTAGTAAAGATTACCTCAACATCATGAATAATATATCTGCAAACCCAGCATGAACATCACACTCAATGATAAAAGTCTGAAAGCTTTCATCTAGGATGAGGAACAAGATAAAGTTGCCCACTCTCACCACTTTTATTCTACCTAATACTAGAGATCCTAGAGAGTAATTAGGGAAAAAATTAATGGAATCACATTTGGAATGAAAGAAATGAAGCTGTCATTGCAAATAACATGACCATTTCTATAGAAATTCCTAATGACTCCTCCAAAAATTTGTGAAAACAAATGAACTAAATAAAGTTGCAAGATATGAAGTCAACATACAAAAAAGTCAGCTGAGCCTATATACACTAACAAAGCACTGTCTGAAAAAGAAATAAAGAAACTCCCATTTTCTTTATTTAGAATTGAGTAAAAAAATAAAATACCTAGGAGAGGCTGACTTAAAACTCAGCGTTGAAAAAATGAAGATCATGGCATCTGGTCCATTCACTTTATAGCCAATAGATGGGGAAACAAATGAAATAGTGACATATTTTATTTTCCTGGGCTCCAAAATCATTGCAGGTGGTAACTGCAGCCATGAAATTAAAAGATTCTTGCTCCTTGGAAGAAAAGGTATGGCCAACCTAGACAGCATATTTAAAAGCAGAGACATCACCTTGCCAAAAAAAGTCAAAGCTTGGTTTTTCCAGTAGTCATGTATGGATGTAAGAGTTGGACTCTACAGAAAGCTGAGTGCTGAAGAATCGATGCTTTTGAACTGTAGTGTTGGAGAAGACTCTTGAGAGTCCCTTGGACTGTAAGGAGATCCAATCAGTCTATTCTAAAGGAAATCAGTCCTGAATAGTCATTGGAAGGACTGATGCTAAAGCTGAAACTCCAATACTTTGGCCACCTGATGTGAAGAACAACTCAGTGTAAAAGAACCTGATGCTGGGATTGGTTGAAGGTGGGAGGAAAAAGGGATAACACAGGATAAGATGGCTGGATGACATCACCGACTCAATGGACATGAGTTTGAGTATACTCCAGGAGTTGGTGATGGTCAAGGAGGCCTGGAGTGCAGCAGTCCATGGGGTCACAAAGAGTTGGACAAGACTGAGTGACTAAACTGAACTGAAATTTAACCAAGGAGGTAAAAAGTACTGTTCTCTGAAAACTATAAAATTATGGAAGAAATTGAAGACCCAAATAAATGAAAATATATCCTATGTTCATTTGGGAAGACATAACATTATTAAAATGTTCTTGTTACCCAAAGTCTTCTACAGATTCACTGCAATATCCATTAAAATTCCAATGACCTTTTTTCACAGAAATAAAATGAAATTCACATGGGACCACAGAAGACTCTAATTAACTAGGGCAATCTTGAGAAAGAAGAACTGAACTAGAGGCATCACATATTGTGATATCAGACTATATTAAAAAACTATAGTAATCAAAGATTGTGATATTGGCATAAAAAGAATCACACAGATCAATAAAACAGGACAAACAGCCCAGATATAAACCCACACTCATATATTAGCTAATTTTTGACTGGGCTTCCCTCATAGCTCAGTTGGTAAAGAATCTGCCTGCAGTGCAGGAGACCTGGGTTTAATTTCTGGGTCAGGAAGATCCCCCAGAGAAGGAAATGGCAACCCACTCCAGAATTCTTGCCTGGAAAATCCCATGGACAGAGGAGCCTGGCAGGTCACTGTCAATGGGGTCACAAGAGTCGGACACAACTCAGCAACTAAACCACTACCACCAATTTTTGGCCAATGAAGCTAGGAATACAGAACAATGGAGGAAGAAGAGTCTTTTTGATAAATGGTGTTAGAAAAACTGGATAGCTACATGGGAAAGAGTGACACCGGAACACTATCTCACAGCACTCACAAATGTTCACCTGAAGTGGATTAAGGATTTAAATTTCAGTATAAAACTAAAATTTTCAGTACAGAATTTCAGTATAAAACTCCTAGAAGAAAAATGTCTTTGCTATTGCTTGGCAATGATTTTCGTATATACTAAAAACACATGCTAGCAAAATAAAAAATAAATGTGGGACTACATCAAATTAAAAAGCTTCTGCATAGTAATGGAAACAGTGAACTAAATTTAAAGATTCTTACGGAATGCATACCGTATTTCTAATAAGGGTTTGTTGTTCAGTCACTAAGTCACGTCTGACTTTTGTGACCCCATCGACTGCACCACTCTAGGCTTCCGTGTCCTTCACTATCTCCTGGAACTTGCTCAAACTCATGTCCACTGAGTCAGTGATGCCATCCAACCATGTCATCCTCTGTTGTCCTCTTCTCCTTCTGCCTTCAATCTTTCCAAACATAAGTGTCTTTTCCAATGAGTCAGTTCTTCCCATCAGGTGGCCAAAATATTAGAGCTTCAGCATAAGTCCTCCCAGTGAATATTCAGGGATACTTTCCTTTAGTTCCTTTAAGACTGGTTGGATCTCTTTGCTGTCCAAGGGACTCTCAAGAGTCTTCTCCAGTACCACAATTCTAAAGCAAAAATTCTTCAGTGCTCAGCCTTTTTTATTGTTCAACTGACACATCCATACATGACTACTACTAAAACAAAAGCTTTGATTGTCCATACATTTGTCAGCAAAATGTCTCTGCTTTTTAATACACTGCTAGGTTTGTCATAGCTTTTTTTCCAAGGTGCAAGTGTCTTTTAATATCATGGCTGCAGTCACTGTCTGCAGTGATTTTGGAGCCCAAGAAGATAAGTGGTTAATATCCAAAATATATAAGGAACTCATATAACTCAATAGCAAATGGCTAGCAGATATTTGAAAAAGTTCTTGTTGTATCACTAATCATAAGGGAAACACAAATCAAAGCCACAATGAGACAGCACCTCATATCTGATAAGATGGCCATTAAAAAAGTAGCAAATATTGTCAAGGGTGTGGTGCAAAGGGTACCTTTCTATACTGTTGGTTGAAGTATAAGTTGGCAAAGCTATTGTAGAATATAGTCTGGAGTTTCCTCAAAAATTAAAAACAGAACTATCACATATGATCCAGAAATCTCACTTTTGGGGATATATCCAAAGGAAATAAAAATCAATACCTTTAAGAGATACCTGCATTCCTATGTCACTGCAACATAATTCACAATAATCAATACATGGAAACAACCTAAGTGTCCATTAATGGATGAATGGATAAAGAAAATATAATAGATAGGTAGATGATGGATGGATGAATGGACAGACAGACAGGGAATGTAGATCCACATATTATGGAACATTATATTGTCATGAAAAAGAAGAAAGTCCAGTCATTTGCAACAGCACTGATGCAGCTAGAAGGCATGATAAATGAAATAGGCCCGGACAAAAAGACAAACATTGTATGATTTCACTTTTATGTGGACTCTAAAAAAAGTTGAACTCATAAAACAGACTAGAACTATAGTTGTAAGGGACTAGGGGGAGAGGAAATGGGGACATGCTGTTCAGTGGGTACAAACTCAGTTGTAAGATGAGTAAGATCTGGGAAGTTAATACACAGGATAGCAAATGACAACCCACTCCAGAATTCTTGCCTGGGAAATCCCATGGACAGAAGAGCATGGTGGGCTGCAGTCCATGGAGTCACAAAGGGCTGGGCACGACTTAGTGACTAATAAACAATAACATGGTGGATATAGTTAATGATATTGCATTCTATACTGGAAAGTAGTAGCTAAGGAAGTAAATTTGAAGTGTTCTCATCACACACAAAAAATGTGGTAACTACATGAGGTAATGGATGTGTTAATTAACTTGCTTATGCTAATCATTTCCAATGTATATGTATAATAAAACATCACATTGTACACTTTCTAAAAATCACATTGTAAAACCTAAATATATATAGGTTTTGTGTATCATACTTCAAAAAAGCTAAAAAAGTAGAGTATCTTTCTTGTTACATATTTTTAAAAACATACATTTACAACCATGAACAAAGAACACATTTTTTTGTTGAACTACAGGTGATTTATAACACTGTGTTGGTTTCAGGTGTGCAGTGAAGTGATTCAGCTACATATATATTCTTTTACAGATTACTTTCCACTATGTGCTATTATAAGACATTGAATATAATTCCTGTACTATACAGTAAATCCTTGTTGTTTATTTTATATATAGTAATGTGCATCTGTTAATCCCATATAAAACAAATTTATAGTTGCCAGTGGGAAAGGAGAGGATACATTAGGAGTATGGGATTAACAGATACACTCGTTTCTAAAGTAAAGATTTCATAGCCCCATTCTCTGAACACAGCTGCATGCAATTAGTAATACATAATAAAGATAGACACAAAACTCTTTACTGATTGGAAATTAAAAGCAATCTCATGTAATACTTGGTTCAAAGCAAAAATCAAATGAGAAAATGGCATATCTCTAGAAAGCCCTGAAACAAAAATTTATAAAACAAAGAAAAGCCTATTAGTCAACTGATAATGTTTACTTTCAATTCCTTCATTATTAATAATGGGGAAATCTCAAAATAAAGAATACTGATATTTGTCTTAAAATTACAGCAAACAGGAAAAGAACAGTGATTTAATAAATTTAGAGAAAATGAACTGGAAACAGTAAAACAGGTAGGTAAAAGTATTACGTATAAGAGAGTAGCTGGAGAAGAGAAAATGAGAACTGCAAATATTTTAGAAAGTGTAAGTAAAGGAGAAGTCTGAGAAGTATAGTGGAAATAAGAGAGAAATAAGAGCAAAAATCAGAAAGTCAAAGCCAAAAATAGGTGGTGTGGGGAGAGCAGAGGACAGAAGAAAGCCAAGGATGCAGAAGAACTGAGTTTCCTGGGGGAGGTGAATAAGAGAGCTCAGGGATATTTACCAGAGAAAATTATAGCCTATTGGAAAGAATCCACAGCATAAAGCTTATGGTAATATATTAAATAAATGTATACTACTAGTTCCTTTATGATGGGTCAGAAATATATTTTTAATAAAAGTATTAACACTATTTTTACAACTTTCCAACTTAAACAGTTAGATAACCTTAGATTCTCTTTCCACTCCAAAGAATATTTTGTTTCATGTATTGACCAGAATTAGGGTGATAATTATAGTACCTTTACTTTGGGATACAGGATATTATATTAGAAGATTCACTGAAAAAAACATTTAGAACATACTGATAAGGCAAGGGAATTACACAAAATAGGTATATTTCATAAAACTAGCATTCCCGTATCAACTCATCTTTTATGAATATTTTCCAGTGTTTCAGAAAAATCAGCACATTCCTGATTTGCTAACTACAACTAGAGTAGTCAAGGGAGGAAATGAAATTATCATTAAACATTCACTGAGCAAAATCAATTAGTCCACCTACCACATTAATTAAATGACTGGCCTTGTGCAGTCAGCAGTTCTTGGTACCTACAATGTCAGAAGAGTGAAATATAGTGAAAAAATATGGACTTTGATGTCCAGATAAACTGCTGAAAATGCTGGCTTAGCCTCTGAAAAATTGAACTTGAACAACATGTATAATTTATGAGTCCTGTTTTCCTTCTCTTAAAAGAAAGATAATGACCACATCATAGAGCAAATGTAAAGATTCAAATAACTGATCTCTTTTCTCTAGCACATGAAAGTGAAAATGAAAGTCACTTAATTGTGTCCTACTTTTTGTGACCCCATGGACTATACAGTCCATGGAATTCTCCAGGCCAGAATACTGGAGTGGGTAGACTTTCCCTTCTCCAGGGGATTTTCCTAACCCAGGGATTGAATCCAGGTCTCCTACATTGCAAGCAGATTCTTTATCAGCTAAGCCACAAAGGAAGTCCAAGAATTCTGGAGTGGGTAGCCTATCCATTCTCCAGTGGATTTTCCCAACCCTGGAATCCAATCAGGGTCTCCTGCATTGCAGGTAGATTCTTTATCAACTGAGCTATCAAGGAAGAAGGTGCCTAATAGAGGGTAATGGGCTTTTCCCCTCTGATTTCTTGGATAATGTAGATGAGTTCCTTCATACAGATTTGGGTATTCATAGAAAAGGAATTTTATAATGAAGGAGAATGATAATCTGCACCTTTTCCTATGTAAATTTCTATAATATTGTAAATATTAACAAAACACACAGTATCTGAATTGTTATGGCTTAGAGTCCCTTGGACAGCAAGGAGATCAAACTCATAAATCCTAAAGGAAATCAACTCTGAATATTCATTGGAAGGATTGATGCTGAAGCTCCAATATTTTAGCCACGTGATGCAAAGAGCCGACTCACTGGAAAAGAACCTAATGCTGGGAAAACTTGAAGGCTGGAGGAGAATGGGATGACAGAGGATGAGATGGTTGGATGGCATCACTGATTCAATGGATGTGGGTCTGAGCATACTCTGGGAGATAGTAAAGGACAGTGACGCCTGGACACTAGGAGACTGGAAAGACAGTGCTGTAGTCCATGGAATAGCAAAGAGTCAGACAGGACTGAGTGACTAACACTAAGGGAAAAAGCGATTTGGTTTTCCATTGCCCTTCTCAGTTCTAAGTTTTCAGAGTTCCTCTCTTTGCTTATTTTAATACTTCATTGTCAGTCAAAACCAACTTCCATCCTTTTTGTCTTTGAAAGCATTGCCCAAGAATGCTTGAAACCGCTGCCTGCCCTAACTTCATTTTGTGCGAGTTATTTTAGGATCAACTGTGCTGTGATTCCTCCTCCTAGCCTGACCATACAAAAATCCTTTAACTGCACTTATTAGACATTTGCTCAGAGAAGGCAATGGCACCCCACTCCAGTACTTTTGCCTGGAAAATCCCATGGATGGAGGAGCCTTGAAGGCTGCAGTCCATGGGGTCGCTAAGAGTCGGACATGATGGAGCGACTTCACTTTCACTTTTCACTTTCATGCATTGGAGAAGGACATGACAACTCACTCCAGTATTCTTGCCTGGAGAATCCCAGGGATGGGGGAGCCTGGTGGGCTGCTGTCTATGGGGTCACACAGAGTCGGACACGACTGAAGTGACTTAGCAGTAGCAGCAGCAGACATTTGCTAATTAAATACTCTCTGGATATGGAGCTTGCCTGACATTTTGTTCTCTGGCTTGGTTGAGTCTCTTTGGTGCCTTCTTTAAGAGATTATTCACCCAATCTCCTTTATCTTTCAAGAGTTGAGTGGAGACTTTGAATAAAATAAAGTCTATATAAAAGAAACTTGACATTGTAACTCAACTGCATATCTTCTGTTAGTCTTTCTAATCTGATCTTAAAGGGTGGGTTTACTTTCTAATTCATGTGAACCTTTCAAACAATATTGTAAAGAGACTTGATCAAAACTGGTTTAAATTAAAAGAATGAAGCAGTTTCTTACAATGACTTCTCCAGAAAGTTAATTTCTGTAGGAATTCAAAATCACTCACGAAGATGCCAGGGAGGCAATATAATTCTTTGCCAGTAGCACAGAGATATTAACAGATAACTGTTTCCAGGGTCAAATATAAAAGTCTTACAAATTTTCACTGTATGTATATATTGGCAATGGTGCTATGACAGAGGCTATCAACCACATGGACCACTTCATAATCTCAGGTGTGTGATGCTCACCAGGCATTATTCATCGGCAAGTTAGGATGTTGAGTGAAGTGTTGATGAAAATCCACAGCAATAAAAATCTCACAGATGTGAAGTCAATTACAGTATCAAGTGAAGTTTGTTATGAAGAGATACTTGTTATTAAAGTATCCACGCCTCAACAAGGCTGACCTTCTCAAATGCTAGTATGTCACAAGGCATGCGATTTTAAAAAAATCCAATAACAAGTTTCCCCACTGTGGTTTCAATTGCCTTTTCAGATCTCCCACAGTGTTCTGTTTCAGGCTGAGATAATGCAGACAGTTCTGGACTTCAGAGGGTCAAAGTTGCTCGTAGTTACAGTAGAGTCATCATGGAAAGAATTTCTACCTTGATCAAATTATCTTGATATATTTTTACTCAACTCTTCACTCCATTTGCCTTCCACAGACAAAGATTTAAACTGTAGAAATCAAAAATCTTTTTATTTCTGTATTTTTCCTAATAAAGTGCCTCATGTATGCTAGGGGATCAGAAAAAAAAAATGGTTGTGCCATTCTGTTGAAGAAGTTTACAAGAAGACGTGGGTCATTTGGTACTTCATAATATCACATTAAAATGAATATATGTATACAGTAAAATGGGTGCATTCTGTTGTTTCATCTGCTTGAAAATAGCTTTCTGACATAAGCAGTGCTAAACAAAAATATCTGAAAAGATATTCTTTGAAAACAGAAAGTTGGTAGGTGTCACATAGAACACCATGACCTTTACCCATCAGCACTATCTACGTGCTCTTTTTCAGTACCACCATGACAAACCAGTGCATCTCTTTACTGTAATCTGTTTTCTTTACTGTAATCTTGACATACTTTATAGAACTCTTATGATTCCCAGCTATTTTCTAATAATTTGGAAGAGGGAAAATATTTGATTTTCTTATATTTTCAAAGTATCATGCCTATCCTACAATAGTCACTTCAACTTTAAAAATTAAGCATCTTAATTCTTAAAACTGCTGCTAAGTCACTTCAGTCATGTTTGACTCTGTGCGACCCCATAGACAGCAGCCCACCAGGCTCCCCCGTCCCTGGGATTCTCCAGGGAAGAACACTAGAGTGGGTTGCCATTGCCTTCTCCAACACGTGAAAGTGCAAAGTGAAAGTGAAGTCACTCAGTCATGTCCGACTCTTAGCGACCCCATGGACCACAGCCTACCAGGCTCCTCCATCCATGGGATTTTCCAGGCAAGAGTATTGGAGTGGGGTGCCATTGCCTTCTCTACTCTTAAAACATAGAATATCATTTATCTTGGTGAATTTGGGCTGACACCACCCAAGATACCATATACTGGGAGGCTTAAACAATAGACATTTATTTCTCACAGTTCTAAAGGCTGAAAATTCCAAGGTCATGATGCTGGCAAAGTAAATAACGAGAGATCTCTTTCTAGTTGGCATAAAACAACTTCACAGCCTCTAAAACGAAAACCAGAATCACAGGAGGCTAACCAAAATGATGTCATGGATCACATATCAATGAAAATATAAGCCATGCAGTGCAGGGCCACCCAAGATGGATGGGGCATGGTGGAGAGTCCTGACAAAACGTGGTACAGTGGAGAAGGGAATGGCAAACCAGTTCAGTGTTCTTGCCTCGAGAACTCCATGAACAGTATGAAAAGGCAAAAATATGAGACAGTGGAAGATGAGCTCCCCAGGTCAGTAGGTATCCAATATGCTACTGGGGAAGAGAGGAGAAATAGCTCCAGAAAAAATGAAGAAGCTGGGCCAAAGTGGAAACAAAGCTCAGTTGTGGGTGTGTCTGATGGTGAAAGTGAATTCCAATGCTTTAAGAACAATATTGCATGGAAAATTTGAAATGTTAGGTCCTTGAATCAAGGTAAATCAGATGTGGTTAAGCAGGAAATGGCAGGAGTGAATAATGACATTTTAGGATTCGGTGAGCTAAAATGGACCAGAATGGGAGAATTTAATTCAGATGGCCATTATATCTACTACTGTGGGCAATAATCCCTTAGAAGAAAGGGAATAGCCTTCAGAGACAACAAAAAAGTGTGAACTGTAGTACCTGGGTGCAGTCTCAAAACTGACAGAAAGATCTCAGTTCATTTCCAAGGCAAACCATTCAAGTCTATGCCCCCAACCGCTAATGCCAAAGGAGTTGAAGTCAAATGGTTCTATGAAGACCTACAAGACTGTCTAGAATGAATACCAAAAAATATGTCCTTTTCATCATAGGGATTGGAATGCAAAAGTAGGAAGTCAAGAAAAACCTGGAGTAACAACTTTGGCCTTGGAGTACAAAATGAAGCAGGGCAAAGGCTAAGAGAGTTCTGCCAAGAGAATGCATTGGTCATAGCAAACACCCTCTTTCAGCAATACAAGAGATGATTCTACATATGGACATCACCAGATGATCAATACCAAAATCAGATTGACTATATTCTTTTCAGTCAAAGATGAAAACACTCTATACAATCAACAAAAACAAGACTGGAGCTGACTGGGACTAAGATCATGAATTTCTTACTGCAAGATTCAGGCTAAAATTAAAGAAAACAGGGAAAACCACTAGGTCATTCAGGTATGACCTAAGTTAAATTCCTTATGATTATATATTGGAGGTAACAAATGCATTCAAGGGATCAGGTCTGGTAGACAGAGTATGTGAAGAACTACGGATGGAGGTTTGTAACATTGTAAAGGAGATGGTGACCAAAACCATCCCCAAGAAAAAGAAATACAAGAAGGCAAAATGGTTGTCTGAGGAGGCCATGTAAATAGCTGAGAAAAGAAGAGAAGTGAAAGGCAGAAGACAAAGGGAAAGATATAGCCGACTGAATGCAGAGTTCCAGAGAACAGCAAGGCAAGATAAGAAAATCCTTTTAAGTGAACAATGCAAAGAAAAAGAGGAACACAGCAGAATAGGAAAGACCAGATGTCTCTTCAAGAAAATTGGAGATACTAAGGTTGTATTTCATGCAAAGAGGGGCACGATAAAGGACAGAAGAGGCAAGGACATAGCAGAAGCAGGAGAGGTTAAGAAGAGGCGACAAGAATACACAGAAGAGCTACACAAAAAAGATCTTAATGACCCAGACAATCACGATGGTGTGGTCACTCACCTAGAGTCAGAGATTCTGGAGTGTGAAGCCAAGTGAGCCGTAGAAAATATTACTATGAACAAAGTTAGTGGAGGTGATGGAATTCCAGCTGAGCTAGCTCAAATCCTAAAAGATGGTGCTGTTAAGGTGCTTCACTCAGTATGTGAGCAAATTCGGAAAACTCAGCAGCGGCCACAGGACTGGAAAAGGGATTTTCATTCCAACCCCAAAGAAAGGAAATGGCAAAGAATGTTCAAGCTACCTTACATTGGTGCTCATTTCACATGCTAGCAAGGAAATGCTCAAAATCCTTCAAGCTAGATTTCAACAGTGTATGAACTGAGAACTTCCAGATTTACAAGCTGGATCTAGAAAAGGCAAAAGAAGCAGAGATCAAATGGCCAGCATTTGTTGGATCATAGAGAAATCAAGGGAATTCCAGAAACACACACACACACACACACAGAGATATACTTCTGCTTCATTAACTATGTGAAAGCCTTTGACTAGATCACAGCAAACTGTGTAAAATTCTTAAAGAAATGAGACTAACAGACCACCTTACTTGCCTTCTGAGAAACCTGTATGCAATTTAAGAAGCAACAGTCAGAACTGGACATGGAGCAACAACTGGTTCAAAATTGGCAAAGGAGGATATCAAAGCTGTATACTGTTACTCTGTTTATTTAACTTACACGCAGAGAAGATCATATAAAATTCTGGGCTGGATGATTCTCAAGGTGGATTCAACATTGCTGAGGGAATTACCAACAACCTCAGATATGCTGATAATACCACTCTAAAGAAAGAAATCGAAGAGGAACTACAGAACTTCTTGAAGAGGGTGAAAGAGGAGAGTGAAAATGCCAGCTTGAAAAATCAACGTTCAAAAAACTAAGATCATGGCATCTGGTCCCAACACTTCATGGCAAATAGATGAGGAAAAGGTAGAGATATGACAGACTTTATTTTCTTGGGCTCTAAAGTCACTGCAGATGGTGACTACAGCCACAAAATTAAAGGACGCTGGCTCCTGGGAAGAAAAGCTGAGAAAACTAGACAACATATTAAAAAGCAGAGACATCACTTTGATGACAAAGGTCCATATAATCAAAGCTATGGGTTTTCCTGTAGTCATGTATGGATCTGAGTGTTGGACCATAGAGAAGGCTGAGAGACAAAGAATTGATGATTTCGAATTGTGGTGCTAGAGAAGATTCTTGAGAGTCTCTTGGACAACAAGAAGATCAAACCAGTTCATCCGAAAGGAAATCTACCCTGAATACTCATTAGAAGGACTGATGCTGAAGCTCCAATACTTTGGCCACCTGATGCGAAGAGCCAGTTCACTGGAAAAGACCCTGAGGCTGGGAAAGATTGAAGGCAGGAGAAGGAGGTGACAGAGGATGAGATTGTTGGATGGCATCATCAACTCAATGGACATGAGTTTGAGCAAACTCAGGGAGATACTAACGGACAGGGAAGCCTGGAATGTTGCAGTCCCTGGGGTTGCAAAGAGTCGGACACAATTTAGCACCTGAACAACAAATAACATATCCTTGTTGTATCCTAAATTGTGGGAGGTGCAGTGGAGAGACAGCACTAATCTCTTTTTTATAAGTGCATTGATCTCATCATGAGAGTTCTACTCATGAGACTTCATGAAAACCTAGTTATTTCTCAAGGGCTCTAACTTCAAATATTATCATTAGGGTTCAATTCAGTTCAGTCGCTCAGTTGTGTCCGACTCTTTGCGACCCCATGAATCGAAGCAAGTCAGGCCTCCCTGTCCATCACCAACTCCTGAAGATCACTCAGACTCACGCCCATCGAGTCAGTGATGCCACCCAGCCATCTCATTCTCGGTCATCCCCTTCTCCTCCTGTCCTCAATCCCTCCCAGCATCAGAGTCTTTTCCAATGAGTCAACTCTTCACAGGAGGTGGCCAAAGTACTGGAGCTTCAGCTTTAGCATCATTCCTTCCAAAGAAATCCCAGGGCCAATCTCCTTCAGAATGGACTGGTTGGATCTCCTTGCAGTCCGAGGGACTCTCAAGAGTCTTGTCCAACACCACAGTTCAAAAGCATCAATTCTTCGGTGCTCAGCCTTCTTCACAGTCCAACTCTCACATCCATACATGACTACTGGAAAAACCATAGCCTTAACTAGACAGACATTAGTTGGCAAAGTAATGTCTCTGCTTTTGAATAGGTTTTATCATATGAATTTGTGGTAGAGGGACACAGATGTGCAGTCCATAATACCACTAAATTAGTTAGAGTAGGTTACAATGGAATTTGTGTATGTATGCATATGTCTCCGTGCTATTGTTAGTAAATTAGATAACATGGAGTAGACACTCCCTCTACCTCGCAGTAGACAGTTAACAAACACGTAGCCAGTTTGAACTCATAGGATAATGGGACTTGATTCTCTCCTCTAACTAAATCCAAATGACTTTTTAAATTCTGTCAGGACAATAGATTCCAGAAAGCACTAACTGAGCCTGACAAAGTCTCACCTACAATTGTTTAATATCACAACAGTGATCACAGTGCTTTTCTCTAGATTATAGTTTTATCGCTTCTACTTAGCACTTTCTTGTGCTCCTTCTCCAATTTTTCTACGATGACATATCCTTTACATTTAACCATAAAAATTGAAGGTAATATATTTAATCATACAAAACTATCAGTAATTATCTTGCATTATATGATTATTATATCTATATAAGAGTATAAAGATAAAATTCAGTTTTTAAATGTCAGCGATTTTTTTAGTCTAGACTCTTTTTCTGATCAGAAATAAGGAACATATTCTTGCCATTTTGGAGTATGCCCAATCTGATTCAGAGATATTTTACTATTTGGATATTTAAAAGATAAAGATACTTTTTATTTACTAGCAACTTTGCAGTTATCAATCTTCTCCGGGCATGTGACCCAAAGTAAAAGAAAAAAAAAGTTTTTTTTCATAAGCTTTCTGTGGAACTCTTAAGATTTAATTTTAAATAGAATACAGTAAATAAAGAAAATTTCACAACAAAAAAAGTTAGGACTTCAGAAAAAAAAATCAAAGTTGGAATGCAACTTTGCAAATACCTCCTACCTAGGAAAACTAATGACTTGTGCCAGACGAGGAATAAAGAATTTTGACTTCATTTATTACTGCAGTTTACCTCCTAAAGGGATGGCAGGCTGGTTTAACATGCAGTCAGTTATGAACGTAACATCAATAAACACAACTTGAATTTTCCCAGATGAGACATTCAGATAAGAATGCAGGTAGAGAGTATGAGGAGATATACAGAGTGAGTAGCTTCTAACTCAAAGCAATTGTTTTGGAGAGAAAAAAAAAATCCCCTTCACATGCAAGAGAAACTAGTGTTAAGAGAAAAAAATAGGAAGTATATACATTTTTCTGTCTCTAGAGATATTTAATAGAAAAGCACTTCTATATGTTTCTAGGAATTGAGAAACAAATTGTGTAGAAGTTAATATTACATGTATTAATAAAATAAAATGGATCTTAGAGACTTTTGTATATGATTTTATCCCTGGAAATCTTCAATTTATATAGCTATGTGGTTGGTATTTTGAAACTAATGTTATAAGCTTGGAAGGAGTTTCTAGTCAGGTATTTTTAAATGGCTACAATTTGTTTTTAAAGAAAAGAATAATCATGTTAGTAATTTTTGTGATTTGATACACATTAATTTGTAGTGAATAACAATTAATGAGGTAGTAAAACTCATCTCTATCATTTATTTTTAAGGGACAAAAACATTGAAGATACCTGGATGAAGAATAAAGTTTATTTCTGATCCAGACACTGGAGTCTGAAATAGGCCTAAATCACAGCAGTTTTATTAGCTGTGAGCCTCAAAAATTGGGAGGAATAAAAGCATATATATGTATGTGTGTGTATATGTGTTGAATATCCATGTATACCTATATGTACACACATACATAAATGAATCGTTTAATATCTTACAAATAGTAAAGATAGTTTTAGCAGGTTTGTTTTTTTAGCATTTTTTAAAAAGGGAACATACAATTTCAAATCACTTAAGAACTCTGTTTCATAAATTAGGCTAACTCTGTACTCATACGTTCCCATATTTCTAAAACAATAAGACATAGTTAACTATATGTCCCTAAACTCACACTTGGTAAGTTTGAAGGAAATGGTAAGCCTCAGATAGACAAAGGCTGTCAGTCATAGATTAAATTGGGTTGAGGCCAGCAAAGCTTTTGGTGAGGAGAGTTTTTGAAAAATATAGAGCTGTTCATCTCCAGATACTACCAGGCCACGCTCACACCCAACAGGTCAGGACTCAGAGATGTCTCTGAAGAAGCCCCTGGTTGTGGGAGCGAGTTTGTGTGTCCAAGGCTGTTTTATCCTGAAACTAAGATGCCTTTGTTTCATTCTAGCTGAGAGAAGCTGAGTGTTCTTTCTAATAAAGGTGGATGTTAAACTCAATTAGGCAGATAGTAAAAATCAATCTGGGAGAGAAGAATTTGACCAGGTAGTTTTCAGTGAAAGTATGAGGTCGTTAACTGTGGAGTAAACAGGAACCTAAGGAATAAACACCCTCAGATCTATTTCTCTAACCTACCAACCAAGTATATCTCTTCCATGCATTTCTCAATCTACAGAAATGAAAAGGAAATAGAGGAAAAATTGCATAAATAAGTATTTGAGTTCTATGTTATACTTCTGCAGAAAATTTATGTGGTCTATTTTTAATAGGCATCTTACATGTTTCTTTGTATATTTTTTAATGCTAAAAGAAACAAGAAGTTGTGCCTCTGTTAACACTCTAAAGTTGGTTTGTGAAATAGTTTTGATATTTAAGAGCATCTTGAATGTTGATGTACAAAGCATGTTAGTGTAGTCCGTCAAAAAAGAGGAGTCTGTGGAATTTCTTCAAATTTTATGTCCGAGGTAGAGAAAGCAGCCTATTTATTCTGTAGCATTGTTCACATCACTCTTTGCTGATTTGTATGCTGCAGAAGTCCTGTGTTACAGACCTCAGCATTTGGTGAATCACAAAGCCCCTTACCTAATCAATCTTATTTTCATCAGTGGTCAAGAGAATAGGAAAATAAGTCATTTTTACCAAAATTCTGAAGGGATCCAATTTGGAAAACTAGCCATGCAGCACACTGCCACAAGGTGGGAGTAAAACGTTTGATTGGCTTAAGAAGTGGCCTTTGCTTTTTTTTTTTTTTTCTCCCTCCAGTTCAGTGTGAACAAAGACATAAAACAGGCTTGCTTTAAACTTGAATGAAATAACATTGGTTATTTATTCTTTGTTGCTAATATGCATTCCTTGAGATCTGTAATGTCTTTTCACTAAAATATGAGGATCAAATATAGCAAATATCGATGAAGAAAGTGGTCTATTAGCTATTTCTTTCTCTCCTTTATTCCTTGCCAAACTCAATGCCTTTTCCAAACTGCATTTTAGGGACTATAAGTAAACCATTTGAACCTAAGCTGTACTAAAACATTCCTTATTTTTTACAGATGATAATGAATATTACCAATTCTCTCTACTAATGAAGATTTTGAAGATAGCCTCCCCTCCATAATTTTTTCCTATCATTTTATATCTGCATAGTAATGAAGGCAGCTGTGTAAATGGGAACAACAAATTAAACAATACTACAAAAATATATAATGATCATGACCTTTCAAAGGAGCTGGATGATTAAAGTGAGTTTTTAAATACCGCTTATTCTAGAATAAATACAGTACAGGGCTATAGCATACAGTTCTGTCGCTTTCGCTTGCTTTGCCTCCAAACAGATTGTCCTAGTTATGCTTTGTGTGGTATGTGATTATTGGATTCACTTTGAAATACTGAATTCAAACTTGCCAATATTATGTGTTTATGTTGAGGCTGTAAATATACACAAACACATAAGTGTCCTTTGAGATAGAGTATCTGACCCTTAGGTTAGCAAGATTAGATTTTGCAAAGTGGTTGAGAGATACCAAGGTAACAGTGACACACCCATGGGATCCAGACCGGTGCTAAATGCAAAGGGCTGCCATACTCTTTGAATGATACAGAGATTGAGAAAAGGCATAAGTTGGCTTGCCAATTTCTTCTTCCTGTCTCCTGCTGCATATAAAAAAAGAATGGGCTAATGGATGGCAAGCTTCTCATTGCTACGAATGTTAGATTTTCTGGGTACTTTTACTCAAGCTAGTCTTTTTATTTTACTGAGTTCTGAATATATAACAAATTGAGAAACACATGACTTACTTGCTTTTTTTTTTTTTTTTCAATTTTATCCCTAATGATAATGATGATAAGAAAACAAAGTAGTACCTAAAGCCATGGAATTGATGATTTGCTAAATGGATGTAAAGAAATGAAAAAAAAAAAAAAAAGGCATAAATCTCAAGCATAAAGTTTGCTCTTTAAAGTCCAAAAGAATGTTACATTTATATATTAAGAAAGATTTTTTACCTGAGTGAATTTAAAAAAAAATTGAGATATATGGATAAAATATATTTACATAATGAAATACCACTAGACCATATACTAAGCAATTTCAGATATTCTATTACAAAAATGCATGGAAAGATAATTTTTAAGCAAGTTTGTTTTATAAATTGTTAATGTTTTGAACAATACTACAAAAAAATTGGCTTTCCTGGTAGCTCAGCTGGTAAAGAATCTGTCTGCAATGCAGGAGACCCCAGTTCAATTCCTGGGTCAGGAAGATCCCCTGGAGAAGGGATAGGTTACCCATTCCAGTATTCTTGGGTTTCCCTGGTGACTCAGATGGTAAAGAATCTGCTTGCAATGCAGGAGACCCGGGTTCAATCCTTGGGTCAGAAAGATCCCCTGGAGGAGAAAATGGCAACCCACTCCAGTATTCTTGCCTAGAGAAGCCCATGGACAGAGGAGCCTGGCAAGCTACAGATCATGCGGTTGCAAAGAATCAGACATGAATGAGCAGCTAAGCATAGCAAAGCACATTATATATAAACTGACCAATGGGTTCTTTGAAAATTCAACGTGTTCTTTGGTATCTACTTATCACATTTATTGACCCTAAGGTGACATTAGTAATAGGATGTATCAGTCTTTTGTGTCAACTAAGAAAAATATTATTTATTAAAGTGTGATCCATCATTAATTGTAAGATGCATCTAAATTTCAGATACATTAACATGTAAAATGGAGAAGGCAATGGCGCCTCACTCCAGTACTCTTGCCTGGAAAATCTCATGGGCAGAGGAGCCTGGTAGACTGCAGTTCATGGGGTCGCTAAGAGTCAGACACGACTGAACGACTTCACTTTGACTTTTCACTTTCATGCACTGGAGAAGGAAATGGCAACCCACTCCAGTGTTCTTGCCTGGAGAATCCCAGGGACGGGGGAGCCTGGTGGGCTGCTGTCCATGGGGTCACACAGAGTCGGACACAACTGAAGCGACTTAGCAGCAGCAGCAGCAACATGTAAAAAGAAAAAAGAGAAGGAAGGAAGGAAGGAAAAGGAGGGAAGGAAGGAAGAGAGGAAGGAAGAGAGGCTTTGGAAACCATGAAGTCAAGTCACTGATACAGCCTGGCAATCAGACTTTGATGGATTGTCTTGAAATCTCCCATTTTTTACATGAAGTACCTTACTGGATAGAAGCTAGAATGGGTTAAAGTTTGTGTGAAATGGTGGAGACAGAGTGTGCAGTGAGATTTATATTCATTTTCATTAAAAAGATTACCGACTCCAGAAAAATAAACGACCCAATCAAAAAATGGGTCAAAGATCTAAATAGACATTTCTCCAAAGAAGACATACGGATGGCTAACAAACACATGAAAAGATGCTCAACTTCACTTATTATCAGGGAAATGCAAATCAAGACCACAATGAGATACCATTTCACACCAGTCAGAATGGCTGCAATCCAAAAGACTGCAAGCAATAAATGCTGGAGAGGGTGTGGAGAAAAGGGAACCCTCTTACACTGTTGGTGGGAATGCAAACTAGTACAGCCACTATGGAAAACAGTGTGGAGATTCCTTAAAAAATTGCAAATAGAACTGCCATATGACCCAGCAATCCCGCTGCTGGGCATACACACCGAGGAAACCAGAATTGAAAGAGACACATGTACCCCAATGTTCATAGCAGCACTGTTTATAATAGCCAGGACGTGGAAACAACCTAGATGTCCATCAACAGATGAATGGATAAGAAAGCTGTGGTACATATACACAATGGAGTATTACTCAGCCATTAAAAAGAATACATTTGAATCAGTTCTAATGAGATGGATGAAACTGGAGCCAATTATACAGAGTGAAGTAAGCCAGAAAGAAAAGCACCAATACAGTATACTAACTCATATATATGGAATCTAGAAACATGGTGATGATAACCCTGTATACAAGACATCAAGAGAGACACAGATGCATGGAATGGACTTTTGGACTTGGAGGGAGAGGGAGAGGGGGGGAAGGTTTGGGAGAATGGCACTGAAACGTGTGCTGTCGTGTGGGAAACGAATTGTCGGTCTATATTCAGTTCAGGATTCAGGATGCTTGGGACTGGTGCACGGGGATGATCCAGAGAGTTGATGTGGAGTGGGAAAGGGGGGGGGTGGTTCAAGATTGGGAACTCATGTACACTTGAGATGAAAAAATAAATAAATTAATTAATTAAATAAATAAATTAAAAAAAAAAAAGATTACCGTCATATCATAAAAAGTAAAATGTAAGTGATATAATGAAATGCCCAGGTATTTAAACTTTCTATACAGGGCTTCCCTGGTGGCTCAGCTGGTAAAGAATCTGCCTGGAATGTGAAAGATCTGGGTTTGATCCCTGGGTTGGGAAAATCCCCTGGAGAAGGGAACAGCTACACACTCCAGTATTCTGGCCTGGAGAATTCCATGGACTGTATAGATCATGGGGTCGCAAAGAGTCAGACAGGACTGAGTAACTTTCACAGGAATCTCATTTTATATAACTAAGTAAAAACTCAATTATAAAGCACAGTTTTGAAAAACATGATGGTCCTGGAGTCAGGGAATCTCAGATACAGAATTAGCCACAAAAGAGTACTACTGGTCATATTTTGGTTTATTCTAGTCTCTTTTAGTGCTACTTTTTACATGAATGCATGACCTGTTTAAGCTGTATTGCTATTTCTCTTATGACAATTAACATCTATTATTTACATTTTAAAATCCCAATTACTTATCAGGTAACGTATTACTTACTGGAAAATATTTGAGAAAGAAGGAAAAAGAAAAACACCCACAGACACTTAGCTCTTAAATTCCGTGTCCTGACATAAAATTGCATTACACATCCCAGAGGAAACTTGTACTAGACTAATCTGTAAACTGCAGCAAATTACAGATGATTTACTGCTACAAATAAACTCCTTAGCAAACTACCAGAGCCCTTGTATCCTCCTCGTTACAGCTAAGTGAACAGTCAAAAGTGGAAGAAACTAAGTAGTTAAGTTAATGTGATATTTAGTGTTGGTTTTCACTTGGATTTTCCTAAGGTGGTTAAAGGAAGAACCCAATATTTGTCTCAAGATGTCAGAGGAAAAATAACCTCCACTTTGCACCATTTATATTTAGTGTTTTGATAATTTTTTGTGAAATAAAAGATATTCTTTACAGTTATATAAATTCCTATAAAGATATTAGGTTACTTTACCTAGTATTATAATTGATTCATCCACCAGAGGTTGCAATAGGGCTTTCTGCAGATGAAAGACAATGGGAAATAGCAAGTCTGGGCAGAATATGAGAGCTAGCCATTCATCTATTATCTGTTATATATCTGTCTATGCACATTCATATATAGAACAGATCAACTAATAATTAAAAATCAAGTGACAACTCCCCCTTAGATATTAGATTTGCCTTAATCTAAAACTGCATGGAAAATGAATTAGCAAAAAAAAATCACCACATGTTTAAGATCCATTTCAGATACCATTTCTTTTATGGCCATGCCTGACTTCCTAAAAGCACTTTTACATTTTTCACCACTCTTTTGAATTACCAAAGCTGTAATTTTTATACGAGCAACATTTTGTCTCACCAGTAATTTCTGGCCCCTGTGGTCTGAATGTGTGAGACATTTTTTGCACCGTGAGGACAGGAGAGTATTTTCAGAGTACCCCGGGAAGACACATTTAAAAGAAGTCTATTTTTATTTCTCATGTAAAATATTTGTGAATAAATAAACATGCATTTGCTAAAAAGAAAATCAAGAATTTGGTCCCAGCCCACACTCTCAAGTCATTTCTTTATTGTGAATTATCATACAGATTGAGTTATTGGTATCAAAGCCTATTTGAATATTTTTTGATAGAAAACTCACATCCAATTCAATAGGAGATATGAGATATGTTTTGTGTTTTGTACTTAATAGCATTTCTTTTTAAAAGTACCACTGTAATGAGCAATGGAACGAGAAGACAGAAGAAAAAAGCTATCAAGTATTACAACAACCAGACACAAATTACTTTAATCAAAAATACTGCCACAGAAAAAGAAGAAATCTAAGACCAGAAGCATTAAGTTTATGCATGTATACAATAACACTTTTGGAAAGCTCCCAAAGGCATAGGGTTTACTACTTTCAAAAAGTACCCACTGCAAGGGTGACAGAGGTCTTGTCCCTTGAGCCTCCTTAAAGAAACAACAACTGTTCAGTAGCAGTGTAACAGATGTTAAAAAGAATCATTAGCAATCTAATGTATTTTGAGCAGATGTCCCACTTCTGCTGTGGCTAACTTTGGGGGGAGTGAAGTAGGATGCAATGAGAATGGGGAAAAGGATGAAAAGGTGAAAGGAATCAATAATAAGTAGATCTTCATAAGAATTACTCATCTAATTATATCAAAAGGAGGATTGAAGTGCTGTGTTTTGTAACCACTGCTGTTGATGAAGAATGAAGACAAATAAGCCAAGGGAAAAATTAAACTCACTTTGTTCCACTGACTTGCTGCATAGCTTTGGATCAATGAGAAGAGACAAGCAGTATTACAGAGAAATTTAATGTTAAAATTGCAGTTGTGCACTTTTCAATAGATACCAATAGGGAATCAGAAGCTAAAAAAGAATCAGTGGAAAGAATGAAAATGAAGGAAAACAGTCCACCTACAAGATGAACCTATGAATGGAATGAGAGAAGTTACTAGATGAGGTGACCGTTGTGGTTAACTTTATTTCCTTAGGTGCAAAGATAGGAAGATTTTTCTCAGGCATTTTTTTTCTCTCTCTCTCTCTTTCTCTCAAATACTTGAACTGGAAAGAATTATCTGTGTAGAGAAATTGTCCTCAACCAAGTCTCTCCTTATTTTGAAATTTGTTTTCTTCCTAACAAAGACAGAATGTGCAGCTGCTGCTAAGTCGCTTCAGTCGTGTCCTACTCTGTGCAACCTCAGNGTTAACTTTATTTCCTTAGGTGCAAAGATAGGAAGATTTTTCTCAGGCATTTTTTTTCTCTCTCTCTCTCTTTCTCTCAAATACTTGAACTGGAAAGAATTATCTGTGTAGAGAAATTGTCCTCAACCAAGTCTCTCCTTATTTTGAAATTTGTTTTCTTCCTAACAAAGACAGAATGTGCAGCTGCTGCTAAGTCGCTTCAGTCGTGTCCTACTCTGTGCAACCTCAGAGACAGCAGCCCACCAGGCTCCCCCATCCCTGGGATTCTCCAGGCAAGAACACTGGAGTGGGCTGCCATTTCCTTCTCCAATGCATGAAAGTGAAAAGTGAAAGTGAAGTCGCCCAGTCGTATCTGACTCTTCGCGACCCCATGGACTGCAGCCTACCAAGCTCCTCTGTCCATGGGATTTTCCAGGTAAGAGTACTGGAGTGGGGTGCCATTGCCTTCTCCGAAGACAGAATGTAGATACATGTTAATTCTTTATCTGCACCTTCAAAGGACCATTCTTTTAGTGTTTAAAGGGGAAGAGACACTAGATGAGTACAATCTTTCCTATAATTTTATCTTTCAAATGAGTAAGCAAAATAATTATAGGCTGTAGTAAACTCACGGTCATTAATAATACAGGAAACTCAGTGAAAACAGAAATTATGCATTTGATATACTTTATACATCATGAAATGCATTTAATAACAGTTTGACTTTGTCCATATATAACCAGATTGCTCATTCAATCATTTTAACAAAAGATTTTACCAGACAAAATTATATAGGAGCAACAGAATTAAACAGACATTTTAATACATTAAAAATGTGAATTTATGTTGCATTTGAAGAACCTAAAAGACAGGTCCGGTTCTGTAACATAAATTCATATTTAGTAAGTTATATGCTGCCATTTAACTTTTTTGTCTCTATGAGGAGTGAGGAACGAGAACCATGCTAACATTCTATTGAGGGAATTAGTAGTTTAAAATGTAAATTTTAAGTGACAGATAACATTTCCTCATGCATTTATTCAACAAATACTTACTGGAAACCTATTCTACACCAAGCAGTGTATTGGATGCTACGAATTACACAGATTAAGAAAAAGTTACTACATGAAAGTGGTTCACAGTCTAATGAATGAGAAGCTTAGCCCCTAAATAAGATTACACCACGCATAAATTATGCACTTGAGGATTAGTAAAGTCTGAGAATGCAATGCAAGCCACATTTCTACTAGAGCCAGTGAGGAAGGACTCAGAGAAGAAATGAAGTTTCAGTTCTGCTAGTCAACTGAGTTTAATTAGTGGAAGTGTGGAAAGTTCTTGTAAATCATCATAAATTATGTGTCAATTTAATTAAAATGTATCCACCAAACTCTTCAAAATATAATCTTTTGCAGCCAATTGGATCTTGTTTATTCTCAACATCAATGTCTCAAATAACATTATCCACAGTTTTTGAGAAGTACCATGATACAAGAGAAGAAATGGTGGCATACACATGCCCCTTAGCAGGCAAGATAACTACATTGTTCATATTACAAAGTCCTAAGATTTGCAACTTCCCTATTTCTCCATTATTACCATCCATAACTTAGGATAATGCAAAACTACTGTTATTCATCTAACATGGTATTACTTCTGAAACTGATATGTATGTGTGTATGTATGTGTGTGTGTGTCTATATATTATAGACACACATTTTATATTATACACACATTATATATACATTATATATACGTGTGTGTGTGTATATATATGTGTGTGTGTGTGTGTAATTAAAGAATAATACTCTAAAGAATAGTGCATTTAATAAGAACTGCTGGGAATTCCCTGGTGATTCAGTGGTAAAGAACCCACCTTGCAATGCAGGGGATGCCAGTTTTGATCCCGGGTCAGAGAACTAAGATCTCACATGCCCCAGAGCAACTAAGCCCATGCACCATAATCACTCAGCCCCCTGCCACAACTAGAGAATCCATGTGCCACAATGAAAGATCCCACATGATGGAACAAAGATCCCGCCTGACACAGAAGACCTGACAGAGAAGCAAACACTCATGTAATATTTAACATTTGTCAGGTATCTTTCTAAAGGTTTTACATAAATTAACTAATTTTACTCTTACAACAGTCCCATACAGTAGGTGCTGCTATTATTAGGTTAGTGAAATGTAATTATGGTTTCAGACCATGAATTTTAAATCATTGTAACTAGTTTCAAACACATCTTTAGTCATCAAAATAGAAACCATTGCAATCAACACATTTTTGCCAACAACAAATAAGTTTGCTTATTCCTGTACATAAAAATCTGTGTTTTGGGATTCAGCGAATTCTTGTAATGCATTTTCTGCATCCTGTTGGTTGGGGACGCATTTTCTCCGTGAAATGTTGTCAAGATGCTTGAATACGTGGTAGTTGGTTGGTAAAAGGTCAGGTGAATATGGTGGATGAGGCAGAACTTTGTAGCCTAATTCATTCAACTTTTGAAGCACTGCTTGTTCAATGTGCAGTCAGGTGTTGTCATGGAGGAGAGCAGGGCCCTTTCTGTTGACCGATGCCAGCGGCAGGGATTGCAGCTTTTGGTGCATCTCATTGATCTGCTGAGCACACTTCTCAGATGTAAAGGTTCCACCAGGGTTCAGAAAGCTGCAGTGGATCAGATGGACAGCAGATCCCCAAACAGTGACTGTGACTTTTTTTGGCCCAGTATGGCTTTGTGAAGTGCTTTGGAGCTTTTTCTTGGTCCAACCACTGAGCTGGTCATTGTTGATTGTCACATAAAATCCATTTTTTGTTGCATGTCACAATCAGATCAAGAAATTGTTCGCTGTTGTGTAGAATAAGAGAAGATGACACTTTATTTTTTTTTAATTTATTTATTTTAATTGGAGGTTAATTACTTTTAAATTGATGACTTTTTTGATTTGCTGTCAGCTCATGAGGCACCACCTTTCTGAGCTTTTTCACCTTTCCAATTTGCTTCAAATGCCAAACCATTGTAATATGATAGACATTGAATTTTCTGGCAACTACTTGTGCATTTGTAAGAGGATCAGCTTCAATGATGGCTCTCAATTGTCGTTCTCAAATTCTGATGGCTGGCCACTACACTGCTTATCTTCAAGACTTGTTTCCTTTGCAAAACTTGTTGAACCACCACTGCACTATATGTTCCTTAGCAGTTCCTGGGCCAAATGTGTTGTTGCTGATGGCCAGTGGAGTGAGTTGTCTCCACTGCTTTATGACCCATTTTGAACTCAAATAAAAAAATCACTAGAATGTGTTTTTCATTTAATATCATTTTCATCGTCTAAAATAAATATAAAATAAGCAGCAAGTGATAATTCAATAACAAAAAGAACATAAAGCATGAAATGCACATTAAAATGGTGTATAACATAACCATATTTAATTTAGAACATATTCCAATATCAAATGGCAAATTTCAACAATTGCAAAAGCCACAGTTACTTTTGCACCAACCTAAAAGCTCTATAAGGGAGGATGGTGTCATTTGCCTAATGTCACATAGTTAATAAATGGTAGGATTATAAACACAGCCTGTTTTCAAAGTCTGTGCTTTCAACAAATCTACTGTATCTCTGCTGACTACAAGATATAGAAATGGAAGAGGAAAAGTCTTCCATTTCAGGTAAAGTAGGAGGAAAAAATGGAGGGCAAGAGGAAACCATCATCCTATAAATTTAAGTCCTAGAATATCTCTTAATCATTGTCATTATTTAAAAAATAAATACAGCAATGCAATATATGAGTAAAGGAAGCTTGCTTTTAGAGATTTTAAGTTTCTTTTAGTTCACAAAAAGAAGAACATATTAAAATAGAAGTTCTTTGAAAGTTAAAAATTTGTGGACAGGCCCTAAACACTGTTTCTGTTCTCTAATCACAATGTCTTGACAAGAAACTTTGGATCTTGAGATGGAAAAAAGATCTATTAGGTCATCTTGTCCATCTCACTGGCAGTAGAGAATTGCTTCCAACAGTGAAGAAGTTAACTTATTGACAGCACTCTTTAAGCAGCAATTTACCAGGTGAATCCCTAAAGGCAAGCATGACTTTTCCGGTTTATCTGTGCCTTCTTATCATCAGTAGAGTTAGGAGACCTGTTCAATCTTCTCTGCTGGATGAGGAAAGGGACAGGATTCTTGAAAATGTTTCTAAGCTGCAGTAGATTAAACATATAGCTCGTGCAGCAGGTTAAACACATAGCTAACAGAACTTTGATAGTTTAATCAAGGATCACTGCTTTTCCTTCATATTTAGGCTAGCATGTCCACACAAGTTCATGCATGTTTGTATAAGAGATATTTGACAATGAAATTGTACACTATCAAAATTTATTTTATAAATACATTTAATATTCTGTTTAATAAATAGGAAAATAAGTAATGAGCTAACAAAGAAAATACAGGAAAGTGAATGACCCTTCAACACATTCTGAGTAAAGAAATCTCATTCCAGACTGTGGATTTTAACTAACTTCTTAGCTTTTTAGAATGATATACTTAAAAGGTAAGAAAAATACCCAGGTTCCTTTTTTAAGTTCAATGTTGGTGCTGCGGTCATCACTTATTCTATGCATATTCTATAGGATTACTTTATACAAAGTAGTCGGAATCAAGATTGCTGGGAGAGATATCAATAACCTCAAATGTGAAGATGACACCACCCTTATGGCAGAAAGTGAAGAGAAAGTAAAAAGCCTCTTGATGAAAGTGAAAGAGGANAGACTCTTGAGAGTCCCTTGGGCTGCAAGGAGATCCAACCAGTCCGTTCTGAAGGAGATCGGCCCTGAGTGTTCTTTGGAAGGAATGATGCTAAAGCTGAAACTCCAGTACTTTGGCCACCTCATGTGAAGAGTTGACTCATTGGAAAAGACTCTGATGCGGGGAGGGATTGGGGGCAGGAGGAAAAGGGGACGACCGAGGATGAGATGGCTGGATGGCATCATTGACTCGATGGGCGTGAGTCTGAGTGAACTCCGGGAGTTGGTGAGGGCCAGGGAGGCCTGACTTGCTGCGATTCATGGGGTCACAAAGAGTCGGACAGGACTGAGCGACTGAACTGCACTGAATCCCATATTCTCTATTATGCTATACTCCCAGATTGCTGTGTAACATTAGCAGAAAACAAAAGAATCTCAGCTACAAGGGAAGGGAGATGGAGCAAAAGGAAGGTAATGGGTGAAGTGGTCTTCTGAAAAGTCATAGTTCAGAGGAGGGAGAGGAAGGATGAGTGGGTGAGAAGGAAGAAATGAGTATTAAGAAGAAAACCAGAGAAAAAAAATTACTTGTATTTTATAAGCAAATCCATGGGATCGCAAAGAGTCAGGCACGACTAAGTGACGGAACTGAACTGATAAGCAAATTTGTAAAGTTGCTTGTAAAATATTTGCCATGAATGCCAGGAACTGAAGCCATAAGATGATGGTCATTGACTACTGAGGTTATAGCCAAGGTTATGACTCTTAGGTTGTTAGATTTAAAATACTCAAGATCTTTGAATAAGACTACAGTGAGACTTCAACCTGGGATATTTCCTTCTCTCCATATCTTCATTTAGCACTTGGTTACTGGATTGGGACTGTACTTTAAATTGCTCTTTCATGATATTATAAACATATAGTCTAATTGAACTTATTAACAGTTTCATGCACTTGTGACATTTTTTCAGAAATTGGGTAAAGGTTTTTACATTATTAAAATGTTTGTTTTCTAGAGGTTACTTTCCCATATCTCCAGGGGTTATTGTAATAGCAATCATCATCATCATCATCTCTCAGTAGTTTCTAGACTATTGGTCCAGAGGGAAAGAGAAAGGGAGATAAGTTACAAATGCATTTCAGATGTCAGTATTTGCTACCATTCATATTTTAAGAATGATCTAGAAAGAAGGGAGCAAAGATGATACCAATTTTCCTGTTTTAGGTGAAGTCAATATCAATAAGAGAACAACTGAAGGAAAAGGAGGTAAAAAGTTCCTAATATAATTTTGTATATGGTCAGTATGTGGTTCCTATAATCTCAATATGAATTTCTTGTGAATATTTTACAATGGTGCTGAAAAAAGAAGGTACAAATTTAGGAATCACTAGAATATAGGAAAACATTGGAGATGTATGAGGTATAAGGTAGTGTATAATAAACCATTACATTATAAATATTTCAGATCAAGTTTTATTAGTAAGCATTCAGTTTCAAAGGAAGAACACATAGAGGCTATATTTGGCAATTTCAGTAACTGGCAGATTTTTATAATTTTTTAAAAAATGATTAGCTATAATTCCTTTAAAAGTCACACATTCAGTAAAATTTCTTCCAGTGTTTATGATACAAAAAGGGAAAATCATAGTCATGTTACTTAAGCTGCTTTTTGTGACTAATGGGACTTGATGTATCTTTTACATTTGGAAGAGTGACAGGACATGCCATTGTGCTTTATTTACATTCATTGAAAATTCATATTTGCCAAGTCAGTTTGCAAAAAACCCATGGGTGAATTCTCCATGTGACAAACTGAACATAGGGAAGGAAAACTGTGTATGTATTGAGATGTGTGTGTGTATATATGTGTGTGTGTGTGTGTGTGTGTACACACCCATAATATCTTCTAGGTTAAACGTAGAAGGACGGTAAAGTCCTCATTGGTCAGTAATCTTCTTGAATGAGACATAAACTGACAACAGACAACTAGTATGGCTCATTTTGTTTATCTTGTTCTAATCTCCATACTTGGATTGATAGGTTTCTTAGCATTATTAAAAACCTGCTTGATTAGTTCAAGGAAGAAAGTAAAAAATTGTGCCCAGTAGTATGACTGCTTAAAAAGTGTGTGAATAGTATTAAAGGTGGACATCTTAAACCAGTACTTCAACTTTCACACTGTAATATCACTAAAATGAAGGAAATGACATTTCACACGTTCACAGTTAGGCAAGCATTAGATTTGTATTTTAAGTTGTCAATCAAATGAAGGAGCTTTCTAATAATGCAGTATTTTCCATATTGAGTTCCTTCTTCTCCTTAAGGCAGACTTTTAAAAATCTTAACTTTTGTAAACCCTAACATGTACATCTGACATATTAAATGTGAGTACATCATTTATGTTTCAGCTAACTTGTATATACCTAACAGCAAGCCAGGAAATGTCTATATTTATCCACTTCCTTTAAAAGAGAAAGAAAAATATGTATTTTGAGATGTATCTATTTCTCATCATTTTTATAGAAGTAAAAATGAGACTATACACTCAAGCCAATAATTTAAGATTCTGTTCAAAATAATTACCCAAACTAAAACATATTTATAAAAGTCCTATTTGGTCAATTTGCAAATACTATGAGAGTGAAAGTCAACTGTATTAAATTTTGTACTTGTGTTGTAATTGGCAAATATACATTAATAATAATTAATCATAATCTAAAAGCCCAGTTATCAAAGCTATTGATAATTAACTGAATTTGAATATCTGGAATGTTTGAGATTCACTAGCATATTTCATATTTGATTGACGAGAACTTCTTATGATAACCCTGAACATTATGAATATACAGACTATAAACTACTTTAAAAAAAAATAAAGAAACATGTATTGTCTTTCTCCTTACTGATTAATCTGACAGTTTGTGTGGAAGAGGTAAAAAATTTTTTTCTATAGTCTTTATCCATACACTTTTGTGATATAGATATTTTTCAAGGCAGATCATTTTTATATTTATTTCTCATTATAAGGTGGGGGTTGCCTGATAAGAGTCATTTTTGTCACTGAGCAAATGTGTACCAGTGAATCCAATATGGAGTGTAAAGAAGTAAGAGCACAGAAGGGAGAGAATATAAAGCATATCAGTGTGGAGCAGAGGACAATCAATTAGATTCATTATCTGTGCTACATTCTAGTCACTTCTTTAAAAGAAAAGAAGGACATAATACCATGGCAACAGTGAGACCTGCAGTCAGTCTGTTATGGTATATAACCATTAAGAGGTCTTCAGCCTCCCCTGAAAATAGCTATGAAAAAAATTCACAGTAGTTGTACAAACTCCCTACATTTATGCTGATTAAATGACAAGTTTGTAATTTACAGGTGTCTTATTGCCATGGGAATGCAATCATACAATTCCATTTTAGAATTCAAGGGCTTTTGAAACATGCTGCATGATTGTTAGCCGGGCTGCAAGCTAAGATTAAATTCAAAGGGTGGCATGTAGATTTTAGAACATGGTGTTGACATTTACTGGCCAATCACATTTTGCAGCACTCCTGCATGACGGCAGATGTTGACCTTTCAAGCTTTCCCTATCTGCTTTCACGCATTACCTGCAGAAATTAACATAACTCTGCTTCCTGCTCTATGCTGCTATTAATGTCATCTGGGAATTGAGATTCATGAATTCAGTTATTACCCAGGCTTGAGACCCGTTTTATACTCTAAGCACAGAACTAACAGCTCCTGGGAGCAGATATTTTTGGATGTTGCTTCAACTACCTTTGTGGTTGAGGGATAGCTGGAAGCTATGGAATAAAAAATGTCATAGGGAACAAGAGGAGAAACAGGCAGAGGCGGACAGTTTCAAGGAGAAAGCTAAGGGCCATAATGGCAAATATATGGAATAGGAGAGCTTAAAACACGGAAAGGGTACATTTTAAGTAAGTTAAACAACGGCGTGTTTCACTTCTCTTGTTAACCGAACCATGAAAATGATATCCCTTAGAGTGTGTGTGCAGTGAGCTTCAGGGTTTACTTCACAATGCCTCAGGCCTCTATTATAGATGATTTAGGAGAGAAACAATCTCAGGTAAAGATGTCATAGGTAGCCCTTAGGACTTCTGTGGATAACTGTGAGCCAAATTCTGTACTGCCTCCTTTTAAATAAAAGTCCTATAATTCTCTGTTGTCCTCTCAGGTGTTTTTGTTTGTTTGTTTTTCCTCAGCTCTACTTTCTAAATATTTTGAGGGGACTATTAAACAGGGAAATAAAATGCTCGCATATTTTGTTTTCTGGGACAGGAATTAGCACCTCCTGTAAGGCCAGTTAACATAGCACTACAATAAATCACAGCTCTAGAAACTGGTAGACAAAATTATGACATTATCAAAATTTGCAGACTGTAAAGGAAGATTCTGAATTTTGCTTAACCTTTTCCTCAGGTTAGCCGTATGGATTTAGTAAATTTCCTGCCGTTCTGTCTTTTAAAGTCCTTGGAGAGCATCCATGAAATATCTTAGTCACGGTTCTGTGAATCTAGTCTTTTGAGATACAAGCAGATGCATTTATCTCAAATAGGAATTGATTAACAGAGCTCAAGATGTCACCAATGAGATATGCATATATAGGCTTCCTCAGTGGCATTGCTCTGACTTACCCCCCAGCAAACATTCTGCACTGATTTGCATGTTTCAGCCACAGTGAATTTTCCAGCAGTTTCTCTGAAACCAGCCCCTTACTGCATTTATGAAATATACAAGAAGCATGATTTTGAAGGGTCGGGACCTACCCTTAAAAAAATATCTTTCCAAGTTAACTCTGCTCTGTTTGAGGTTTGATGTTTTGAAATTAATTTATATGTATGAATGAGTTGTTTAATACAAAGAAATGCTCTTGGGATAAGTGATAACAATGTTACTAGTATTTTCCTATGACTAAATTGGCCTGGTTTCTTTCTTGAGAGGAGGGACTGGTGAAGATGTGTGTGTATATATATATATATATATATATCTCCAAAGCTACATATCCAAATGTCAGATGGACATCTTCTAATGTATATCCCATAAGCACCCAAATTAAGTATTTCCAAGCCTGAACTAGTCATCTTCAGCCTGCAACCACTGAATTAATTCTTCTCCTACCAGAGAACGTGAAATACACTTTCATCTTCATTTACTAATGTATTATTACACCGTTTGGATTTTAATCTGTGAGGAATTGAGAAGGACTGTAAATAGGGGAGTCACATGATAAATCAACTTAAAAAAAAATCATTCTGAGTTACAGGGTGAAGAATTGGATGGAGCTGGATTGAGCTTGAGAACACTACAAGGAAGGGAGGGACATCTGGGGTGTTACAGTACTAATCTAGAAGTGCTGATTTTTTTTTTTTTTTCAAACAACATCAAGTGGTGAACATGAGGGGTATTCAGGCCTGAGAATTCTTAAAGAAATCTGAACAGAAATTTACAGTACATATAAAAATATGGGTGGGGGAAGAGTCAGAAATGACTTTCTAGTGTTTGCTTCTAAAATGCAGTAACTGCTGGTATTTATCATGGAGGAAGAGGACATATAGCAAAAAAGGTTTGGGGAAATGTACTGACTTCAATTTTAGACATGCAATTTTAAAATCCCCTAAGCCAACCAGCTGGATCTATTTCTTTCAGCTTCTGTAGCCACATACGTGTTTTTCACAAAATACCACATAAAATAGAATCTCTTCAATCTTTGGATGCGAGTTGATCTTCCCAGTCCCAGACCCTGACCTCGGACGTGGGGCAACTCCTCTCGGCCAGGCTGAGTGCGCTGGTCGTTGCAGCCACCCGTGCTGAGTGCAAATCAATAAGTGGCTCTTCCCAGCCCCCAACCCTGACCTCGGACGCGGTGTGACTCTTCTCAGCTGTTCCCGTGCTGTCGCAGCCTGGCACTCTCGGCCGCTGCCCCTGACCTCGGAAGTGGGGTGGCTCCTCTCGGCTGTTCCTGCGCCGCCACAGCCCGGGACTCTCAGCCGCTGTCTCTGTCCTCCGACGTGGGGCAGCTCCTCTCGGCTGCGCTGAGTGCACCGGCCCGCCCGGCCATCGCTGCCGCTTGCGCTGAGTCCCTTTCCTACTTTCTTGAAGCCACCAACTCTACACCCTTTAATTCATTCTCTTTCCCTCCTTCAGAGGGTGAAGACCATCTCAACATTTCTCTGTCAATTTACCCAACGCCTTCTTTTTCCCTCCTGCCTCTCAGTTCAACAGTTCAAACCAGCATCAGTGTGCGCCTACTGTGTGCCTGCACTGTGGATGGCAAAACCCCGCCTGCAGACATTTTATGACCCTTTCTGAGAATCTCTAGCATTCTTTTTGTTCCTGATCCATATTTGAATATACTTATTCCAGGGCCTTCTAGAGGAAAGCCAATGTGGCAAACAAGAAAGGTTTGATTTTAACTAGCTAGGCCCAAGTGTCTGCTCTTTCTTTTGCTTACTGGATGATCTTGGATGAAAAAACTTAAAAAATAAAAACTTTGCATTTAAATTTCTTTATTTTCAAAATGAAGCTGTTAGAACCCACATTGGCATACAATAAACACTCAAACGTGGTAGTTTCTATTTTTTAATACTCATTTTCTATTTACTCATTTATTTTTGGTCTTGTGGTTATTTTTCCTATTTTTCCACTAAGTGATACTGAGAATAGAGATAACATAATTTTATAAGAGAGTAAAAAGATATTCTTATAATTTATGAATATTGACCAATTTTTGATAAAGACAAAATTGGCAATTCACTTTTAGAAGCTTCTAAAATATTTCTCAAAATGAAAATGAACCTCTCTCTACTTCTCTAGACCCCTTAGTTAAGATTGTCTTGCAAGAGAACCTGAATTTGGAAAGCAAACAGTAAAGCATATCTACATTAAGGCAGAGCTTTAGATAGGTCAATGTTTCCTTGGATAAGAGACAGCTAGGTTTGCATGATCTATATTCAGAGTGCAATATTATTAAGAAGCGTCTATGAACAAAAGTCCAAAGAGAGAAACTTCACAAAATAAAGTTCTTGAGTTAAATTTTCAAAGGTGAGTTAATTTTTGGAAATGAATTTCTAAAATGTCTCATATATACAAGTGTTGAAATATGTAAAAAATGATTTATATGTAACAAATATTTATTCAGTGTCTGTTATATGCCAGGTGGTGGAGAAGGTAAATTCCATTCATTCTTCCCACTTTTTTTTTTCAGTTTTCAGCAGAAGACACATTTCACACTTTTGTTCTCTTTCTCATGCTTCTTATTCACTCAAAAGCTGATCTCTAAGATTAGCCATGTTTTACTTTGCCTTAGATATCAAAGCCTATCTGCAGTCTCTCTCCTGTGTTTTATGTCCCATATAGAGCTAGCTCACTTGGGCAGAACCTAACCATATCCTACCCTTTTCTTCTTTGTTCTCTGTCATCCACCCACAACAGAGTTAAGAGGTGATCCCAGAGTCTGCTTAGATGACTTGGCTATATACCCTTTGTTAGAGGAAGGGGAAAAGGAAAGCAAAGAAATCCCCATTCAGGTCTTCTGTGGTGGTCCAGTGGTTAAGAATCTGCCTTGCAATGCAAGGGACACTGGTTCAATCCCTGGTCCTGGAAGATCTCACATGCTGTGGGGCAACTAAGCCCACACATTGTAACTACTGAGCCTGAGCTCTGGAGCTCCTGAGCCACAACTACTGAAGCCTGCATGCCTAGAGTCCATGCTCAGCAACAAGAGAAGCCACCACAATAAGCCCATGCATGGCAACTAGAGAACATCCTCCTACTCTCCACAACTACATAAAGTCCACACATAGCAATGAAGATCCAGTGCAGCCAAAAACAAAACAAATACGTAAATAGAAATTAAAATAATAATAATATTAAAGTTGGAGAAGACTCTTGAGAGTCCCTTGGACTGCAAGGAGATCCAACCAGTCCATTCTAAAGGAGATCAGTCCTGGGATTTCTTTGGAAGGAATGATGCTAAAGCTGAAACTCCAGTACTTTGGCCACTTCATGCGAAGAGTTGACTCATTGGAAAAGACTCTGATGCTGGGAGGGATTGGGGGCAGGAGGAGAAGGGGATAACAGTGGATGAGATGACTGGATGGCATCACCGACTCGATGGACATGAGTTTGAGTCAACTCCGGGAGTGGGTGATGGACAGGGAGGCCTGGCGTGCTGCAATTCATGGGGTGGCAAAGAGTCGGACGCAACTGAGCAACTGAACTGAACTGAACTATTAAAAGAGAAATTCCTATTCCAACTTTAGGTAAGCTGTGCACTAGGAGTGATTGAATAATTTCCCAGTACTTATGAAATGGCATTTTGCTTCCATTTGAATATTATTTATTTGAAAATATCTTCCTCAGTAGGGAACTCCAAAAATAAAATGGTTGAGTGGTAAGGTCATAAAATTTCACCTGAAACTTTTATCCACTCTATTCTGTTGGGTGTTAGATGGAGACAGCCAGGTATAGTTAAATGAGAGCTTATTCACAAATTTGCCTACTTTGTCTGGAAATTACAGAGACACAAGCTGCTGCTGCTAAGTCACTTTAGTCGTATCCGACTCTGTGCGACCCCATAGACGGCAGCCGACCAGGCTCCCTCATGCCTAGAATTCTCCAGGCAAGAACACTGGAGTGGGTTGCCATTTCCTTCTCCAGTGCATGAAAGTGAAAGTGAAGTCACTCAGTCGTTCTCGACTCTTAGCCACCCCATGGACTGCAGCCTACCAGGCTCCTCCATCCATGAGATTTTCCAGGCAAGAGTACTGGAGTGGGGTGCCATTGCTTTCTCCTACAGAGACACATAAAAAGTGGAAAAAAAAAAAAAACTATTTTTTCAATAAAAGTATGTGAGGAGACCCACTCTTTAATGTAAACATAAGGGTGGTCAAAACCAGCCAAGTCCAGGACAAATGATGTGGGCAGGCACATTTGCATGGTAGTTTGCTAGGAAGATAAGGGTGTGTGTAGGGGCTTAAGGTTGATAGCAAATATACTCTCCTGGAAAATATGTAATTTCTGAGTCTCAAGTATTGTTGAGTCAGATTGAATATATAGGGTTCAATCCCCAAAGAAATAAGAGAGAAAGAAGAGGTAGTAAGAGTCTGGGGTCCAAGGTTTGACTTATGGTAGAAAGAACATTTTGAAATGAAGGGAATACTTGGAAAATATCTCCTTAGTTAGGCCAAGGCTAGAGGTAATTTAAGAATGGAAGTTTCCCCATCCAGATCAGATCCTGAATAAGAAGTAAAGGTCACATGGTCACACAGAACAGCCTTTTTTTTTTTTAAAAAAAAAAAGAACTGTCATTAGAGCAAAAGAATTGGGAGCCCTTAAACAGAGAAACAAGACAGAGTTCACCCTTCACCCTTCCAAAAACATTTTATGAATATGTGAGCCAGGGAAATGCAAATTATTTCAAATACAGGTGACAAAAAGTATAACTATAGTATTTCTTAAAAATATGTTATAAGAAAATGGAAAAATAGCATCTGTGTACCAATGAATAAAAGCAAAACCTACTAGAACACTATTTTATATACATGTGTGCATACTCAGTCATGTCTGACTCTTTGCAGCCCTATGGACTGTAGCCCACTCGGTTCCTCTGTCCATGGAATTTTCCAGGCAAGAATACTGGAGTGGCTTGCCATTTCCTACTCCAAGGAAACTTTCTGACACAGGGATTAAACGTGCATCCCCTACATTGTAGGAGGATTCTTTACCACTTGAGCCTTGGGGGAAGCCCGATGTTATAAGAAAGGCATTTAAAAATTACAGGCCAACTGCTTCAACATGACTTTAAATATATCTATATATTTTATTTATTTAATATTTAATATGATTATCAATAAATATATTAACATTTTATTTAATATACATTAATGTTTATTAATTTAAATATCAATTTAATATTTATCTCTTATGTATATATTGTAAATGTACACACACACACACTCAATATGTCCCCTACATATGAACATTCAAGGTGCAAACTTTCAAAGGTGGGATTGTGCATTTACATATCCAATCACCCAAATAACTTCATGTGTCTGGCATACACTACCGTGTGTGTGCATCCTATACAAGCGGTTGTGTTTTTGTGTACTCTACTTCACAGTACCTAATACTGGAGTGGGTTGCCATTTTCTTCCTCAGGGAATCTTCTCAACCCAGGGACTGGACCCTCTTCACGTCTCCTGTATTTGGCCGGAGGATTCTTTACCACTGAGGCACCGGGAAACCCCAAAGTACAGTGTACAATACTTTATTTCAAGCCTAGATGTTCAGAAGCAAGTATAAAAGCAGCAAACCTGGATGTTCAGAAGCGAGGATAAAACTTGGTACTGCTAAGAAGTGCCAAATGCCAAGAAGGATAAAGAGAGACAAGAGGAAGAGGAAGTAACTGAAGAACGGAAGAAACTCCTGATGTTGGAAATGGCAAGGAGATTTTCTTTATTTGAGGAGGCACTGTTAGTTTTTGAGGCACAGAACCCAAATGTAGAATGGTACACAAAGGTTACAGCAGCCATTCAGAATCCAATCCAGCTCTACCATGTCATCTATGATACAAAAAAGAGCTACTACCCAGGTATCACAGGGTTGTTTTGTCAAGAGGTTAGATAAAAGGGAGTCCAACAAGGAACCAGAACCTGTATCATCAACATCAGTTTAATTCAGCTCAATCGGTCACTCATATCTGACTCTTTGTGACCCCATGGACTGCAGCATGCCAGGCCTCCCTGCCTATCGCCAGCTCCCAGAGCTTGCTCAAAGTCTTGTCCATTGAGTCAGTGACACCATCCAACCATCTTATCCTCTGTCATTCCCTTTTCCTCCCACCTTCAATCTTTCCCAGCATCAGGGTCTTTTCAAATGAGTCAGTTCTTCACATCAGGTGGCCAAAATATTGGAGCTTCAGCTTCAGCATCAGTCCTTCCAATGAATATTCAGGACTGATTTCCTTTAGGATTGAGTGGCTGGAACTCCTTGCAGTCCAAGGGGCTCTCAAGAGTCTTCTCCAACATCACAGTTCAAAGTCATCAGTTCTTCAGCACTCAGCTTTCTTTATAGTCTAACCCTCACATCCATACATAACTACCATCAGTTCAGTTCAGTTCTGTTCAGTTCAGTTGCTCAGTCGTGTCCGACTCTTTGTGACCCCATGAATCTCAGCATGCCAGGCCTCCCTGCCCATCACCAACTCCCGGAGTACACTCAGACTCACATCCATCAAGTCAGTGATGCCATCCAGCCATCTCATCCTCTGTCATCCCCTTCTCCTCCTGTCCCCAATCCCTCCCAGCATCAGAGTCTTTTCCAATAAGTCAACTCTTCGCAGCAGGTAGCCAAAGTACTGGAGCTTCAGCTTTAGCATCATTCCTTCCAAAGAAATCCCAGGGCTGACCTCCTTCAGAATGGATTGGTTGGATCTCCACATAACTACATAAAAACCATAGCTTTGACTAGATGGACCTTTGTCGGCAAAGTAATGTCTCCATTTTTTATTTTATTATATTATTTTTTACTTTACAATATTGTATTTGTTTTGCCATACAATATGCCGTCTAAGTTTGTCAAGCTTTTCTTCCAAGGAGCAAGCGTCTTTTAATTTCATGGGTGCAGTCACCACCTGCAGTGATTTTGGAGCCCCCCAAAATAAAGTCAAGAGTGTGTTCATAAGTCCAATTTATTTGTAAGTCCATCAAAGTTAGCCTGGGTACCCAACTAACACAATTAGCTATATATGGCTGTACTGTAATAGATTTATAATAGCTTTCACACAAATAATACATAAAAAACAAACACGAAAAATAAAACATTTTTAGTCGCATAGTATCATACTTTAAACGGACTTCCCTGTAGTTCAAATGATATAGAATCATCCTGCTATGCAAGAGACTTTTCTTGGGCTCCCAAATCATCAACATCAGGAGGAGTACAGTTGCAGCTTACCCTCCACCTCCTATTGCTGAAGATCGTTCAGCTCTATCATTTCTCACCTCCTCTCCTTCCTCCCGTCAGTAACTCTTCTTGCCAGCCCCAGTATCCTAGCTGTTGTCATGTATGACTGCATTTTTCAAGGTACTATGTATGTGTTAGTCACTCAGCCATGTCCAACTCTTCGCAACCCCACAGACTGTAGTCCACCAGGCTTCTCTGTCCATGCTCTGTCCATGGGATTCTCCAGGCAAGAATTCTGGAGTGGGTAGGTATTCCCTTCTCCAGAGGATCTTTCCAACCCAGGGATCGAAACCTGGTCTNATTGACTCGATGGACGTGAGTCTGAATGAACTCATAAAGTTGGTAATGGACAGGGAGGCCTGGTGTGCTGCAACTCATGAGGTTGCAAAGAGTCGGACAGGACTGAGCGACTAAACTGAACTGAGTATCTTTTTGCAACCATCTCCTAGAGTAATGAACATAAAAACAAAAATAAACAAGTGAGATTTAATTAAACTCAAAAGCTTTTGCATGACAAAGGAAACCATAAACAAGACAAAAAGATGACCTCCAGAATGGGAGAAAATCCTACAAGGGAATAATTTCCAAAATATACTAACCACTGAGCTTAATATCTATAAAAAAAAAACAAGCTAATCAAAATATGGGCACAAGATCTAAATAGATATCTCTCCAAAGAACATATATATTAATAGATGGCTGAAAGACACATGAAAGGATGCTCAACATTGCTAATTATTAGAGAAATGCAAATTGAAACTACAACGAGTATCACTTCAAACTATTCAGAAAGACCATTGTCAAAAATACTACAAGCAATCAATATTGGAGAGGGTGTGGATAAAAAGGAACCCTTTATATTGTTGGTGGGAATGTAAATTGGCAGAACCACTATGGTGAATCGCATGGAGATTCCTTTAAAAAATAAGAAAAAGAGTAATTATATGATTCTGTAATGCCACTCCTGAGCTTATAGCTGGAGGAAAGCTATCTACACCCCAATGTTCACTGCAGCACTATTTACAATAATAAAGATATAAAAGCAACCTGAATCTCCATCAATAGGTGAATGGATAAATAAGATGTGCTATATATATATAAATACATATATATATTAACAGTGGAATTAGTCATAAAAAGTATGAACATTTGTAGCAACATGGATGGACCTAGAGATTATCATACTAAGTATTATATAACACTATATAGTGTGACACATGAAATATCATATTATATGTATTACATATTTGTCTTTCTCTGTCTAGCCTACATAGACAAAGACTAGACAAAGATAAATATCATATACTATCACTTATATGTGGACTATTAAAAAATGATACTAATGAATTTACATACAAAACAAAAATAGACCCACAGGCACAGAAAACAAACTTACTGCTACCAAAGGGAAAAGTGGGTAGGGATAAATTAAGAAATTAGGATTAACAAATACACATTACCATATACAAAATACATAACCAATAAGGACCTACTATACAGCACAGGTATGTATACTCAGTACCGTATAATAANACTATCACTTATATGTGGACTATTAAAAAATGATACTAATGAATTTACATACAAAACAAAAATAGACCCACAGGCACAGAAAACAAACTTACTGCTACCAAAGGGAAAAGTGGGTAGGGATAAATTAAGAAATTAGGATTAACAAATACACATTACCATATACAAAATACATAACCAATAAGGACCTACTATACAGCACAGGTATGTATACTCAGTACCGTATAATAATCTAGAAGAGAAAAGGATATATATATGGCTGAATATGTGAATCATATATATATATATATATATATATATATGGCTGTTCACCTGAAACTAACACAGTATTTAAGTTAACTATACCTCAATTTAAAATTAAAATAGTGAATGACAGAAGAAAGAAGGGATCAAGGGTATTATATATAGAAAAACACAGAAAGCCAGCAGAAAAAAAAATATACCATAATAGAAGAAAATTCAAGAATTATCTATCATATAAATAAATATAAATGGGTTTAATTTATATTTGGGTTTAACTTATATGGTAAAAGATATAAGACTAAACTAAAAATCAAAATTTATCTCTGCCAAAGATGAATGACAAAAATAATGCAATTTATAAATGTTAAAAATTAAGAATATATACCCCGTAAATACAAATAAGGGCTTCCCTGATAGCTCAGTTTATAAAGACTTTGCCTGCAATACAGGAGACCCCAGTTCAATTCCTGGGTCAGGAAGATCCACTGGAGAAGGATTAGACTTTCACACAGTTTAGGGGGAATCAATGAAACATGTCCTCTGCTCTCAGATAGCACAGATATAATTATGGAAAGAGTCATTACAATTTTTATAAGACCTGGTAAAACAAATGAACAAAGTGTTATGAGATTTCATAGGATGGGTAGTGTGATCTGATAAGGATAATAAAAATATCCTTATAGGAAAATTAGCATTTGAGCAGGTCCAGCTTCATAGACACAAGACTTGTGTTATTATTCAGAAGAGACTTGCACTTTGGTTTAATGTGTCATTTTTGCAATCTTGAAATTCTATTTTTTGATAAACAATTCTATGTTTTCATTTTGAACTGGGCACTAAAAGTTATGCAGCCAGTCCAGCACTGGAGATAGAATTTGGGATTAATGTTTCTTCATTGTTATTCTCTGAACACTAAGGTTTCTCAAAAAAATCTCTGGATCAATGGATAGGTGTGACATAAAGGGAAAACAAGCATATGAAATATTATAATTCACATTTTTTGGTAATTCTGATTATCATGATTTACATTTTAATGTCTGATTCCTATTTTTTAATCTGCCTTATCCTAGTCTACACAATACTTACATAGTATGATGTCATATTAATAAATGACTATGAGCAAAATTCCTAGAGGAATCTATCACTCTAACAATGGCTATTAAAAAGCAGGGGCTCCAAAATTTATATTCAGGTGAGACACGGGACAACAATAGATTGGAGGGGGTGGGTCTCCTGGATTTCTCTAAAAGTTGCACTTGCCTGTGGCCAAGCTCATCTTCAAGTTTCCATCAGTTTAAATAAACTTTAGACAGGTTTCTTCCAGACTGTAGACCACTGACTTTCCTTTTCTTAGAGAATTTGCTTTAGAAAGGCTGAAATTATTAATATAATTTTTTTTCTATACTCCTTTGAGAGGTACATCTTTTTAAAAGCGTCTTGCCAGATTGGGAACTCATGTACACCTGAGAGGGAAAAAAAAAAAAAAAAGCTTCTTGCCAATCTTAAACCCAGGGTCCCTTGGATTTCCCTTTGAAATACAACATCAAGGAAAACAGAGCCCCATTTCCCAGTTTCTATTGGAAGATAGGAGCCTAATTTCTATTGGGTATCTTGTTCCAAGTTGTAAAACTTCTATTATGAAGATATAAGGAAGTTTTCTTTTCCTTTAAGTAAAACCCATAGCCACACAGATGACCTGTGATCCCCTGACACCAGCTATTATAAACTCTCCAGCATTTTGTTTCAGTGGAATTTGGTTCAGACTGACTTCTGCTCTCTAAGCCTTGATGGCAACATGCTTGAGAAAAGTCTTCCTCACCTCCTTAACTTTGTCCTTTGTCTCGGTGATTTTTACTTTGATGTTAGCATTTTATAAATATGAAGAGAATGTCTGTTGTCCATGTCAAGAGTGAAGTGCTGATTCTGTGGAGGAAATGTGGAAATTGGAAAAATTGTATCCCCATACCTGATAAATCATGTCTTTGAGGGCACTGGGGTGAAATGCAATTTTAATAGATTTCTATGCTAACAATTACATAAACATTTTATTAGTATTAACATTAGCATCCACAATTAATGATTTAAAGTAGACTGGAAGTGAAATGGGATTAGAAGCAGTGTCTCAGTCTTTAGATAGACAGCCCCTTTTCTGGTCCTTGCAGCCTTAAGGTAGATCAATGAGTTTTTGTTTCCTGGCCTTCTCTCTGCCAGCAGTTGCCTGGTGGTGGTTTAGCTTTCTTTTTTGTGCTTGATGTGGTGTCATATTTTTCTTAAGATCCTCTGCATCTCAGATGTGATATTTCAAAGCATTCGTTTTTCATGCAGTGCTTCTGCAGGTCCCTCCTCCATTTTAAAATGCTGAGTATTATCCTCGCTGCTCCAAAGAAATGGACCTCATATTTCAACACCTCATCTAATAGGATTTTTGTTTCTGCTCTGATGAAATGTGGCTTAGATATATTTGTTTTCTATACTCCTCTGCTTGCTGGCAAAGTGCATACCAAGTAACGTGAATGCATTCTTTGTTTCTGAATTGAAGAATGTTTACAAAGGAAAAAAAAATAAATGAGGGACTCTGTATGCAAATGAAATCTTTGGCACAGAGTTCCACCTAGTTAAACACCTAAATATGCCCCCTGCAGAAAATTAGGTGCTGAATTGTGCACCAATGTCCTTAAAGGCATTAATTAGACCTTTAATTTTATCATGTGGGAAATGCGCTCCAGTCAAGAAACACCTGGTGAAGACAAACATGAAAGGAAACAATCAAATTAAAGTGTCTTGATAAACAGCATCGAAATATTAAACAAAATGCATTGAGATTCAACAAACAGGAACTACAGACATAGGAAAAGGAAAGAACACTAGTACCTGGGCTTCTACCTTCAAGGATGAAATTAAAACGTGAATTGCATTTTTAAAATAAATATTCCCAGAAAGGAAAACTGTTGCCCTGATTTTTAAGGCAAAAATCACCATGGACTCATTTGAAAAACATTAATACCTGGTACTGAATAGATTTTTGTGTACGCCTTTGTTTAAATGGCCCTTTAAAAGAAAAATTTGCACAAGTATATAAATCATTCCTACTGAACTTACTGATATAGGAATTTAAGAAATCCTTCAAGATAAAAACATTCATGGTAAATGCAATGCTTCTAAATACAGTAACTATTCTGGATATGAATAGTAAAGTATTTTCTAATGATAAGCATATGCAGACACATACCTCTAAGTATACTACATATATCATATGTGTACATTACACAAACACATATACATGTGTGTGCTCAGTTTGCCCAGTCAGGTCTGACTCTGAGACTCCATGAACTGTAGTCTACCAGGTTCCTTGCCCATGGAATTTTCCAGGCAAGAATACTGGAGAGGTTTGCCATTTTCTACTCCAGGGTATGTCTATATAATTATTAATGGCCTTTGTTGGGGAAAGAGATCATATATCCACATGTGATCTGATGCTCTAAGTCCCCCACCCCTTCCCATCTACAGATCATTTGGAAAACATTGCTACTAAAGGTAGACACAGTTCCAATACTGGGACTCCCTGAGTTACTCTCAACAGTTGTTAGTAAGGAAAGAACACATGCATGAATCATCAAGTTCCCCCTCAGAACACACATTTAGAACTCTGAAATATAGGGCCATCACATGTCTTAGAAAAACAGAATTCCTTTTTGAACTTAAGATGTGGTTTTGTTCATTTTTTAATTCATTTTCTGAACTTTCTTCGTTCTTTCAGAAACCACTATTCTTTTTGTTAATTTATCTAAAATAGTGACTTCAGAAAAGTCTTATTTTGAGAGTACTACCATAGCAGTGCAGAACAAATAAATGTAGAAAGCAAAGTTAGTCAGAAAACTAACTTCTGATAGTTGTGTCATATTTAGTAAAGGGAAAAAATACTACTAAAACAGCTAAAGTCAAAAAAAATTTTTTTTTAAGGGTCAGATAGTAAATACTTAAGGCTGTGAAACAGGCATCCAGCCCTAGGCCTGCTACTTCTAGCCTCGGTTCCATTGGGTCAGGGATGTGATGACCACAGATGAGGGGAAATCAAGTGATTAATTGCTTTGGTCAAGTTGCTCTTCGGAAGACAAATCTAGCAGAAATGGGCTAAAATCTAAAGGTACTGGATTTAGGACTAAACACAAGTATACATTTCTTATGAAAGAAGGCTATAGCTTTGGTTTTAAACTGGAAATACATTGTCTTCCCTGACAAAACTTCCCCAACAAAGTCCAGTAGCCTCATATGACTGTTCCTTCCTATCCTTTCATGTAGTACTCTCACTGACCCCTGTGTTTCACGATTCTGTCTCATTTGCTGCCATTTATATTGCTGTTTTAGCTCCCACATGCCAACCCATGTGTTAATATTCCCTCCACTTGGAGTAGCATCAGAACTGACATAATTCACTTCCTTTCATCCCATCATATCCTCTTTATAAGCAAACTCCACTGAAAGGTGGTGAAGTTTACAAACTTCCCAAACCGCAATGGGTACTTCTATTGGGTCCCCTAGCAGATGATTTATGTCTTTACATCTCACAAGCTAGCAAACAAAAACCTTTTTAGAACAGTTTGAGATTTATAGAAAACCTGTGGAGGTAGCACAGAGAGTTTCCACATACCTGCACCAAGTTTCCCCTGTTATCATCATCTTAAGTTAGTATGGGCATTTGTGAAAACTAATGAGCCAATGTAGACACACTATTATTGACTGAAGCCCATATTTCATTCCTTTTTTCTTATTTTTTCCTAGTAACCATTTTTTTCCCCAAGATTTCATCCAGGATATGCATTACATTTATGTTTCATATTTCTTTCCTTAGCCTCCTCTTGGCTGTAATACATACTCAGGTTTTTCTTGTTTCTGATGACTTTGGTATTTTTGAGAAGTACTGATGAGGTATGTTGTAGAATATCCCTCAGTTGGGATCTGTCTCACATTTTTCTTATGAGTAAACTGGGACTATGTCTTCTGGGGAGAAAACCCATAGGGGTAAGATATCATTTTCATCATAAAAAATCAAGAATATATACCGTCAGCATGACATCACTGTTTTAACTTTTATCATGCTACAAAGGAAATATGATTGGGTTTCTCCAACAGTAAAATTACTCTTTTATCCTTCTTTCCAAGCTACTCTTCACAAGGAGTAGGGAGTAATACTCCATCTCCTCAAAGGATGTGAGAGGTCAAAACAGCCTGCCATAGATATACATGTCCTAATCTCCAGAACTGTAAATATATCACTTTATATGACAAAGAGGAATTAAAGTTTAAATGGATTACACACTTATAATCAATTGATTTCAAAATAGGGAGATTATCTTGGATTACCTGCTGCTGCTGCTGCTAAATCGCCTCAGTAGCGTCTGACTCTGTGCGACCCCATAGACGGCAGGCAGTCCACCAAGCTCCCCCGTCCCTGGGATTCTCCAGACAAGAACACTGGAGTGGGTTGCCATTTCCTTCTCCAATGCATGAAAGTGAAAAGTGAAAGTGAATTCGCTCAGTCGCGTCTGACTCTTGGTGAACCCATGGACTGCAGCCCACCAGGCTCCTCCATCCATGGGATTTTTCAGGCAAGAGTACTGGAGTGGGGTGCCATTGCCTTCTCCGATCTTGGATTACCTAGGTGGACTCAATTAATTACAAGTGTCCTTAATTAAAGTGGAGGAGTGTCAGAGAGATGTGGCTTTAGGAGAATAATGACTGAGACGCAGAGTTCCTTGCTCTGGTCATAGTTAAAGGATAATTAACCAAGGTATGTGAGTAGCTTCTAAAAGCTGATGAAAGCAAAGGAAAGGATTTACTCCTAGAACCTTAAAAATAGATTGCAGCCTTATTTACACTTTGTTTTTACCCAGTGAGATACATGTTGAATTTCTACCCTGTAGGACTGTAAGAATGCTGGAGTATCTATGTAATATAAGTTGAGATTTCTTTGCATGAAGAATTAGCATTTCTCCAGTTATTTATGTATTCAGCTCGCTATATGAGCATGGACTTATCTATACTTTAGGTAACAGATCAACATTATTTTGCTTGTCAGACCGTTCCAGTTTTGATCATTGGGAGCTCTTATCACTGGCTCCTGTGTCCCTTTTATATACCCTCATTAGTGTGTGTATGTGTGTGTCTGTGAGAGAGAGAGAGAGAGAATGTGTGTAAGTGTGTGTGTAGTGGATGGAGGGAGGTTTCAGTACTTACGTCAGGCAATACAAGATGTTTCAGGTTCAACTTATATATTTACTATCTGAATCCTAGAAGCAGCCATTTCTACAAAGAACCACGGTTCCTTTTATTATAGAACAGCATCAGAAATCAAGATCCAGAAGGTAGATATGCTTGTTGATACTGGGGTGTCCTTCCTTCTATGTTCTCTGCCTGGCAAAGCAAGGGCTTATATGTGTATATACTAACCTGGGTATATAAACATTTCCATAAATATTTCTATATATAAGGTGAACATGAGTTCATACCAATGTCTTCAACTTAGACATATTAACACATGATCTTTCTAGACTTTTCTCACTCCAACAGTGAGAAACCTGAGACTCCCACCAGTGAGACTCCCACCATCCATCATCCATTCACTGACTCATTTAATTTCAATATGTAAGTATATTGGTATCAGAATCATTAACCTATATTCTCAGGGAAAACAAATACACCAACTAGACACAGTCCTTACGTGCAGTTTATTTTGCACTAAATCTTAGAGATTCTAAAGCTACTTAGCTCAGCACTTTGTTTTTCCCACCCTATTCCATGAGGTGGTCTCAGACATATGTAAGTGAATGAACTGTTCAGGTCCCAAATTATATGTGCATCAAACATAGCATGGTAAAAGTGTATGAGATATACTAAAATAGATACCATTCACTGTTTATCTGAAATTCAAATTTAATTTGCTCATGTTTTTAATCTGGCATTCCTACACCTTCTGTTCTGGAAATGCCTCTTGTGTATTGGTCATACTTTCTATCTCTAATCTGAAATTCTAATCCCAGCCCTGGTAATATCTATAAAACATTAAATTTTGTGTACATAGTGACTGACTGCATCAAGGAATCTTGACTAAAGGCAGAGAAATTCCTTAAATGTGGCTTCTCAAAGACCTACAGAACTAGACTTAAAAAACCAAAAATAACATACCCAACTGTAATTTTATCTACTTAGTTGTAAGATAATTAACAAGAAAATTAAACAGTTGTTTTCTTGACCAAAGGATTTCAATGGTGTATATTGGTTGAGAAATTATCCCAAAAATATATAATAAATTAATGTCCCTAGGTGAAGTTTAAGCACAGCATAGGTTATTAGAGTTAAAATCATTAACACACAAACTTCTCAAAACATAAGTTGATTGGTGGAATTATCTTCTCATTAAATAAAAAAGAAGACTAATAAAGTTCCCAGTTTTTGAAAGATTATAGCAGACACTTTTGAAATAGAGTGATTACAACATAAATCTTTTTGAAAGTGAAGGGAATCAGGCTAAAATAGGGAAAGTTATTATTTTTTAATGATGTTAAATTGGTGTTTTAAATTCAAAACAGTCTCTGGTGGCTTTGTTATTATTGTTCTGAGAAATTTGCTGATGTCATATGACTTTTACATATTATTTCAGACTATTCCATGAGGTAATTGATCTAAGACTCCTAAGAATGAATGTGGGTGACTAGAAAATATAGAATTGCTTACTAAATTTCATTTTTTAAAAATACTAAAATCAATTAAATCAATGTATATACTCAATTCGTAAAGCTCTAAGCAAAAGGCATTATATGCATAAAAAGTAGGAAAAGCAAAGCAACTGAGTAGCAGTGATGAATTTAGTAGATGAGATGGCAAGGAAACAGCATTCATTCTGGTTGGGGTAGTGTGGGTGGGTGACTGGGTATTGTTGAATTTTCTATTTCAAATATATTTGAAGTTAAATAGAAAATCTGGAGAAGGAAATGGCAACCCAGTCCAGTATTCTTGCCTAGAGAATCCCGTGGACAGAGGAGCCTGGTGGGCTGCTATCCATGGGGTCACACAGAGTCGGACATGACTGAAGCAACTTAGCATGCATGCATGCATTGGAGAAGGAAATGGCAACCCACTCCAGTATTCTTGCCTGGAGAATCCCAGGGACAGAGGAGCCTGGTGGTCTGCCGTCTGTAGGGTTGCACAGGGTCGGACATGACTGAAGTGACTTAGCAGCAGCAAATAGAAAATCACTAACGTATCATGGATATTCAAAAGTTTTATCTGACTATATACTTTCATATTTTCCAACTGCATGTTCTTATCTAAAGGTGATTATTTATTTTCTGTTGTTTTGAAAAATTTCTCTTTTTTTTTTAGATAACACTTAAAAATAATCAAATTGGGCAGTCATATCCAAAGCTTTAAACATGTTCTATTTGAAATAACCTTTTCAATAATTCACTTACTTATCTTTCCCATAAAATTCCAATATCTTTGCAGAACAAACTGCTCATATATCTGTCCCAGATGGAAGGTTGAGAGAAGTTATTATTTAATGGCAGAATAACAGAACTTTAACTTTTCTCTTTGACCTCATTATCTGTGGTGAGTCAGTAAATAGTTTTTTTTTTTTTTTTAAATCACTGCTTGTGTTGTTTGAGACAGGTACTATGTCTTTCAGACTCTGTTAATAGAATGCAAGTGAAGGCAGCTAAGGACCATAGATTCACACTACCGACAAATGTTCACTTTTAAACCTTAAGGACACTCACTAGATTTCCAAACTAGCCATGTTCTTTAAATATACTGAGTATGTTAAGCAAATTTTAAAGAATGTTTTGAATATTATTATTAGGGGCTGAATTAACCCCTCCAGATATTCATAGTTGAAGTCCTAAGCCCTAGTGCTTCAGATCATCTTTGGAAAAATGATCACTGCAGACGTCATGAATTTAGATGAGGTTATACTGACCTGAAACTATCACAACACTGTTAACCAGTAATACAGAAATACAAAGGAAAAATAAAAAAACAATAAATAAATTTTAAAAAGAAACTACTTTGGACACTAGGAACAAACGATGAAGTTATACTGGAGTAGGATGTGGTCCTAGTTAGAAATTTTAACTAGGGCTTCTTTTGACTTCCATTGGTTAATAAAATGTAAGCAAAAGTGACTTGTCACTTCTCACCAGAAGTTTTCAGAGCAAGATCATAATTTGCCTGATTTTCCTCCCCTGTCACAATAACCAGCAATGTTACAGACTAACGCTGTTCCATCAGCCTAGGTCGCAGGAAGAAGAAACCCTGGATGCAAACCACACTGTCCATGCAGTGTGAGTAAGAAATATATCTCCACTGACATAAGCCAAGAGGAGTCTGAGTTGATTTGGTGCTGCCATATAACCTAGTCTATCTTGACTAATACAGAGAGAGACTAAGGGCAATAAAGAGGCACATTGGGATGAGTCTTGTTACTCTCATGCTATGATTCAGAATTATTTCATCTAAGTACGATAGTTTTTGAGAAGACTGCTCCCTGTGTCTTGATGCTATGTCTTAAAATGGGGCTTTTGGGCATGATTTATGGAGTCTAGGCAGGCTTTTAAAGCTTGGAGAACTGCCCTGCCTCTCCTGAGTGGTAGCTCACTAATACTTAGCTCAAAAAACCCTCTGAATCTTCTTCTTGCATTCCTTAAGGCAGAAGAATAAAGCACAGAAAATGTCAATTACTTCCCCATTAAGCAAAAAGACATATGTAATCATATTTCCTAACTTTTTATATAATGTCTAAAGCTGATAACCATCCATGAAGAGTAAAGTCTAAACTTTATCATAAAACATTCATTTTTCTTCATGTAAGTATATAATTTCCTAACACAATATTCTTTACATCTCTAATTTAAATGAAAGTCTTGGAAAATTATTTTTGTAAACACAAGCATAAAATATGAACGCCATTTATCCTCAAGACATAAAGGGCCTTTCCATTTAGGGGCTTTCATTTTTATTCCTATCTTTTCCTTCTCATCTATAGCAACAGAAAGAAAATTGTCAATATAGAAAATATTTTTTCTTTTGTCAGTGTCATGGGCTCCCTTTATAAAAGGTACACAATACCTAGAGTCTGAGGACTGTGCCAATCTGTGACTTCCATTCAGGTCAGTTTTGGGGATGCTTTATCCAGATGGGTTTTTGAATTCCAACAGGCAGGTTGGCACCCAGCCAGTACAAGTCTTTTTAACTGCAGCATTGGGTACTGCCACCAGCTGTAGAATCAGGATGCTTGTGTAGAAGCTGTCAACTGTCACCTGATCCTAAGACCACTTCCCATCTTGCTTTTGTTAGCAGAAGAAATAAAACTCTAGCCTGTTAAATATAATTAAAATTCAACAAATGACTACAATATTGTAGTGAAAATGTCTGCTTCATGACCAGAACTGGAAAAGAAGAAAGACTACTTGAGAGGCAGGGGCTGAATCCATGTTTGTGAAAACAACTCATTGTTTTGTTTTATTTTGTTTAATTTAATCTGTGTCAATGGGGCAATTAACTAAAAAATTCACAAAATTGGAAGCAACAATTCTGAAGGAAATGGTGTAAATGTTACCAATCATTACAGTGTAAGATACAGGAAAACCCTATGCCTTTTTTGTTTAGTTAAGCTAAATAGGTACTAAATAAGCTAAATCATTCATTAGATGATGAATGAATAAAATCTGAACAGAAATTTAATTTCTAGTCTTAGAATTTAACATATAGTTTTATGATTTCTTCATTTAAGATGTGTAGCTTTCTTAGTTCTAGATTCCTACAAAAAGTTGTTTATATAGAATCACATCTATCTATCTCTATATATTGATATATATTCGAATATTCAGCAATAATAGTTACCAATTCTTTAGGTTTTATTGAGTGTCAGAGATTGTACCAAGCACTTTATAGTTCTGTGTTTGTGAAGAGATTCTGAAGCCTATGTAAATTTATCAAATAGTTTAGAGTGTTCACCATATATGATATACTCTGATAGCTGGTATATACTATGACAGCTGGCTGTTAAAATTATAGAGAAAATAAAAATGAGCCACATAGAAAAAGAATATGCTTCACAAATATTTCCTTTTGTTATTAAGAAAGACCATTTCTATAGACACTTTATTGTCATAATTGAAAACTCTTTTTCAAATACTTACTCTGGAGTTGAGATTTACATAAGGAAAATCTCCCAAGTAGACTAACTTTTGGCTTACAGGTTAGCAAACTATCTACCTATGATTTGCATTATAATAATATTAACTAATTTCAGAATAACTGAATATAAAGCAAAGTAGTCAGTTAATTTTAACTCTTTTCAGAATTTTTAATAATGTAGAAAAGTAAAAATTTCTTAACTCTCTCTAAAATGGTACATTCTTGATGGGCTGAAGCTTATTCATTTGTGTCAGGGTTGTTATCAGTTCCATACAAAGTTGATGTTTGCAAAATAAAAAAGTGTGTTCTTGTAAAAGTTCTACTTAGGATGGCATATGGTGACCACATAATACCTATTCAGGCAACTGCAGTGGGACAAGAAGTTTAGTCTTATTTATAATTCTATCTCCACCATCCAACCCTGTTTTGGATGATATTAGTACTAGAAGCTGGTATACCTGCCAAGTATACAGATGAAGTAATGCCAGTAGATGCTACATCTGTCAAAACGGCAACCAATATTCATTTGGCTATCATCATTAACTCTGCCAACTTTCATCCTTGCCGTTCTTCAGATTATAGCAGCTTTCCTAGGAAATGTACTACTCTGTTTCCCTGCTCAGTAGGGTAAAGAACAACTGGGAAGTGGCATCAGAAGAACCACTTTAAGGCTGTAGCTAAAGAAGTGGTGCTACATGCGTGCTAAGTTGCTTCAGTTGTGTCCACATTTTTGCAACCCTATGGACTGGAGCCTGCCAAGCTCCGCTGTCCATCGGATTCTCCAGGCGAGAATACTGGAGTAGATTGCCATGCCTTCCTTCAGGGGATCTTCCTGACCCAGGGATAGAACCTTGTGTCTTGTTTCCTGATTTGCACTTGGATTCTTCACCACTAGAACCTCATTCTAGACTTTGGAGTCTATTTGTATTTAAGTTCCTGTTCTCAAGTTTTTAACAAAACGTATGACTGTGTTTCTACCTGCTTTAACTATTGGTACCTCGATTCCCTCATCTGTACAATGAGAAAACACCTTTAATTCACAGTGTTTTTGTGAGAGTTTAAAAAGCATATGTACATAAAAATAACTGACAGGCAAAACCTGCAACCCTTTCATAGCAATCATGGAACCAGTTCTTTAGTATTTCCCACTTATGATCTGAATTAGTATCAATGAAAGGTAGATATTTGATAGGACACATATTAAGGAAAATTTTGTAAATTCCTGTACAAAATAATATAGGGATTTATAGGGTTTCTTGGTTCTGTCCTGTGGTTTCTTTCTGGAAAAGAACTATGACAGAAGAATGAAAATGTGGCGAAGAACTGGCAGGAGATCAGAGCATGGACTGCAAAATACATGCGGAAAATTAGTGATTTCTCTTTCAAGAAAATTGCCAAGTGCTCATTCTTAAGTTGTTCATTTGCTATACATTTTTATTATATAGGATAAAGCTATTCAATAAAGTTAAAGACTCAAATGTCTTCTATGAGTATATATCCCTCTGTGTGTATCTCTACATGCTTATGTTTACAAAAAAGGAAAAGGATTTCGTTCCATATCTGTGTTTAGGCAGTAAAGAACAGTGACAACATATGTGGGATGATGAGATCCCACTAAACTGAATTATTGAGACAAAGGGAGACCTTGGACCTAGAAGCAACTGTGAAAAGAAAATATTCACAGAAATCTTATATGAGTACTGGAATATCCTTACTCTGTAGATAATGGGAAGATTTACATGACTTTGACACTAGAATCACAATAGCTATCTCTAAATGAGTAGTTAAAAATATGGTTATCATTGAATCACTTGAAGAGCTATTTCTAAGTACATAATCCAGGCCTCAACTCAATTATTATAGCTATATGCAAGTAGAATCTAGGAATATATGAAAAAATATATAAATATGCCCTCTTATGATTTACTCAGCAGAATTCAGTATTACCAATGAAAACATGATTAAATTTCTAATTAAAAGAGAAATGCAAATCAAACAATAACATATAAGTTCACACCTGTCAGAAGAGCTATTATCAAAAACAAATCAATCTACAAATAACAAATCTTGATAAGGATGTGAAGAAAAAGGTACTCTATTGTGGGAATGTGTCTGGGGAGGTCTTACAAATAAATGTGAAAAGAAGAGAAGCGAAAAGCAAAGGAGAAAAGGAAAGATATAAGCCTCTGAATGCAGAGTTCCAAAGTACAGCAAGAAGAGATAAGAAAGCCTTCATCAGTGATCAATGCAAAGATATAGAGGGAAACAACAGAATGGGAAAGACTAGAGATCTCTCCAAGAAAATTAGAGATACCAAGGGAAAATTTCATGCAAAGATGGGCTCGATAAAGGACAGAAGTGGTATGGACCTAAAAGAAGCAGAAGATATTAAGAAGAGGTGGCAAGAATACACAGAAGAACTGTACAAAAAAGGGCTTCACGACCCAGATAATCACAATGGTGTGATGACTCACCTAGAGCCAGACANCAAGAAAATTAGAGATACCAAGGGAAAATTTCATGCAAAGATGGGCTCGATAAAGGACAGAAGTGGTATGGACCTAAAAGAAGCAGAAGATATTAAGAAGAGGTGGCAAGAATACACAGAAGAACTGTACAAAAAAGGGCTTCACGACCCAGATAATCACAATGGTGTGATGACTCACCTAGAGCCAGACATCCTGGAATGTGAAGTCAAGTGAGCCTTAGAAAGATCACTACGAACAAAGCTAGTGGAGGTGATGGAATTCCAGTTGAGCTATTTCAGTCCTGAAAGATGATGCGTGAAATGGCTGTACTCAATATGCCAGCAAATTTGGAAAACTCAGCAGTGGACACAGGACTGGAAAAGGTTGGTTTTCATTCCAATCTCAAAGAAAGGCAAAGCCAAAGAATGCTCAAACTACCACACAATTGCACTCATCTCACATGCTAGTAATGCTCAAAATTCTCTAAGCCAGGCTTCAGCAATATATGAACCATGAACTTCCAGATGTTCAAGCTGGTTTCAGAAAAAGCAGAGGAACCAGAGATCAAATTGCCAATATCCACTGGATCATGGAAAAAGCAAGAGAGTTCCAGAAAAACATCTATATCTGCTTTATTGACTATGCTAAAGCCTTTGACTATGTGGATCACAATAAACTGTGGAAAATTCTGAAAGAGATGGGAATACCAGATCAGCTGACCTGCCTCTTGAGAAACCTATATGCAGGTCAGAAAACAACAGTTAGAACTGGACATGGAACAACAGACTGGTTTTAAATAAGGAGTATGTCAAGGCTGTATATTGTCTCCCTGCTTATTTAACTTATATGCAGAGTACATCAGGAGAAATGCTGGGCTGGAAGAAGCACATGCTGGAATCAAGATTGCCTGGAGAAACTTCAATAACCTCAGATATGCGGATGACATCACCCTTATGGCAGAAAGTGAAGAGGAACTAAAGAGCCTCTTGATGAAAGTGAAGAGGAGAGTGAAAAAGTTGGCTTAAATCTCAACATTCAGAAAACAAAGATCATGGCATCTGGTCCCATCACTTAATGGCAAAAAATGGGGAAACAGTGGAAGCGGTGTCAGACTTTATTTTTTTGGGCTCCAAAATCACTGCAGATGGTGATTGCAGCCATGAAATTAAAAGACGCTTACTCCTTGGAAGGAAAATTATGACCAACATAGATAGCATAATAAAAAGCAGAGACATGTTACAATGCCACAAACTAAAAAATAAAATTAAAACATAATAATAATAATAATAAATAAATACACAGCCTCACAGCACTGCAAAAAAAAAAAAAAGCAGAGACATTACTTTGCCAACAAAGGTCCATTTATTCAAAGCTATG